>CANSGD010000136.1:0-503630 GCA_947645195.1 Patellifolia procumbens
GTTATTGGGCATCAGATATCCAATGACTAATTCCGGGCAAATGAAAAAAATGAGCTTTTTTTACAAGAAAAGAACTTTTGAGAGTGACGACATGTGTTACATTTTATCATATGTACACTTTTCGAATTCAATTTTGTTCTAAATAGTAATTAAGGGATCGAAATTTTGGTTAAGGAAAGGAAGAGTCCAAGAGGATAAAGTAAAGCAAGTCGTGTGATTATGACAGAAAAAAATAAGTAAAGAGTGGTCCACACATTTACAGGATTATACGAACTTGTAGAGTCGAAGGTATTTGAATTTTGAAATTCCATAGAGCATAAAATACACATAACATCGTGTATGCAAATTTAAGCATCATTATATTAATTAACAAGATAAACACAAGTGACCCCAACCTCAAGAATCTATAGAAAAACTTTAAGGTAAATTGAGATGATTTGGTCGAATTGAGGGAACTGACAATCGAATGAACGTGTTACACATTATGCGATATCAATATATTTATCAGCAATCGGTGTTGTCTAAAAAAGAATTCGCAATTGAAGAGTTGATACAGTTTGGTCGAATTAAGTTTAACAAAACGGATAGGCGACATTATCCCCGTATACCCATACAGTATGCACCAGGGACACCTAGTATCGTTACGTGCTTTCACATTTTGGTTTCCAGATTGTATAGTCGTATAATATAAGTTGTATAATAACGCAATAAATATAAAGCTAGTTATATTGATTTCTAGTTATGCTTATTTTTTAAAGCTAACAAAGACAATTTTGAGACTTTTTTTTTACCTTTGAATTTTGGTTTGGGTTTTCAAAAAAAAAATGAAAGGAAAAAGGGCTCTAATTTTATTAGTTTTTTTGGCAACTAGAGGGCTCTAAATATCAACAATATGTATGTCACTAAACTAATGCAAAAAAATCCCAATTTGAATTCAAAGAAATAACATAAAAGAGTTAGTTAATAAACATTTCCTTTTTTTTGTTTTTGAGCGACTATGGTCCTGAACAAGTGCAGTAGAGGTGTAACAGTTAAATAAAATTGATTGACGAATTTTTCAACTTGCAGGGATAGCTCAGTTGGGAGAACGTCAGCCTGAAGATCTGAAGGTCGCGTGTTCGATCCACGCTCACCGTATTTTATTTTTTACATTTTTTGCTAAAAGTTTAAGAAGCAAATTCACACGCGAAATTATCCCTAAAGATATGGCTATTATTTGGTCATTTTTTCTCATTATAATTTAATTTATTCTGAAATTTGTATTTGTTACTTTGTACTTCTAAAACAACTAATAGTTTTTTTTGGTTGTTAACTAAATTGCAATTTCGATAAAAGAAAAAAAAAAAACTAAATTCAATGAGGTTGTAATGTTGTCAATATATACATAAGATAATTTTAGTTTTGTAAAAAAATGAGATCTAATAAGTCCAATTGCAATTACCTTTTCGTGCCTATGAACTAGCGAGATCAAAGGTGGTGCCGATTGTTAATATTACTATGTTATTGGGCGTCAGATATCCAATGACTAATTTCTTAGGCAAATGAAAAATGCTTTTTACAAGAAAATAACTTTTGAGAGTATCAACATGTGTTATGCTTTATGAGATGTACTCTTTGAAATTCAATTTTGTTGTAAGAAGTAATATGAGATAGATATTTTGGCTAAGGAAAGGAAGAGTCCAAGAGGATAGAGTAAAGTAGTCGTGTGATTATGACGTAAAAGTAAGTAGAGAGTGGTCAACACAATTTTGCAAATTATACAGACTTGTAAGACCAGAAAGTGTTGAATTTTGAAAGTCTAAAGAACATCAAATAAACATAACATCGTGTATGAAAATTTAAGCATCATTATATTAATTAACAAGATAAACACAAGTGACCCCAACCTCAAAAATTTATAGAAAAACTTTGGGGGTAAATTGAGATAATTTGGTTAAATTCGGTGAAGTGACAATTACGAATGAACATGTTACCGTTATGCGATGATCAATATTATGACAATCGAGTGTTGTCTTATAAGGGTCGCAATTGAAGAGTTGATACAGTTTGGTCGAATTAAGTTTAACAAAATGGATAGGCGACATTATCCCTATACCCATACAGTATACACCGAGACCTAGTATCGTTGCATGCTTTCACATTTTGGTTTTTCACCGATTGTATAGTCGTGTAATATAGGTTTTATAATGAAGCAATAAACATAAAGCTAGTTATATTGATTCACTAGTTATGCTGCTGGGAAAATTCAAGATAGTCATCATATAAACGTCTTCACTAATTAATCCACCTTTAGTAATTCCAAAATAATCCCAAGTATCAAAGGTATCTTCTAATATTAGTCACAAGTCATGAAAACCTGATAAACAGGTTAACAAGCCAACGTGACACATTATAATTAGTCCATTTATTAATATTTTTTTTAAAAAATATAAAAAAAATAAAAACACACCAACCCCACCCCCCACCCCACCCTCACTGCCACAAACACCCAATCACCCCCACCCGCTACCACCAAGTCCCACCACCATGGCAGCCCGAAACGCCATCGGCAAAAGGCCGATCTCTCCCCCCGGTGTCGTCTTCCTCTCCCCACCCGGGCCAAAAAAACCCCCACCATGCCGATCTCCCTCTCCCCACCCCAAAAACAACCCTCCTACACCGAAAACCTCCCCTACCCCTTAAAATCTTCCCATACCTTCGAAAAACCACCAGCACCCATCGACATCCCTCCCTCTCCTCTTCGCCACCACCTTCGAAACACGAATCCACCTGGATTTTGTTGTGGGTTTTTGTTTTCGGGTGATTGAGGGTGATTTTCGGCAGGTGGTATTTTCGGTAGATTAGAGGTGGTCCATTTTTCGGCTGGTGGTGGTGTTTTCGGCGGGTTTTTGGGTGGTTTTTTCGGCTGGGGGGTGTGGGGTGGGATTTCGGCTTTTTTGTTAACGGTGGTTCCCGGCTGTGCAGGTGGCGTTTTCGGCGGGCGGTGGTTTGTTTTAGGGCCTTGAGGTGGATCTAGGGGTGTTTTTGAAAAGTATAATTAGGCGAATGAGTCAAGGGCAGTAACAGACTACTCTAGCAACGTGAGGTCATTTCGGTCATTTTATTTGTAAAACATGGGAGAGAGAAATAATTAAAGCATTCATGATTACAGTATAACCCATTCATTCCGTCATTCCCTTTTATCAGATTCATTCTGGTTGCTGGACAGTATTTCAGCTGGTGGGACGTCTCCCGCAATGGGCCAGTGCCCCAGTAAAAGAGCCAATGCTCATCAGTAATAATAGTAAAGGGCCGTGCCCAAGTAAGGCCAGTAAACAGCTCGGTACGTGCAACGACCATCAGTAAGTCGGTATATATACAGCCAACAAACCAGTTCCTTCACTTGAATTTTCATGTTTCACCTCTTTTAATTTATACAGCCAGTATACAGTATTTTCAGTCATTAACTGTACCTCAGTAGGTATAATATCTCAGATTTCAGTTTCAATTATGCTTTTCAATATTCCAGTATTCATGAACATAAAATCATGCGTAAAATAATCCTGCAATTCAGGAACACTCATAAATCATTTATTACGTCATTATACCCCTTTCTTATATTTTCAAGGGAATTGCGGGTACTAGCAGTAGTTGTTACCTCGATTTCCAAAACAACCATCCTTAGTCTTGGATATCCGTTCTTCCTGAGCTCTGGAGGGCGGTTTCCTCTTTAATAACACGAAATTATATAATTAAGTTAGAGATTTTTAAATATTTAAAATTCATATGATAAGGTGTTAAAACCTAAAGTAGTAAACTTTATAAAATCATTTTTCGATAATAGTTCATATTAAGTTATCAAAAAATATTTATAAGGAATATAAATGAATAATATACGTAATATCTCATGTTTATTTTTGGAAAATAATGATAATAATAATGCATACCAGTATATAAATAAGAATATCAATAAGAATATTAATGAGAATATATTGGATAAATGATATTGTAATTTTAAATTGAAAGAACTAAATACATTTGTAAATATTATCTAAATGAGAGTGAAAGTCAAAAGAGAAGGAATGTTGACTTGGGGAGTTTTAATATATCAGACCCCTTTTGTTGGTCTTTATACATGAGACTTGAGAGAATGAAGGAGAAGAGGAGGGGCAGGGGAGGCTGTGGCGTGGCTGCGGCGGTTGGGGAGATGGCGGTGCAGGGCGTCGATCAGGGGCGGGGATTGTGGGCGGCGGACCTTGTGTGGTCTGCAGGCAACATGGCAGCAGGGGAGCGGATGGTGAAAGAGGAAGAGAAAGAAAGGAGGATAGCTGTGTGCGTGAGGGCGAGGGAAGAGAGGGGAGGGTGGCTGGGCGCCGCATTTTTCGGTTGTTCAGGGTGATCGGAGGTGGCGGCTTTCGTTGGTGGTTTCCGGCGTGTTTTCAAGTGGATTTTTGGGTGGTTTTGGAAAGTTTGAACTTAAGATTTAATGGCTGAAATTTAGAGAAGAAGAAGATGGGAAAGCTTGGAAATTTTCTTATGGAAATGGAATGCACATTGATCCTATTTATAGTAGAAACAGTTAGAGGTGTTCAAGTTCAACTTGAACTCTACCTCTAATGGATAACTATGAAAAAGAAGATGAGAAGATGAGGATGACTTCAACTTGATTTGTCTGATTTTGGTCATTGTTATCTACAATCTTGTCCTTGTTCTTATCTAATTGCAGAATTTTATTAAGCTTATTAATGCCTTGTTGTTGCTCCATCAATGGTAGAGAAGAAGAAAGGTAAGAGGTGGAAGAAGGAGGAAGAAGATAGTTGGCATCTTGTTTTCTTTCTTTTTCTTTTTCCTTTTCTGATTTTCATTTAGTTTTGGGTTGGGCTTGAATTATGGATTTTAGACTTTAATTTGGGATAGCTCTAGAAGTTTCTAATGACTCATAAAAACACAATTCAATTCTTTACATAATATCAATATAATTGAAATCATTTAAAAATTCATTAAACATATTTAAAAGAAATCTTAATACCTATTTATTAAAATAATAAGGTCATACTTAAGTTAATAATCTTAATTATTTAATAATAAAATAAGATTGAAACTCGGGGTATTACAATAAGTGTCAATTGCAATTACCTTTTGGTGCACATGAACTTTTGAGATCAGATAAGGGCCGATTGTTAATGTTACTATTTATTGGGCATCAGATATCCAATGACTAATTCGTGAGGCAAATGAAAAAAGGAGCTTTTTTTACAGAAGGACCTTTTGAGAGTTTCAACATGTGTTATGCTTTTATGAGATGTACTCTTTGGAATTCAATATTGTTGTAAATACTTTCTCCGTTTCTTTTTAACTGCAACGATGGACATTTTTTTTCTCTACTTTTATATCCAAATCGTTACAGTTAAAAAGAAACGGAGGAAAATAGTAATTAAGAGATATTTTGGCTAATGAAAGGAAGAGTCCAAGAGGATAGAATAAAGTAAGTCGTGTGATTATGACGAAAAAGTAAGTAAAGAATGGTGTGCAATTTGCAAGTTATACGAACTTGTAAGAGTAGAAGGTATTTGAATTTTGAAAGTCTAAAGAGCATTAAATACACGTAACATCGTTTATGCATTATTATATTAATTAACAATATAAACACAAGTGACCCTAACCTCTAGAATCTATAGTATTTTTTTGATAAGGTTAATTGAAATGATTTGGTCGAATTGAGTGATGTGACAATTGAATGAATGTCTTATGCATAATGTCATTATCAATATATTTATCAGCAACCGGCGGTGTTGAGTCTAAAAAGAATTCTCAATTGAAGAGTTGATGCAGTTTGGTCGAATTAAGTTTAACAAAACGGAAAGACGGCATTATCCCTATACCTACACATCAGGGCACACTTAATATCACTACGTGCTTTCACATTTTGGTTTTTCACAATTATAGAGTCGTATGATATAGGTTGTATAATAAAGCAATAAACTTAAAAGCTAGTTATATTCGTTCTAGTTACGTTTATTTTAAAAGCAACAAAGACACTTTGAAATCTTTTTTTAATCTTTGTATTTTTGGTATTGGGTTTTAAAAAAAATGAAAGCAAACGGGCTCTAAATGATCAACAATATGTTTACCAGCAAAAGAATACATAAAATCCCAATTTGACTCCAAAGAAATAACATAAAGGGAGTTAGTTAATAAATATTCCCCTCTTTTTTTTTTTGAGCCACTTCTGGATCTGAAACATAGACACTTATTAGAGAAGAGCTAGATATGAGAGAAGCAAAGCAACATTAAAGAAAATTTCAAGAGAAATTATAAATTTATTTCATTTTAAATATTTAGGGGGTGTGATTTTTTTAAACGCTCCACCATATGGCGCAAATTCGATGACATATATGGACCTACCATGAAAATGGTGGTCATGCATAAAAAATGCGGCTAAATAAAAATGAATCGCGAACAAAATGAGCTCTAGTTCAATTTCAATTAACACTAGACACATGATGAATATAAGTTCAAATTCAATGAACAAATGAGTTATTCTATTATGTTTTTTTTTACCTTACGCTAATGTTCATCTAAGTTATTCATTTTTTTATAATGATATCAGTGTACACAACAAATCAACACAAATTAAACTAAAACTTTTTCATTTGAGAAGAATAATAATTGACTAAAAATCACTAAACTAAACTATATTGACATTAACTGAGTCCAATAATGGCCCTTATGGTTTGTTCTCTTCGGTTGAACTAGATTAAACCGAAAATAAGATGAAGAGAACAAACCCTTAGACACTTAAACATACTCCATTATGTACGTACTATCAATATAGTAAGAAAAATTGATGGGAATAATCCCACCTTTGTCCGTTCTCCCCACAATGGTCTTCAACTTTTCAGTAATAATCCCACATTTGGTATGCACCTACTCATATAAGTCATATTGGGTCAAAACCATCTGTAACCTGGTATCCGGTTTAAAACTGTTGACTTTATTTTCTTTTTTTTTTTAAAAAAACTGTTAATTTAGTTTCTTTAAGCGACGCCAGCGAGGAGGATGTTGACGAAGAACTGAGTGTAGCAGAAGGTGGAAAAGAGCGTAGGGGAAGCCGACAATGGTGTAGAAGATGACAACGGTGGACCAGTGTAGGAAGCGAGAAGCTTTGCCGGCAGTGTGTTCAGGGGTTGGGGGACCGGGGTGGTGGTTTTGGGGGTGGGGGAGGGTTGGGAAGGGGGGTTGGGGTGGTGGTTTCACGATAGCGGAGAGTTGGGCTGGGGATTGGGGGTTTAGGGAAGGGTGGTTCTGGTCGACGTGAATAAAATGTCGTCGTATACTCAAGTCAAGGCCGTCATCAACACGTGTCGACATCAAGTGAGGAACAGAACCAAAGGACTTAGTTATTTTA
Source organism: Patellifolia procumbens (assembly GCA_947645195.1). NCBI lineage: Eukaryota > Viridiplantae > Streptophyta > Magnoliopsida > Caryophyllales > Amaranthaceae > Patellifolia > Patellifolia procumbens. The sequence goes on from CANSGD010000136.1 coordinate 7,388, forward strand.
CATAAATTGTCATATAGAGATTGTACCCAATACATTATCAATATAAATTTATCTTTGTTACATTATTTCTTGGTTTATTTATTTAGACTGCGAAATCTGGCGTATACAACATATTAAAGGTATAAGTATTGCTAATGTACAAAAAATTACTTCAAATAGACGAACAAATATTATTTATATTAATTATTTTTCCTGAATTTATAAAATTATTAAATTTGTTAAAACTTCTAAAAAGTTTATAAGAAAGGAGGACTCCGGCCGCAAGGGGATAATAGTCAGTAGTCAGTGATCGGCACACGCGACACAGCTCCTTCCGTCTCTCTCTCACCGGGAAAATTATAGACGGCTTTGGCGCTCCGGCAGAGACTAGAGAGAGACACAGTGAGAGTATTTAGGGGAGGAAAGTGAAAGATGAGCGAAAATAAAGAATGGAAAGTGTTGTGACAATTGAATGATCATCTTATACATTATGTCATTACCAATATATTTATCGACAAATGAAAACATGGATCAAGTGTTGAAGAATCTGAAGAAGAATTCTCAATTAAGAGTTGACGGAGTTTGGTCGAATTAAGTTTAACAAAATTGAAAGGCGGCATCATCATCCTATACATTAGGTCACACATCATCGCATGCTTTCACAATTTTCTTGGTTGTACAGTCATATGATATAGGTTGTATAATAAAATAATAAACTTAAAGCTAGTTATACATATTCTAATTACGTTTATTTTAAAAAGCTAATGAAGACAATTTGAAAAATTATTTTCTTAATCTTTGTATTTTTGGTATTGTTTTTTTCAAAAAAAAGTTAGAGAAAGAAATAAAAACCCTAATTTATTAGCAATAAGTTTACCAACTAAAAGAATACTAAAATTCCAATTTGAATCCAAAGAATAACGCAAAAGAAGTTAGTTACTAAATATTTCCCTTTTGTTTTTTGAGTTACTCGAGTCTACATAAAAACGTACAGAGGGGAGCTAGACATGAGAAAAGCAAAACAATATTAAAAAATTTGAGGAGAAATGATTGGTTCATTAGTAGCTTTTAAACACTCCACCATATGATATAAATTCGTGATAACATGAAACCAACCATGAGAATGGTGTCATAGATCACAATGAGGCTATTGAGCAAGACTGATAGATCTAAAGAATTTGTCAAATAGCATTCTTCTTACAGGGAGTTAGCAAGCTACCGGAAGCAAAGCTTCTACCCCCTCCTTTTCAATTTTAAACTTCTATATGCATGGTAGACACCTAAACGAACTCATTTGGACCCTCTTTAACCCGAAGACCAATCTTTCAAATACACATTAATTTACCTTTTTTCTCTACTATTGATTCCTCTCAATATAGGGAGAAACAAGATTAAACACGGACATCAATCAACGCAAGATAAATAGAACGTTTCGACTTCAATAAACTAATATAAATAAATTATTTAATTATATTTTTTTAACCTTTTTCATTTGAAAGACTAATAAACTAAACTAAACTAAAGTTAACATCAATTGAGTGCTATTAGTGGTTTACAAGAAAGTGAAGACTCCGGCCGCAAAGGGTAGTAGCATTGGATCGGCACATGCGACGTTGTCGAGCATTGTAGACGACATTGGCGCAGAGACCAGAGAGAGATACACTGAGAAAGAGTGTGTTTTGAACTCAAAATGAGCGAAAAACAAAGAATGGAAAGTGAATGGAGGACAATACCTTGGTGAAATATCCGCACTATGTTTCCTTCATGTCCCTTCTTCTTTCTCCTCTCTTCCCTTTCTCCTTGCTGGTACCTTCTTTCTCTCTATGCTTCATTCTTTCTCACTTTCCATTTTTGTATTTGTATTTTTATTGGGTGAATTTAAATTTGCATCCTTTTAGCGAATTACTACTTGGTTGGCTTGTTTATAATTTCGTCTTAAAGTTCCAATATATATTATTTTTAAAAGATTCAACCTTTAAGAAACCCATTTGAAGTATTTAGAGCTTGATGATCAAAGTTTTTTTCTTTAAGTGGTGTATGACTTCAATGTTATAAGAATAGCTTCATATGCATTTTATGATCATGTGGTTATGTTGATAAAAGGACCCATATAAGGATAGTGGCGGAACCAAAGGGGAGCTGGCTTATGCCAGGGCCTCTCTCATCGTTTTGGATATTTGATAGTAGTTAAAGGGTAAAAGCACTAGATATTATTTTTTCTAGTGAAATGTTTATAGACTCGTCCTCTCTTATAGATAAAACTTACTTCTATAGGGCTTATGGCGTCCGTTTGTTTTAATGGAAAAACAATTTTCATGGAAAAGTATTTTCTGAGTAAAATAATTTTCAATGGAAAATATGATTGTAAAATACATTTTCCTTTGTTTGTTTAATGATGGAAAACGTAGGTGGAAATGGAATTGGATGTTAAAAGGAGTGGAAGGATGTGGAGGAGTGAATAAGCAGAAGTAAGGAGGAGTCTTGTAGTTGACCATGGTCAAGGAGAGTTTATACAGCTGTTCCATTTCAGATTCTTTAAACATTTAGTGAATGGAATGGAGTAGAATGGCTATTGTAGGATAATTATTGGTATTTGAACGTTGAGTGACTCTTCTCTTGCATAGAGATCTATTTTAAATATCTCTACTCTATTGTTACATCCTAACTGAACTTTTCATTGTCAATTAGAGTGCAAGTTTTGAGTGCAGGTATATTGGGGTTAGAAGGATTATGACCTTATATGGGAATATTGTCCAGAGTTTGACTTCTTCCGTATCTAGGATATATATTAATAGAGTGGAGTTTTGGATAGAGATGTGACTCATAGAGACAAAGTAGGTTAGTTGAAGTGGAAGAGTGCCACACAGTTTTTGTATGTGATCCTCGCATTCCATATAGATTGATGGTAAAGTATTACAACACTTGGGCCTTCCTTGTTTATACGGCTCATAATGATTGCCATGAAATATGGTAATGTTCATAAAATGAATTAGTCAGATGCTATGCTGTTGGGATTTAAAAATGAATGTAGTGGGAATTTTTAAGAAAGGGCGCCGATTGAGATAATAGGGAGAATCGGAGAAAGTAAGGTTACACCTATTGAGAATACGATGAGGAGAATCGTCTAAGGAGGTTTGGCACTTTGGCCATATGACCAACCGATGCTCCCTTTAAAAGGCTTGAAGAGTGGCAAAGTGATGGGATCGTGAAGGGTAGGGGAAGAGTTAAGAGAAGTTGGATGAGGGCGATTGAGAATGGGTTTTCTTGGGATTGGGGAGAATATGGCGTTGGATACAGCGAAGTGGAGGGAGGAGAATCTATGCAGATGGGATGACTTCATAATGTGTTTTTTACTCTATCCTTGGTTATTGCAAAATTTTCACTTAAGCATCCTTTGCTTAACCCTCTTTCTTATGGTTTTATCAAACCTTCTCATTTTTCCTTCACATTTCTCTCTATCTCTTCTTAGCCTCTTTTATAAGTCCTTCTCAATATTGTATATCCCCAATTTTGGTTTCCCCTTCACACCTCCTTCATTTCTTGTTTTTCATGTTTCTCTCGTCTTACTTCCCCCACTTTCGCTTTCTCACCTTATTTTCTTTAACTAGTATTTAGACTCGGGCACATTACTATTAGGTAATAATTAAAAATAATCAATGTATGTAGTGTGGAAAATTTATCATTAAAAATAAGTCATTTTACAATATGGATTTTGAAAAGTTATAACTTAACTTTAGCTTGCCAATCATATATCATTATTGATTTTGGTAGAAGAAGCAATAATAGTATGTTGGGAATTTGAGATGGTGGTTGGAACTCTTACTTTCACACTTGAGGTTGCTGGTTTGGATCTTCACGTTAAATATTTTCGATCTATGAGAATGAAGTGGACAAAATGTTTTTTAAAGAGGGATGGTGACATGTGGCGGATTGCAACATAGATGTCTTTAACTTATTCCTTTACTTTTCTTGGTTCACTTGTCACGGTGACGGTTCATGAGAACCGATCCCAAATTAAAGCTTTGTTCAGTTGCATTATCGGCATTTGCTAATACCAGGTTGATAACAATTAAGGTGTCCTGTTAGCGTACATACTGGAATACTGGATATTTTCTATATGAGTTAAGCCGTTTGAATTTATCTACTCTATATCTTCTCTTCACTAGTAAATTATGTGCTCTAAGTTGACTAATCCAGGTTTTTAGGTTGGATTTTGCTTATGTTTTGAGAAATCACCTGCTTGCAATTACATCTATTGCTCCATTTTATTTATCTAACAGTGGTCATAATCAGTGTGCAGGAAGCTGTTTGATGTGCTCTATATAAGTTTGAAAATTATCTCTGATATGAAACATTAAGCATGTCTGCCTGCCTGCATGTTTTTATTTTACAGGATCAGGATCACAGATAATACTTTTTGATGTAAACCTTGGTCGACGGATAAGATCATTTTGCGTATTTGAAGGAGTTCGTGTTCATGGAATTGGTTCTGGCATAGTGAAATACGAGGGAAACACTTTATCTCCATCTGTTACCTTTGAAGTCGTTATTTCAGGGGAGAGGAGAGTGAAACTTTATAAGTTGCGCCTTCAGCTGGGTTCAGAGTCTCTTAATAAACCACATATTTCAGCAGATCTGACATTTTTCCAGCTGCTACCAAGATTTACTCATTGGGTTCTGGACTTTTGTTTTTTGAAGGTACTCGGTTTACGTTTTCATACAAGAGATGACTTGAGGAATTTTCAATTGTCCAAGTGAATGTGGTTCAACAACCACCCTTCTTCCCATTTTATTTAATTTTTAAAACATTGTGCTCTTATAGCTGATTCTTTGTTGACTTGCTGTAGGGTGGTTTATCTTCTTCTGAAGATGGACGTCGTTATCTTGCTGTTGGCTGTAATGATAATTCTGTTCACATTTGGGATATCTTGACATCGAGCTTGATTTTTGAAGTTATATGTCCAGGTCAATACCAATATATACTATCTCCTTTGTCTTAATTATTTGAACAATAGGTCCTCCAACTTCAGTGTTTTTCGACATTGCAGCATAGTAAAGAGTTCCATGGCCTCCCTCTATTAGTTCTTGTCTGTAATCTTTTGGGTTGATTGAACTAAATTTGCAGTTAAAATTATTATCGCCGCCAATAACTTTTATCCAACTTGTTTTTTTCCTGACATTCTGTTTTCGGCCTGTAGAGAGGTGTCTTCTGTACTCTATGAAGTTCTGGGGTCTTGATTTTAAAGCTCTCCTGATTGCCTCTGGTACTATTTTTAATGAGGTTGGTATTGCTTGTCATTAATTCTTATTGGTTTTTGGATTCGTCTGTCCCAACACTGAGACTTGGGCACAGGATTTTTATGTGCCAATTGTTAATTGCTATTTGTTGCTTCTGCGAACTGGTGCCTTAAAAAGTTGTATGAACTAACTCAAAGGGTTGTGTATTCTGTACAAGCAAGCTTTGAGGCGCACTATACATTTAGGAGTGATTAATACTTCTTATCAATTATCTTGTTGATATTAGATTTAGAGTAAATCTAGAATATGAATTCTGTTTCTCTTTTCCCATTCTATATAATGGAAATGTTCAGTATGAGTCCGAGACAATTGAATTAAAATATGGATTTTTTGTCAGAAACAACCTAATAAAATGCACCTTTTGTCAGAAACAACCTAATAAAATTTTTTCGGCAAGAAACAACCTAATAATTTTTTATTAATGTAAAATCAAACCTGTTTACATTTCCGGCCATTGACTAGAATCTCCGGCGTTGACTAAGCACGCCTATGTCACGTGCCATACTTAACCCCCCCCCCAAAAAAAAAATCCCCCAATTGCCCCAAATCACTCGTCACTCTCAATCTCTCTCTTCTCCCTTTCTCTGCCATTGTTCACCATCCTCTCTTCTCCCTTTCTATGCTATCTTCTCTCTGCCATTGTTGACACACTCAATCAGGTATTTGCAAAAAAAATCCTTTCTCTAAGCCTGAGTCACGTGCCACACTTAAGATCAGATCTCGAAACACTAGACTCTGGCAATGTTGAAACACCGAGTTTTGCAGCAACTGATTGCCCATCAACTGATTCCTCATATGATAGACATACCCTTTTGTGCGAGAGTATTGCCAAGAAGGTTTTTCCTCAGGAATCAGACCCGAACTATGAAGGCATAGAGGATGTTTATTATGTCTACAGGGTCCGGAATATACTGAGGAAAGAGGTTCGAGGGCCACTAAGAATGGAATTAGAGAAAGGAAAACAAGGAAGATGTGAAGATAAACAAGTCCAAGATTATACCTTGCATTTCATGAAGAAGGCCTACCAGAAGATGTTGAAGATGAAGGGCACTGGATGCAAGCCGCGATATTACTGCATAATACTAGCAATGATCCTCAAGGCTAATTCTCAATATTTCCTTTCAACTCCTCTCAGTATCATAACTTCTCTAAAAGAAGACAACATTGGAGCCAAAGAGTTAGAATGGCAGAATATGGCAGAGAGAAGATAGCATAGAAAGGGAGAAGAAGGGATGGTGAACAATGGCAGAGAAAGGGAGAAGAGAGAGAAGAGAGAGTTTGAGAGTGACGAGTGATTTGGGGGAATTGGGGAATTCTGGGGGGATTAAGGGTGGAACGTGACATATGCGTGCTTAGTCAACGCCGGAGATTCTAGTCAATGGCCGGAAAACGTAAACAGGTTTGCTTTTACATAAAAAAATGTTGTTAGGTTGTTTCTTGCCAAAAAAAGTTTTATTAGGTTGTTTCGGACAAAAAGTGCTTTTATTAGGTTGTTTCTGACAAAAAATCCTTAAAATATATAGATTTAAATTACTTCCTCCGTAACGAATTAATTGCACCTTTTGCCATATATGGATGTAAACAAAAAGATTGCACTATTTTAAAAACTTTCCTTATTTAGTTAAATTTTTATTGTAAAATTACGATAATACCCTTAATTTATAAACTTAAAAACTGATTAAAATTAACCAACAATGCATTACATTACTAACTAAGAATCAACCCCATTAATGATTTCCACCCTAATCTAATATCAACCACCACCTTCACCACTACCATAAAATTGTCAACCCTTTCTCCACCACCAAAAACACCAAATTTTCCCAAATCCATCACCAAAATCCACCAATCCTTCTCCTCCTCCACCCTCGTCTTCTCACTGCAGAGGAAGCCACCGCAAATTGTACGATCCTTCTCCGCCTCTCTAACATTAACCACCAATTTGAGCAATTTGAGGTTCGATTTTATGGGGTTGGGTCCAATGTTTTGAGTTTCATGTTCGATTTTATGGGTTTTGGGTTCAAATTTTGGGGTTTTGTCTTCGATTTTGGGGTTTTTGTGTTCGATTTTATAGGTTTTGGGTCAAAATTTTGGGGGTTTTGGGTTCGTTTTTATGGGTTCAAATTTTGGGGTTTTTGGGGGTCGATTTCTGGGTTCGTTTTATGGTTTTTAGGTTCGAAAATTTGGGTTTTGGTTACAAATTTATGTGTTTTGGTTCATATTCATGGGTTTTTGGGTTCGAAATTGGGGTTTGGGGTTCTATTTTCTAGGTTAGGGTTTGAAAAATCTGGGTTTGGGATTCATTTGTTGGGTTTTGGGTTCGAATTTATGGGGTTTGGTTTCGAATTTCTGGGTTTTGAGTTCAATTTAAGGGTTTTATGGTTCAAAGTTTCTGGGTTTGGGGGTTCGAATTTTCGGGTTTGGGTTTGCGTTTTCTGGGTTTGGGGGTTCGAAATTTTGGGGATTAGTTGTTGTTGTTCGAATTTTGGGTTCAAAAATTGTTGTTGTTCATATTTCTGGGTTCGAAAATTTCGGTGTCGGTGATGAAGGTGGTGGCAGGCGTGGTTGTCGGAGTTGAAGGTGGTGGGTGTTATGGTGGTTGGTGTTGAAGGCGGTGGTTTGCGTGGTGGTTGGAGTTGAAGGTGGTGGTTAGCGTGGTGGTTGGAGTTGAAGGTGGTGGTGGATGTGGTGGTTAGTGTTGAAGATGGTGGTTGGAGTTGAAAGTCATTAATTTCACTTTGTCTATAATTAAAACCTAAGTTACTCCCTTAATTTCTCATTTGGAAATTTTGCCTAGGAGTCCGAAGACTCCGAACAGACCCTCAATGGTGCAATTAATTCGTTACGGAGGAAGTATGATGCTACGAAATGACAATTGGTTTAGTTTGACTGATATGTGATGAAATCACACTGAGAGGCCAAAGAGAGAGAAGGTTCCGAGTATCTAAGTTGCTTGGGGTTTATAATACTTTTAAGTGCTAACTAGACAAAAAGATTGTCTTAAGAAAATGGCAACACAGAAAATTTTACTCAACGTTTTCTTTTAGGTCTAAAAGTTTTTAGTTTTTCTTTGCCTATCTGCTGAGAGATAACTTTATTATGTATTAGTTTGGAAAATGAAATAGCTATAGATTTCTAAAACCTATTACCCTATTTGTTGATAAGAAGATTTATGCATTGAAGTAGCACATCTTTATATGTTTCAGATTTCTGCATCACATCCTTTATCTTTGTATTATCTCCAATGCCATATTCTTCTTCCAGAATGTGAATGGCTATGGCCAGTTGGTTAGTTATCGATGTGGTAATCCATGATCTTCAAATTTTTTTCCAGATCGTTGTATGGAAATTTGTTCGTCAACATCGCACACAGTCTTCAACAAGTGTTGGACAAGATTCCGTTGTGATGAGGTTTTCTGAGGGTGTTCATCCCCTAGATTGTCTTCACTATGAAGCTAAGATTATTTCCAAACTCTCCGGCCACCAGGGTTCCATTTTTTGTTTATCATGGTCCACTGATGGATCCAAACTGGTTTCTGTGTCTGATGACCGTAGGTGAGTCAGTTCATGCATTCTAGTATAATTTCTGATTCATACATTTCAGGTCTCTGTAGTTAGCACTATGAGAAATTGATTAGAGAGTTTTTAGTGCTCGAATGTGGATCACCAATGCTGAAATAAACGTGACTGAGGATTTGTCAGTATCATGTGGCCCTTATATGGCTGGTCCTGTGCTGTTTGGTCATGGTGCTCGGGTCTGGGATTGCTGCATATCAGACTCAGTAAGTTTTCAAGCACCCCTTCTAGTTTGATTTATCTCAGTTGGGTTGTGGAACTGCTTTTGGCTTGCAACACCCTGCAAGTGCATAGGTTTTTTAATTTAGCATTCTTCAAGACTATTGCCTTGGGCTTTTTATATCGTTGTGCTGCAACTTAGTTAATTTTTCTTCTTCTTTATTTCGTATTGGTTAAATTGTAGTAGTTTGAATGGGGGTATACAAGTAACATGTCATGTTGCCTGTTGATTAGTGATCATCATTCCTCTGTTGCTTTCGGTTGTGTGGAAAATCAAAATCTACATTTTGTTGGAGTTTCATGTGCTAGGCTTTTCTTCCTTTTTCCCACTCTACCTTGAAGTGCTCCCTCTGTTCTCAATTAATTGCCCTCTTAGGTTTGGGCATGCATGTTATGAGTAAAGAGTAGGGGGTGTAGGATTTTTATTAGATTGATTAAAAGTAAGAACAAAAAATTGGTTGGTTAAGAGAGCGAGTTAGTGAAGCCCCTTATGGATATGAAGAGTGTGAGAGATAGTTAGTGGAGGGCCTCATATCACATGGGTTGAGTGGTTTGGGTGGGATAATTAAGATGTTCCATTTAGGTAGCAGGGAAATATTTTTGAACGGACTAAAATAGTACAAGGACATTCGAGAATGGAGGGAGTAGTAAACAATCGTATTTTTCCTGGTTCTGGACATTGGAATTGCATACCCATTATCTACCTGTTTATTGCCTCATAATTTGTTGGATTGTTAGAATTTGGTCACTACATACAGGAAACTGACTCCCTTTTCAATATATGATGTCTCATTTTACAAACTGAATCTGCTCAACATGTGTTCTTTTCCAAGATTATTGTCACTGCTGGAGAGGACTGTACGTGCCGCGTATGGGAATTGGATGGAAAGGAGCTAAGAGTTATTAAAGAGCATATGTAAGTGTACCTCATTTCACTTTTTCCTTCTTGTAGCTTATATATATAAAAATAATATGGTTCATAATATGTAAGTAGGGCTTAATGAATTACAGGTTATTCTTCAAATTTGATCATCTTGACCCGATGTTTTATGTCTAGCGCGTACCCAGGTGGCCAGGTCTATGGACCATGGCTTCATCATTTTGTTTTTACAAGGATGCTATGAATTGATGTAGTTAAGGCAAGAATTGAAAAGAAGAATAATTTGATTGGAGATTCTGAAGACTGAACTAAAAAAAAGACAAGCTTTTGAGAGCCTTTTTCTCTCCCAAAGTACAAAGTACACTAGAATGAACCCCCGATTATATTCATGCTGATTTCCTCCTCTCTATCGATAGCAAGTCTTCTCTAAATAACTCTCTACTTCCTCTCCAAGAAACTCCTATAACATAATTACGTAGTTCTTTCCTAAATATCCCTCTCCGACATGCTAATTGTTATTACTGGCCACCCAAGCTTACACTTTCTCTTCAAGGTAGATAAATCAGCTTCCTCTTCCCGGCAGTGGCAATGAAGGGTCATGGGCCAGTGTCTATATCACCAAATCTCAGATCATGCATCATTGTGAATCATTACTTCTCACTTGTGGCTGTTGGTATGCCCTCTAATGGTTTTTTGCTGGAAGAAGACATCCACTTGACATGTAAGGACCTTTGGTTTTCGGTGGGGTCTGGGGTTAATGGTGTTTGAGTTGAGACTGCAAGTTGCCCATATTTTTCATTTGTGGTTGTTTCACTCAGTTACTCATAGTCAGTTACTGCGTTTGACAAATGCTGGTCTTCGGATATCAGACTTGGCCTTATCAACATCAAAATCAAAGTGACCCCAATAACCTTTTTAGAATTCTTTTTCCCTTTACGGTTCCAAAATAAAGTATCAGCCTCCATTCCCTTGTTGAGTATTTGACACAAGTACTTAAAGGTGAAATAACTTCTCCAAATAATGTAGATATTACTTGTAATATGTTTATATTTCTCTTTTAGGTTTGGTGTTCACGTAGCATGCAGCTTAGTTTGATTATTTGCTTCTCTGTATGAAATATATTCTATCTGTCGCTTGTTTCTATCCTTGTTCTAGTTTTTGTCTTTGTATTAATGAGCAATACCATTTTTTTGTGTTGCAGCGGGAGGGGAATATGGCGTTGTCTCTATGATCCAAATACTTCCCTTCTTGTTACTGCTGGATTTGATTCTGCAATCAAGGCCCACTCTCTGCATTCTTCGTTATCTGCACTCTCAGGTGAATCTGTCAGAGAAGTTGAGGAGAGAAGAGCAGAGGTTTTCAGAGTTTGCATTCCAAATTCATCAGGTCATAGTGGGCTTATGGACAGGTACACTGTACAACATTTCCGACTTCTTTAATATTCTTTATTTTTCCTTTGTGCTTCAAGCAGGGAGGCATAATGAACTATAATACTCTGACGTCCTGTTTCAAAGTTTTCCTTTTACATGATCATTTTGGTTATTTGTTGGCGCACTGCACAAATTAGTTGAGAAACCTGTTCATGTACTTAATTTGTATTCAGTTAAACCTTGTCTTTGATCTTGAAAGGCCTGCCATTTGGCTTCTCATTCCCTTTGACGATAAGTTTAATCTTTCTATTAGAATGTATGGGATAAGCGTAACCTGCCAATCTTTTTCTTATACGACTCGGATTCTGGCTTCCTGCTCTCTTTTTTGTTTTAAGAAAGAAAATTTGGGAAAACTGTCACAACTTTTGGCCATTTTCTCATAATATTCCCAATAATACAGTCAAAATAATCTAAACTTATGATGGAAAATGCGGGGCCTTCTGCAGTTCTATACTAGTGTGTCAAAATTTTCTTCGGTTTTTTTAGTTATTCTCAGTAAAAGAATGTAAAACAAATATTTCAAACTATGTCTTTTTTTTATGATTGCTAGATTCACCACCATCAGTCCATCACATCCTAGTTTCCTCTCTTCTCTTCATCGTCACTCACCAGCACCGCCATAGCACAGGTCCAACTCCATAACCCCTCTCCCCCCCCTCCCCGGCCCGCCCCGCTTGAACCTCCTTTCTTGAAAGCGTTGATATTCTTTTTTTCTTTTGTTCCCCATCGTCTCTCTCCTACATCGCTATAAATCGAACAGCACAGAAATTTGAGCCCTGAATTGTTTCAAGCTCAATGTCAGCAGCCCCCTGACAGTCCTGTTCAGTGGGATTCGTCAACCCAGTGGGTCTTGCGACTGATGAGATTTCATTTGCTCAAGCGGCCACTTCATCGAGCTCTCTCTCACTGTCTTTGAATCAGTTCTGTATAAGTAAGGGAGATACAACAACAAAACCTTATTCCCAAAATGATTTGGGGTTGGCTAACGTGAATCATTATCTCAAACCGTTGTAAAATGGAGAAATCTTGATGATAAATATTTTCAGTCACTTTTAGTTGTTAGCTTTGGAGTTTATCAAGTCACTCAAAAAGTCGATAAATCTGTCGTGTAATTTCTGTAACCTACACTTTGTTAATGCAAATCATCTTCTTCTTTCTTTTATTTTCTGCCGACAAATCCAATTTTTCACAACTTGCTCTAGATACCAATCGTTGGTCCCACACCATTCTCAGAATACTTGCTCCAAAGTTGGGATGATTTCAAGTTATTTCGATGTCTAGATTGTTTTAAGAAGATGAAAAAAGTTGGGATTGCTCCTGTTTGATCTCCCGTTTTTCTCTTATTATAGAACTGTTCAATTTTTGATAAGCTTTTGTTGTCACTGGTGCAGCAAAAGTGAATATGTACGTTGTTTGAAATTTGCACGCAAGGATGTGATCTATGTTGCTACAAACCATGGCTATGTGTACCATGCTAAATTATCTGAGAGTGGAACTGTGGAATGGACTGAACTAATCAGAATCACCGAGGAGGTCCCAGTTATTTGCATGGATTTGTTAACAACAAATCCGTATGAGCCGTCCCTGGGAGTTGAGGACTGGATTGCTGTTGGTGATGGTAGGGGAACCATGAAAGTCGTAAAAGTTGTGCTTCATGATGGCGCTCCTCAAGTAGCAGTCAAATTTTTTGGTCTGCTGAAATGGAAAGGCTGCTCTTAGGAGCATATTGGTGCAAGTCACTTGGATGTAGGTAAATGACCATTCTGATTTATTGTAATTTATTACAGATAATTTAATGGCTCTGTTTGAATTTCCTTGGAGCAAACTGTTGACGGAAGTGGGCAACCATATCAATATTATTTCTTTGACCGAAGAAAAAAGAGCTATCTCTGTCTTTCTGACTATTTGAATTGGCTAAGATCCCTCATTTCTGCTGGATAGCCTCTATCAAAAAGCAGGATCATGTATTGAATTTCCTTCCTATCACTTGTCCCAAAAAATTGGCTTCAATTCCGTTTGTATTGATCTACCTTTGCTCCTAGTGAGGAAAGGCTTTTTGTAATTGTCACATCTTGGAGGTGTATTTAGTTTCTTTCCCTTTTCACGTGATCATACTTCAATTTGTTGTTCTTCCTCCATTTCATACTCCATTTTTGCACCTCTAGGAACACAATCTTTTGTTCTAGTGCCTGTATATGGCCTTTCTTTTGATCCGTTTCCTCCTTTAGATGCACGTCTCGACCTTGGCCAACTTTTTGCTGTTTCAGTGTCAGTTGCTGGAGTAGCATCGATAGATGAATGGTTGTTTAAGCAGTCTCTAGCTTCTCTTTGCTTATGGATATATGTTGGGTTTGTTCATATCAGTCAAAGACTGCGAGGCTTTTCTGTAACTACATGTTTCATTTTTTACCTCCTTTTGTTTAGGTTTATATTCACATCTAATCCAAGGGGTTTGGTGAAGCTATGGAGGTTGCCTGATTCTATGGCTCACGATGCCGAGGAAAATTATGATGTGTATCTAGTTGCAGATTTCATGTCACCTTTGGGTGCAAGGATAATGTGTCTGGATGCATCGTTTGAGGAAGAGGTATATCCTCTATCCTTTCCTGCTTCATTCTAGAGAGTATTCTTTTGCACTTGCCTTCATCTGAAGTTTGTTTGGTAAGCATTACCTGATTTGAAATTTGAAGTATTTTTCTGTTCATCCTGGTCATTTAAACCTTTATTCTTTGCAGGTACTAGTTTGTGGGGATTTACGTGGTAATCTGGTATTGTTCCCTTTGTCAAAGAGGATTCTGCTTGATAGTTCCATACTCTCCATTGAGAATACATCTTTTATAACCTACTTTAAAGGAGCTCATGGAATATCTACTGTATCCAGCATCTCAATGGTCAAACTCAGCTCCAACTTCATTGAAGTCTGCTCGGTAATGACTAAACTTTACCTGATAGCTGCTAAACCAATGTGTGTTTCACACCTCTTTACTTTCTAGTGTAATCATCTAATTGATAAACAAATCAATCACAAATTAAAAAATTAGTCCATGACTCCCTTCATCCCATAGTTTATTTCCTTTTGAAATTTTAGTCAGACTTTATTTGCTTTGACTGCTAATATAACTAAGAACATATTGAGTCCAACTTTACCTCAAATGCTGTAAAGTAAACAAGAAAATTAACTCTATCTTAGACAGTTTTGATTATTGCCCAAGCCAGTTGTCAAATAAGAGGATGTTGTGACTAATTCCAAAAATATATCATTAGGTTTAGCTCATATTATACTCTATATTTTCACAACTTTTTACCTGATACTAATAGTAAATGGTGGTCAATGTTTGGCCTCATTCCGCAGCAACCTTGAGTCCAGGGGACATCTATGGGATACAAATTATATATCTGAGTGTAAATCTACTTAACTGTTACCTGGAGGCACTATATACTTTATTTTCTTTGATTTTTTCTGCTTTGATTGGTTTCATTTCCATATTTCTGGCTGTCCTTAAACAAGACAAAGAAGAAAAATATTCTTTTTTAAAATGTTTTCTCCTAATCATTAGCTTAGCTGTGATACCTGTGCAAATGTCCACCCTCCATCATTTTTCTTCCACTTTGTCATATAGCGTCGTCATAGTTGTTCATCCAGTAATCGTAACCTTCTCCTTTCTTGCTAAATTAAGTTTATGGTTTGCATTCTACCTTGGATATTGTAACTCTGCCAGTTATTTGTTGTCTCACCATTGTCTATTATACAATCAAGGCACTGAAAAACCTCTCCTAGAACCTCGATACTCAATCTTGTCTTTTTAACTCTAGAGAAGAGAGGGGGTGGGGTGGTGGTAGTATGTTAATGATTAAGAGGCTGTTCCATAAGGTCATAATATGCTCCTCTCAATTCTAGTTTCTTGTAGAATGACGATGGTGTCTTACTGTCAAGTATAACATTCTGCAATGAGGCTTTTTTTTGTTCGTATCTTGATCCTCTATCCTCTTCATTTGTTTTATATTCAGACTGGAGGTGATGGGTGCATATGCTATCTGAATATAACAGAGATCAACAAACTGTAGAATTTGTGGGAATGAGACATACCAAGGAATTGAACCTTGTTCAGGCTATCTCTTCTGATCATTATTCGCTGGATGATTCAGCAAGCACCAGCTATGCAGTTGGTTTCTCTTCTACAGACTTTCTGATATGGAATCTACTCTCTGAAACTAAGGTCCTTCTTTGCTATTAATGTCGTCTTTTCTTTAATAGTTCTATTTCCTTGGGGAGGGGGCTGTGGTAGAAGAAGGTAGCTCTTCCTAGAAAAAGCTTTCATCCTACCTACCTTGGAATGACTGGATTCTGAGAATGTATGCAACTACAGGTGCTTCAAGTTAATTGTGGGGGATGGCGGCGTCCTCACTCTTATTATCTTGGCCAGACACCTGAAATTTGCAGTGCCTTTGCATATGTCAAGGTATTAGACTCTATTCTCTTGCCCATTACAATTTACAAGTACACATATTTAGGGAATATGAGATGAAATATTTGTTGCCTCTCTATGAAGGTACGATGTTGCTGTTAGAACAATCTTTATTTGTCTAGTGCTAGTAGATAATTACCTTGTAGTCATGTTAACTATTTCAAAGTCCTGTTATCCACATGAAATACACACAGAGACAGACACTGACATGCATGATAAATATCCCAACAATTATTGAAGTACAATCGGATGTGACCTGTATATACAAAGTGAGTGGCTTCAGGCTCAGCCATGTAAGTTTTGTAAGTTTTGTGACACTGAAATGCATGATAAATATCCTAACAATTATTGAAGTACAATCGGATGTGACCTGTATATACGAAGTGAGTGGCTTCAGGCTCAGCCATGTAAGTTTTGGAAGATTCTTGTGCCTCTTCTACTGGTTCTTTCTACTTCATTCATTAAAACATCTGATTTATAACTAGATATCATCTTAAGATGTCTTGGAATGAAGGATGATATGAGAAAGATCGGTTAAAACTTCAGAATCGCGCTTTATAAGAAACTTGGAAACTGAAGAGTGTTTTCTGATATTTTAGAATAAAAGGTACCTTCTTGAGTGAAGGGACTAAGGGCATAGTTCTTTTGGGCTACTGCTACACAATCCACCCTTTATCCAAATTGGCATTCTTATGAAGTATACAACAATGGCAAACTCTTCATTCCAAAAGGATGGGGCTGTAGTCAAGATTCTATCACTGATGGCCTTCTACACTCTGCATAGATTCTAGGCCTCCATTCTTCTATTAAGTGCTATATGTTCTTGGAAACCTAATTTTTTCATATTATTCTCTACACCCTCTATCCATGTCGTCTTTGGCCTTTCCAACAACTTCTAAAATCTCCATAAACCCATCTCTCTACTATACTTGGACTTTTATTTTCGTCATTGTACACTATAATATATGTGTCTTCTTTCTTATTTAGATTAATAGTGGGGATACAGCCTTTCTTTTAAGTGTTTGTGGGTTCCATTATTGTCATGCTCTATTTTTTGTTATAAAGTACAAGATTAGGGTGCAAATATACGATGTTTGCTTGTCCTACATGGAAGGTTAGCCCATTGTCAGGTTGTGACGACGTATGTTTAGGCCATACACGGGACAATGCCTTTTAATACTATTGTATATATTATACGCGGGGCCAGGCCCAAGGCTTCTTCCAGCCCCGCCCCAGGCTCCACTTATCCTCCGTATTTACTCCCGGTAGTGAGATCTTGTGTTGATATTGGTGATTGTGCTATGTGATTTATCCATTTATCTAGTTTTGTTTAAAATTGGAATCGTTTATCTCTGCAACAATATGTAGCTTATATCAACAGTTGTTATCTTTATAAGTTTAACAGTTAGTTACCTTCTTACCTTCTTTTATCTTAAATTTTAATAATTAATTTTTTACTCCAGGATGAGATCATATATGTTCAAAGATACTACGTACCAGATGTTGAAAAGAAGATATTTCCGCGCAATTTGCACTTACAATTCCACGGGAGAGAGATTCATTCATTATGTTTTATCCCTGAAGAGGTTCAATACGCAACAAATTTTTTCCCCTTCTACATTAAGTTGGGTTGCAACTGGTTGTGAAGATGGTAGTGTGAGGTTGACTAGGTATGATGTTCCATACAACAAGTTGAATTGATGGCTTTGAGTCTTATAGACTTTTAATATTGTTCTGTCTAATATATGGTTGCGCTGTCAAAACAATTTCGTGTTCCCAGTTGGCTGTTAGTTTCGTTTGTTTGAATACATTTTGGATCTATTATTTGCAAGTGGCTCAGTACAACTTGGCTGTGCTTTCTTCTGTATTTTTAAACTCTAAACTTGGACCCTTAGATATTTAAGATAACTTTTTTCCTGTTATTTGTCACTTTATGTGCTGTTATCTAACAGTAGTGAGACGGATGCCTCAGGTACAATCATGGTAATGATAATTGGGCCATGTCCAATCTACTTGGAGAACATGTTGGAGGGTCAGCTGTGAGATCATTATGCTTTGTGTCAAAAGTTTATTCAGCGGAAGCTAAAGTGGTTGAAGCATCTAATGGGACTTTGAGGACTAAAAACTCCTTGGAGAACATTGAAAAACCATGCTTATTAATTTCTGTTGGGGCTAAACGGGTGCTAACCTCATGGTTGTTAAGAAAAAGACATAAGATTGAGGAAGATGCATCTACTGATGGCCTGGAGAACAAATATGACAGTCATAATTCGCCAGTGGGACAATTGTCTTCAATGTCATTTAAGTGGTTATCGACCGACATGCCGGTCAAATTTGCTCGTGCTGCCAAAAAGACTCAAAGCAATAGAAACTTAGTGAAGCCATCTGATGAAGTTCCTACTGTTGACTCTGCTTCAGTCTCCATGGAGATGGAATTAAAGCAACATGGAGATGCGCATGATAATGATTGGAGATATCTGGCTGTAACTTCTTTTCTTGTCAATACTGCCGACTCGAGGCTAGTAAAATTAAG
Source organism: Patellifolia procumbens (assembly GCA_947645195.1). Taxonomy (NCBI): domain Eukaryota; kingdom Viridiplantae; phylum Streptophyta; class Magnoliopsida; order Caryophyllales; family Amaranthaceae; genus Patellifolia; species Patellifolia procumbens. The sequence continues at coordinate 25,769 of CANSGD010000136.1, forward strand.
TACTGCTGCTAAAATTGTACATATACGTTATCAATTGCAATTTCTGTGACATTGCCTTCATTTTTTTTTCAGGTTTACTGTCTGTTTTGTTGTTGTTGCTTGCTCTGATGCTACTGTGACGCTGCGGGCACTTGTTCTTCCATATCGGTATTGGTAAGATAAAGGCCTTTCAGCAGTAAGATCATTTGTTGATTTCTAAGAATTATGTGAGGCCCTATAGATCATATGCTACTCTTTCCGTTGCTTTGCAGGTTTGATGTTGCTTCTTTGCCTCCCCTGTCATCGCCCGTTCTAGCTTTACAGCATGCTGTGGCTCCCCTTTGGGAACCTTATCAAGGTTTATTATGAATTTTATTGAATCCTTTCGAATTTTCTATGTTTCAACTTTCAAATATACTATGCTTTGGAATAAGGAGTTCAATGTATTACCATTTCCTTAATACTCCCTCCATGCCATATTAGTGTTTCCATTTGTTTTCTTAACATTAAGTAAGAAATCCTGTTTAATGGAGATTAAGAAGAAAAGAAAATGGATAGATAAAAATAGTAAGAGAAAGTGGTAGAATGGAGAGAGAAACGAAGGTTGGCGTGATGGAGAGGAAGTAATTAATTTAAGAAGAAAATGGGATTTACTTCTGCAACACCCTGAAGATATCTATGGTATGGAGGAAGTAGTAATTTGGGAGGCTTCCTCTTGCCTTTGCTCTTACTTATTGAAGTCACTCTACATTCAAATGGCAACCTTCCGTAAGAATCTAACGTGCTGAAAGTGTGGAATGAGTAATTTACAATAAACAAGCCATGATCCATGGTATTTTCGATCATATCTATTAACTGTTAACGATGGATTTATACCATCTGAAGTGTAAACTGGAATAGAAAAAGGTGATGGAGTGAGGATTAGTTTGCCAATTGTCACACCTCTATGGGTATCGACACACAGTTTGACATGCTTTTTTTATCTGCTCTTGATAAAATATAAACCAGATTTCTCCTCCCTTTTCTCTTCGAGGAATGAAAATCTCCTTATCTTTTAGAAGTTAGGGTTTTTCGGCCGCAATGATGATCACTGTTTGTTTTCCTTTCTCCATATTTCGCGTTTGATAGTATTTACATATATAATTTTAGCAATATATAAAAACAAATGTTATTATGTAGTATACTTTTGGATAGATCTCACTGTATTCTATCAAAATATAAATATTAATTAGGAAAAATTGTTAATTACCACCTTCATAAACAACATTTCGTAAATTACCAACTTAAAGTTTTTTTTTTAATAAATTACCGCCTTTTATATGCAAATCTTCATAAACTTCCACCTTTTAACTTTTTCTGTCAAGAAAACGGCCCCACACGTAACTAATTTAACAAACTTTAACCCAATTGAATTCGGATTGAGCCCCCTAACCCTAACATTTTTCAACTTGAATTGAAGAGTAAAGGTGGAATGAAATTGCAAAGAGCATAAAATTTTGGGCAATTGCATTCAATTGGGAGGAAATCAAATCGAATTATGTTACTTCAAAAAGGTAAGTTTATATCCAAAATTAGGGGTTTTGTTGCCGGAAATTAGGGTTTTTTTGGTCAAAAATCCGCTGCGATTTTTTAAGGGTGAATTTGGGTCTAGTATCTTCTTGAAGTGATTAATTTTGAGCAAAGTGAAACCTTTTTTTTGTGTTAAAGCTTAAATTATGCAAAGTGAATTTGCTCCTCTTAATGCTCCGTCTTCGACAAAGATGGTGCTTTTGGGGCCTAGTGCTTTGCTTGGCAACGAGGAAGAGAGTAAGCTATGTGAAGGAGACAGAAAGATTGGGGTAAAAAGTCTCCAGTAATGGTGGTAAGTGGAGAGTAAAATAGAGGAAGAGGGTGAGGAGGGAGAAATGGGAAGAGGAAACAAAAAAGGAGGCAAATAAAATCAGTGGGCCCTGCATAACGCTTTTTTTGATGGAAAACGTTAACATGTGGGAGTTTTAAAAGATTTGCATATAAAAGGTGGTAATTTATTAGAAAAAATCTTTAAGGTGATAATTTACGAAATGTTTATAAAAGGTGGTAATTAACAATTTTTCCTATTACTTATGGATACCCCTTCCGTTGCAGATCACCTCCTTACACTTATCAGGGTACATATTTAGATGATAAGTTGTCGTATATTTTTCAATCATTAATTTTCTTTAAGGGTAGATATGATAGGAGTTAGTGGGGTTTTATTTTATTTGGAATCGAGAGTGTTGGTTCATGAAATGTAGAAAGAATAGGATAATAGTAAGTCATGTCCAAAAATAGAAACGTAAAGCGTAGTGTGGAATAGATGAAAGAGTACTTTGAGATGAAGGGAGTTGGTACTTTAAGATATTAGTGGTCAAACTAGTGTCTTGGCGAATGTGAAAGTCATGTGGAACAACTAATAACAATTGGAGGAGGTATATAGTTTATTAAACCCCTAATAGAATTTGAGTTATTAGCTTGTAACTTAATTTGGCTCAATAACCATTTTAGTGATCCATCTTGCTTTGTATTTGACCTGTTATGTCATCTAACTTTAGTATAGTAAGCCCAATGTTGTTAATATTTTTATGTTATAATTGGTTTCTAGCAACGGTATGACGATTCATGTTAGCCGACATCAAATCATTTTGAGAATAAGGCTTAGTTGTTGTTGTAATTGTTTTCTAGCAAAACATTATAGCCACCTATAATTAAAATGTCAAATACCTAAAGGTTAAAGCTATCTTTGAGTAGACTAGGAGCGCGGTCAAAAATTTGAGAACCGGGTTTGGAACCAATCAAACCAATCCTGTTAATTTGGAACTGTAAATCCGCAATCACCTGTTAATGTTCAGGGTGACAATACTAATATATTTGCGTCCATTCTCATATTCAAGCCATTTTCCGAAGAAACAGAAATTAATTAAAGCTCACATAAGTTGTGGAATGATAACTGCTACAAGCACCTTGGATAAGCGGCTACAAGCTGCTTCGTCTGGGCTGGAACGAACTTTGCCGATTGCTGGGAAGACTTCACTCTTCATTTACCGTTGGGATGAAATGACTCTTCATTTACCGTTGGGATGAAATGACTCTCCTCTCCCGCCCTTTCTCCTATATCCCTTCATCAGAGAGACAGAACATCTTCGGGAACACCTCTAACAGAGGGATTTTCGCTTGCTTATCACATCCTACCTATATTTCTTACAAGAACAATGATGCCAGAAATGGACTAACCTATATTTCAACCCATATCATTTCAGAACTTTAAGGTGTTGTTTGTTGGCTCAAAACAGAGAAAGGAAAGAAAATAAATTAAATTCCTCTGAATTACCCTTTTTCTTGGTTGGAGTAAAGAATCTATTTCAAGCTCTACCTTATTTCTCTCTCTTGTTCACTTTAGAACCTGTATCTCCCATCACCCAGCTTCACTAAACACCATTGTTGCTCAATCCTTCCATCTAGTACCAGTCAGATCAAGTCACTGCCCCCATCACACCTTAACATAACCCACAAACACCACCACCTTTACTGCAGGAGGTTATATTGCCATCGCCTTTTACCATCGCAACAAGTCCTTTTGGTCTGTTAGCCATGAAAGCTCAAGATCATGAACTTTCATGGTTGAATTCCACCTTCATCTTTGGCAATTTCAAAGATGGTATGTCTATAACTCAATACCCTCGTATCTTGAATTCCCTCTCTTTTTCAGATCTATTGGTCTCGGTTAGTTGCCAATGTGGGGCTGGTTGGTTGCTTGTGATGGAGTAGATGGACGAAAGTGATAGGTGGTGGTTATGGGGGACTGGATGGTGGGTTGGTGGCTATGGTGAGGTAAGTTGTGTTTTTTGAGGCGCTGGTGGGTGGCGTAGGTGGGGTTTGGTCGTGGTTGCGGGGACTAGGTGGTGGGTCGGTGGTGGAGGTGTTATATAGGTGGTGATGGGCTATGGCTGTGGGGGAGTGAATCATCGGCAGCCTAATGATGGGTTTTGGTTATCACGGTCATTATGGATTGGAGGTGGTTAGGGTGTAGAAGAGTTTGGGGGAATTTAAATCCTAGGGGAGGCGATAGGATGTAGGGATTTGGGTGCAACCAGAACTGAGAAAAAAGAAAGGGATCGTAGAAAAGCTCAATTAAACACCTTATATGGGAAATTTAGGTCTCAATGCGTCCGTAAGGCGGTGATACAGGCGAGATTAAATGCCAAGAGGTCCTTTTTTCTGATTTCTGACATACATGCACTGCTTTCCTTTTTGGGAATTTTTAATATTCATGCTGCAGAACATTGTGCTTGTGGGTACTCATCATCTATCCCGTCATCACATTGGCTCCTCCCACTCTTTTCTCTCTCTCTCTAGTCTTTACCTTCTCTTCTCATCCACGAAGCGCATGTGTGACTCCTTAATCTCCCCCCTCCCTGTTGCTCACCTAGTCCCTCTACCCTGAGTCTCTCCTCAATTCGTATGTTCCTTAATTCGTTGTACAATGCCGTGCTTACTTAAAAAACCTTACTCTGGTAGTTTCTCTATATATGCTTCCTTCTTTTCTCTCCGTGTTGTCTTCTTGCAATGCTAGCTGCCGAGCTGGTTGTCTTAGAAACAAGTAATGATCATAACATCTGATCTGACAAACTAAAAGTGCAGTTAAGATTTTTAGATCATGTATCGAGCAAAAGATTTGGAGGTTCTTGAATTGAACCTGTGATAGAGATTGGGGGATCCTTTCAAACCTTCAACTTATTATCATTAAATTTTGTATGACACAGCTAACATATCATTTGTTGGTTTGGATTGTTCACTCTTATATCATTTGTTGATTAGTTCCTTTGAGATTGTCTTGATGTAACCTGAATTAATTCATGGCAGGTAAAATGATGACCAGGAACGTATATATTGTTATTAGTGGATCAACCGATGGAAGTATTGCCTTCTGGGATGTTACCGAAAGCATTGAAGTATTTATGCAGCGGGTATCATCACTTCACATGGAAAAATCTATTGATTTTCAAAAACGGCCCCGCACTGGTAGAGGAAGCCAAGGTGGTCGCTGGCGGAAATCTATTGATTCTATGGGATTGAGTGACAAAGTTGTCCCTAGTGACAGCGATGTTGTTGATAAATCACCGGCAGGATCGTTCCTGAAGGGCAAGAAACTGTCTTCTAATCATATAAAAGTAGCTTCCACCAAAGATGGGGAAAGTTTTGATGATTCTTCAGCCAGAGTTGCTGAAATAAAACCATTGCATATATTGCACAATGTTCACCAATCTGGTGTGAATAGTCTGCACATTTGTTGTCAAGATCTTGGGAACAATTTTTCATACAGTGTCGTAAGTGGAGGGGATGATCAAGCACTCAATATCCTGCAATTTGTAGTGGCGCCATCTTCAACAAGATCTAGTTTGGATGATATTGGGAAAGGTGATACAGCATCAAAATTTGGAAGCCTTAAACAGACTAATGAGTACAACTCAAATCAAAGCTATTTGATCAAATTCATACATCAGAACAAAGCTACAGCAGCTCATAACTCTGCTGTAAAAGGTACTCGCTACGAGTTTGTTTGAAGCAATAACTCATTTGTCCCTTAAAAACATTGTCCTTATTTCTTCTGCCGTTCTGTCTCCACTTGTTCTCCTGTTGGTAGAGCACTTTGGTCTGAGGCAGGAAATCATCTTGCTTGTGCCTCATAGTGCAACGAGTATGTCCTTGCTTAGTTGCTTTGCTTGAGATAACGTGTTGACTCAATTTTTGTAAATCCTTTTTTAGGCCTTGCAAAAGAATTTCATATCTCCTAACATAGTTTAACATGATAGTCACTTTCGTAAAGCATCTTTGATGACTCCAAAACCTTAAGTGAGACCTGAGAGTGATCTTGTGAAGGAGAGAGTATCTGCACATGCTTTCATCACAAAAGGTTCTGAATTCTGTACCCGCTGTAAGTGTAAATATTTTGGCTTTCTTTTGATTCAGGTGTATGGACAGACGGGATCTGGACATTCTCTACGGGTCTTGATCAAAGAGTAAGGTGCTGGAAGTTTCAAGAGCATGGAGATCTAGTTGAACATGGTCATTTTATAACTAGTGTGCCAGAGCCTGAAGCTTTAGATGTCAGAGCTTGTGCAGGGTAAGTTAAACACTTGCAATTTGCTTGCACATGGCTTCTGCTTTGATTACGAGCAATGACCTCCTTATTCTTTGACCTCCTGCTTCATTTCTAATATTATTTAGTTTAATCCAGGAACTGTTATCAGGTTGTTGTTGCTGGTAGAGGAATGCAAATGGTTGAGATCTCTTTATATTCTGAAAAGGATAAGCAATGATTGGACTGTTCTATATGCCCATGCACTTAAAGCTGAATTGGTAAGCAGAAATTTACACCTGATTTCGTTATTGAGTATGTCAGCAACCCAATGAACTTCTGCTGCTTGCCTTTCTTATGGCTCCAAACTCCAAAGCCTCAGTGGTTGAGAGCTTTAATGAGTTGTTTAGTTCTGGTATCATCGTCTACCAAATGACATTTTCTGTTTCAAACTAATTGGTCATATTTGACTCCGTTGTCAATGTTTTCTACAATGACCACATTCTATAGGGTCACTGTCATTGTGCCGTGCTAGGCTGCTACTTGACACGAAACTGAGAAACAGCTATATGCTATCCTTTTTCTACTAAACATTTAATGCTCTGAAATATCCTGAAAATTTTGTTCTTTAGAGTTTGGGATATTTCGGACCATGATATATGATTTCTCTGCCGAGAGTTTATATATGATCCAATCTTGACTTGGAAGCTGGGAAATGCCACATGTCCTTGGCACTTGGCTGCAAAAGACCTGTATTCAGATTATGTTTTGTTGGTTTTTGCGATGAATAATATTTGTTGTAATTGTACACCGAAGTTGAAAAAATGTGACAATATAATTTACAAGGGTAATATTACAGTCCAAAAATTAGTATTAAAAACGAATTATTCTCACTTTCCCGGGACAAAGTTTGTGGCATAAGACCAGGCATTGTTGCTCACAGGGTCTGCAAGATGGTCGGCAAGGTTCTCTAGAGGTCCCTTTCCGGTTACAATTGCTTGAACAAAGAAGCCAAACATAGAGAACATAGCAAGGCGGCCGTTTTTTATTTCTTTCACCTTCAACTCAGCAAATGCCTCTGGATCATCTGCTAGGCCAAGTGGGTCGAAGCTGCCACCTGGGTATAGAGGGTCAACAACCTCACCTAGAGGCCCACCAGCAACCCGGTAACCCTCAACAGCACCCATAAGGATGACCTGGCAAGCCCAGATGGCCAAGATGCTTTGTGCATGAATCAAACTTGGGTTGCCCAAGTAGTCAAGACCTCCCCTCGCTGAAGATTTGAGAACCAGCCTTAAACCAAACTGCCTCTCCAAACTTGACTCCGTTCCTAGAAAGAAGCTCAGGAAAGACACAGCCCAAAGCTCCAAGCATGGCCCATCTGCAATGAATAACTTCAAGTTCTCTGTTCTTGGCGAAGGTTTCTGGATCAGCTGACAATCCTGCTGTGTCCCATCCGTAGTCACCGGGGAACTCACCGGTAAGGTAGGATGGGGACTCACCGGAGAAAGGGCCTAGGTACTTAACACGGTCAGGGCCGTACCATGGGCTACCAGAGGGAAGCAGCTGGCTTCGAAGCTGTCTTCCTCATTGTGATTTTGCCGTTGCTTTGGACAACAGCGGATGGCTCTACTTTCGAGCTCATGGGGACTGCCTTGCCTGTAAATGGGGATGAAAGTGCCATGGTTGCCATTGATTTATGGTTTTGAAAGGGATTATCTGTTTACTAGGATGAAATTTTGGATTGTTGATTGATGATTGCTATTCTATTGGGCTGACACCTTATATACAATTCAGGGAGGTCCACATTTCTATCCTATGTGGATATGTGAATCCAAACCTTCTCTCTAATTGGTTACTGGAAGTGATGACTAGATATTGAGTTGCATCTTGTTGGCCAATCACATGCATGTGACACTGATTTCTCTTCTCATTTGTATCTCCAACTCTTATTTGTGGTTGTACTCCACCAAGCAGATTGCATTTGTAGGTTTTAGCTGTTCTATCTTGATTTAAATTTATTTTATTTTTCGGCAGCTTTTGATTTTATATCATTATGGGGATTTTTGGTTCAAATGTTTGGAATGGAATGGATCGGACTTCTCATACTATAGTGATGAAAAACCTCATATCAACCTCAAGTTGTTTATAATTGGATTGAATGTAATTTATATATTCCATTTTGTTGTTTGGTTCATTTATACTATAATGGATAATGGATTGTGTTCAATTTCTTTTTTGAACAGCTCATCTATTTCAACTAAAGAAATTCAATTTGAAAAATTTGATAAATATGTTGAAGTGGAGAAGACGATCCAAATGATTGGCGAGGTTAGTTGTTGGAGATAATGACATTGAGCCTAGTGAGTAACCGGAGAAGATGAGAAGCGGCGACATATTGCCTTTTCTCTCTTCTTTTCCCATCCCTTTTACCTCTCTAGGGTTTGATACCATTTGGAAATTGAAATGGATTTTGAATTTTAGAGGAGGGATTATACTTTTGATTCCAATGGATTGAGGATGGAGTTAGATAGCCTAATCATGTTAAAAGGAGTTATAACTTAAGAAGATATATAATGGTCTAGCTAGTTTCTATGTTGCTAGCAATGCCACCTCAAAAATTCTAGCTATATTTCCATTTTCTCCATTGGTGAGTAACAATGTATGTAGCTAAATGTTTCCTACCAACATCAATTTTTATTCTTTAAATCATGAACATTTATTGCTCTTTCCTCTTTGATCTCAATTGAGCTAGTAGCTTGTTTTGACTACCTATCTCAAATAAGCTACAATATCCAATGGTCAACTATTAGCTTGGAGTATTTTTATATTTACAAGCTAGTCCTTATACACAACCACTGTAGATGCTCTAAGTTATCATCGATAACGAGGAATTTGTCCTCTAATAACTAAAAGGAGTCTCAATACTATTCAAAATACATGAATTTAACATAATCATGTTAAAGTACGTGAGACAAATAAGGATATCGTAATTTTCTCTTAATTGATAATGAGAAATGGAGTATATTATTAGTGCTACGTCAAGAATGTCTTATTTTCTTCTTTAATTTCTCTAATGATACTGCAATTTATTTTTCAAAAACCAACTTACGTATGTCTTATAACTGTATAGCTGTTGTGCATCACTAATTCACTATTAATGCCCCTCAAAAAAAATCACTTTTAATGAGTTTATCCTACTTAGGTTAAGATGCGATTTTAGTTGTTTAAGACTATGTAATGGGACAAAGATTGTCAATTAGCTATTAATATGTCAACTTTTATATAAATTATTTTTTTGGTGAAACTTTTATATAAATTATACTTGTTCGTATGTGTTTGACATACCGATTTCACAGACGACCACTTCTAAATTTTTTGAAACAAGATATGTGTTGCCGTTATCCACGATAAATAGAAAAGCCAAATTGATAACATATAAAATAAATTAGTGAAACAAGTTTGTTACTTTATTGGAAATGAAGAATTAGAAGATTTGCAAAACAATGGAGCTACGTAGTGGCAATATACTGATTGAATAATTAAAAGGACATCGTTTATTACTTTTATGTTTAACATTCTCGCTATGTAGAAGTAAAAAATCACAATATACTTTGGTTATTCAAGAATCATCAATATCATTACTGTTATCGTTGTTTAGTTGTTACTCCCTCCGTCCCCCAAAGGATTGCCCATTTCCTTTGGGCACAAAGTTTAAAGAGTGATGTTGATGTGGGGCCTAGTTTTCATATTATAATGGAAAAGTAAGGTAGTGAGTATTTTTTAGAATTGTTTATTAAGAGAGAGTGTGGGGTCAAATACTTTTTGTAAGGAAAATAATATTATAGTAAGTTGGTCATGTCCAAATAAGGAAATGGGAAATGTAATTGGGACAAACATAAATGGAAAAATGGGAAATCCTTTGGGGACGGAGGGAGTATTACTTTTCTTACGGTCGTTATAATATTTCAAGGGAAACTGTTATTATTATATTGTGATTATTTTATATTGTTAATTATCTGTATTATACATGTTCAACAAAATAAGTTTAAATTATGTAAAGTTAAATTAATTTCGACAAAAATAAGTTGAAAAGAAAAGAGCATTAGCCAATAGTTAATAAATTATAGTGGTGTTTATAACAAAGGAAATTTAGAGGAGATAGTCTTCCAACTTTGAGGTTGGAGGTTCAATTCTTATAGAGGCACTTTAAAAGTAGTTTTTTTCTTATTATTTCTCCTCTCTTAAAAATATCTGGCCTATCAGGAATCGAGCAGGGTCCGAACAACTTTTTCTTACCAGAAAAAATAACAAAGTAATGGGTATCTTTTCTTTTTCATTATGAAAAAGTATTCCAACTTATCAAGTCTTAAAAGTCGTTCTTTTCAACTTATTTTTGTTTATTTAGACTTATTTAAACTTATTAGACTTTGTTAGACCTTATTATACCTTATCCGAACTTATAAGAATGAAAAATAAGTTAAAAAAAGGACCCTTATTCATATTAATAAACTTCAATTATTCTTTTTCATTTTTTGTTTTTCACGTGAATCAAGAAGAGTGAAGCATACCATATTCTATGTTTGATGTTATATTTGTATTGGAGTATAAATAGTTTTTCTTTTCGTTTTTAACAAATTAATGGTAATTGAACTTTTAGTAACTTGTGCTATTTCTTTGGCCAATAAAAAGTAATTCAAATGAACAAAAATGACCAATAGGATAGTAAAAAAGTGAACAAAAATAGTAGAAAAACGGGAACTATAAAACGAGACAAAAATATTATTAAAAAAGTTCCTAGAAATGAGAACAGTTACTGGAAAACGTAAAAATAAACGGAATTATAAAACGAGACAAAAAGAGTATTAAAAAGGTTCCTAAGAAAGTATATGTGTCGTGTAACCCCTTCTATTAACCGTCATTGGCACCAAAATGCATAGAAGAAGAACTGAACAATAAACCTCAATAAATGAAAATCTCACCTTTTACCATCTTAGAGCACCTTAAGTAATGATACAACTCTCCATTTTAATATTTAAGTCACTCGTTAGAATGGAAAAATAATTATAAATGAAAAAAACTAATAACATTCTCAAATACAAGTAAAAAAAAGTTAAACTTACAAATTAGTGCATCATAAACCACACACTAGTTAGAGCTGCTTTGAATCAAATCACGTGTAACTATAAGGTGTGAACATGTTTCAATTAATAGGTCGAGCCTAGATCAATTCAAGTGAAGATAATGGAACCTTTCAAAAATTTATAAAAACATTAATTTTCCTTTATAAAAACAATTAACGATATTAATCTTCAAATTTTATCGTTCAAAACCGTAAAAACTACACTATTTCACTTATTTAAAATTCAGAAAAAGTATATTTTTTTCATCAACATCACAGAAACACAAATTAAACTGAATATCCTTAATCTTTTCTTTTTTTTAATTGATGTAGTAATGGAACATTACATACCCCTCTTTCTATAAAAAATAAAAAAACATTGCTAGTAATGGAAATCGGAAGGAAGACAACAAATGATGTGGTGATCTCCCTCACCAAACACTCCCTCAACAACACTCCCTCCTCAACAACCCACTACAAGAGTTGATGGAGAAAGTGGACCGGTCAATCAAGTAACCGGTCACACACAATACTAAAAAAAGACAGTTTCTATAAATAATAAGCACACGATTCGCAGTTTGTTTGTCACAACTCACACTTAACCCCTCTCTCTCTCTCTCTCTCTCTCTCTTTGAGTGCCGCCATTTCCTCTCGTCTCGAAGTTCTCTCATTCATTCATTCATTCATCCTTCTTTTTTAGATCTACTTTTTCACTTATCTTCTTCAAGGTATTGTTTCCTCATTTCTCACTCGATCTTTGTTTTGCTTTTGATTTTGTATTGTTTATGTGTTTTTTCCTCCATTTTTGTTGAAATTATGTTAGTTATGTCTTAGATCTTCATGCTAATCTAGTGTTTACGATGTTATTCATACGATTTTTAGGACGCAGTGTCATAGATATTTGTTTGCTTAATAGATCGGTCATTCTCATTGCGAAATAAGAATGGAAATGACAAATCGTCCTTTATTTGTGTATGATTCATTTGCAGTTCTTTTTAAAATGCGTTTGATTTTACTCAGAATTTCGAGTGCTGATTTTTAATACTACCTCCATAACATATTATTTGCAACGATTTGACATAAAATATGAGTAGAAAAAGTCTAATTGTTGCAAATAATACGTTACGGAGTAGTATTATGATAAGTTTAGATCGGTGATGTGATCGGTTGAGGTGAATATCAGGCTGCCATGTTTATAGGATCTAGAGATCTAGCATTAATGCATTTGTCTTGTTTTGATTAAAATATTCATCGGAATAGTTTGGATATAGTGACTCAGTATCGATTGTCGGTTGATAAGGTATTTTTTTTGAATTTGTGTAGATAACGGCTTTTTACGTTACGACTAATCTTATATACATGCGATGCGTGAGTTGGAACCTTAATTAGTGAAATATTTGTCTTCATATCATCAGAATTGAAGTTTACTGAAATCGATTTTGTTATTATGCGATTTCAGGAAATGGAGACCTTTCTATTCACCTCCGAGTCTGTGAACGAGGGACACCCCGACAAGCTCTGTGATCAGGTATCTGATGCAGTGCTTGATGCTTGCCTGGCTCAGGACCCTGAGAGCAAGGTTGCTTGTGAAACTTGCACCAAGACAAACATGGTTATGGTGTTTGGTGAGATTACAACCAAAGCCGATGTAGACTATGAGAAGATTGTCCGTGACACATGCCGTTCCATTGGCTTCATTTCTGATGATGTGGGTCTTGATGCTGACAAATGCAAGGTCTTGGTTAATATTGAGCAGCAGAGCCCTGACATCGCCCAGGGTGTTCATGGTCATTTAACCAAGCGCCCTGAGGACATTGGTGCTGGTGACCAAGGCCATATGTTTGGCTATGCTACCGATGAGACTCCTGAGCTTATGCCTTTGAGTCATGTGCTTGCCACCAAGCTTGGTGCTCGTCTCACTGAGGTGCGCAAGAATGGCACCTGCGCATGGTTGAGACCTGATGGTAAGACTCAAGTTACTGTGGAGTACTACAATGAAAATGGTGCCATGGTGCCCGTCCGTGTTCACACTGTCCTAATTTCTACCCAACATGATGAGACTGTGTCCAATGATGAAATTGCTGCTGACCTTAAGGAGCATGTGATCAAGCCTGTCATCCCCGAGAAGTATCTTGATGAGAAGACCATCTTCCATCTTAATCCTTCTGGCCGATTTGTTATTGGTGGACCCCATGGAGATGCTGGACTCACTGGTCGTAAGATCATTATCGACACATATGGTGGATGGGGAGCTCACGGTGGTGGTGCTTTCTCTGGCAAAGACCCAACCAAGGTGGACAGAAGTGGTGCCTACATTGTCAGACAGGCTGCTAAGAGCATTGTTGCCAATGGGCTTGCCCGAAGAGCCATTGTGCAGGTGTCATACGCTATTGGTGTCCCCGAGCCTTTGTCTGTGTTTGTTGACACCTATGGTACTGGAAAGATACCCGATAAGGAGATTCTTAAGATTGTGAAGGAGACCTTTGACTTCAGGCCAGGAATGATCTCTATCAACCTCGATCTCAAGAGAGGTGGCAATGGTAGGTTTCAGAAGACAGCTGCATACGGGCATTTTGGAAGAGATGACCCTGACTTCACCTGGGAGGTTGTCAAACCCCTTAAGTGGGAGAAAAGCTCTGCGTAATTTCCCCTAAATGCTACTGCTGCTTTAGTACAGGGTACCTTTGCATGCCGATACACCCTTTTTATTGTCTGATCTTTTTTCCATTGAATTTATTTTCCAATTTCGACTTCATTCATGTACTGGTTGAAAAGAAATGGATTACTGTTTGCTATTTTGATGCTTTACAGTAGCCTTAAGTGTTGCTGGCGAGTATGAGATTTCTAATGAAATGGGCATGATTTAGATTGTAGTATTGTACTAGTAAGCAAGATGCACGCATTTCATCTTCTTGCCATTTGATCTAACTTGCACAAAGGCTGCAAAGACATGACTACTATTCCCAACTGCCCTTGAGATTCAGCTGTCTTATTGATTATTGCTATACTAAACTACAATATGAATTAGTAGCTGCTTGCTGTATGAGCTAGGTCATCTTCTGTGGCTGTTTTTCCGGCCACCAAATTAAGTAGTGCTCGGAATACTCTTTCAGTCATCAGATAAACTCAGCCTAAGTTGTCTTCTGCCTGCTTGATGCATGAGCTAAGTGGTTGTCTACTGGCTGCTTGCCGCATAAGATTGATTGTCTTCCGTCTGGTTGCTGCATGGTCATTATTCGATTAGGGTAGATCCAACATTGAAGTGCCGTTTACCATCAATGGAAAATCCAAATAAAGGGTATCTCTTTTTTTGACGGGAAAAAAGGGTCTTTAAAAGTTCAAAGAGATTAAAATATAGCTGGCGCTCTTTGACTCTTTTCCATTTTCTCCGTTTCTCTTCAATACTCCAATTATAGTAAAATTCTAGCTTTTACCAAAAGCTCTAGGGGCTAGGTAAGCTCCAATTTCACTTCTAATTCTTGATTTAGTATAAATAGTTCTAAGTTGTTCGTTAACGAAGTTCTTTCTCTTTTGTGAGAGTTTTGAATCCCATCTTTTTGGTATAGTTCCCACTTTGAGAGATTTTCGGACACTAGAGATTTTTCATTATTCATAGGATGTTGGGATTCAATTATAGTGGTTTGTTGTTTGAATTTGTAATTGATATCAATTATTCGTTAAACGAGTCAAAACCAAGATAACTCTTCATAAAACTTTCTTGGATCGACATGCTTTCTCTCGATAGGTTGTATTACGACAAAATGATCTAACATAAGGAATGTCACATCATCGGGCAAAAAATTGTATTGTTCGATTGTTAACTTTGTTTTAGCTAATAGAAGTATTTGATATTGATTGTAAATATCGTAGGAGTTTAATCAATGAAAATTTTTTTTTAAAAAAAAGGACAAGAAAAGTTATTAGTGAAAACTCCGAAGGTAATTTGAAACTTTGATTCTGATTGCACAGTTATTTTAGTTCACAGTAAAGGAAGATAACAAGTGAGTTTAGAGCCAGGATTGTCATAAACTTTGCGCTTTGGAAACTTCGTGAAAGTCTAAGCTAGGAGTTTACTTGCCTTTTGCGACATTTTGATGTCGAAGACTAGACCGTAATTGAGAGTTAGATAAGGAAATATTCAACTGATTTGTTAAGTAGAGACTACACAATCTAAATGGAAGTGAAGACATTATGACTAGTAGATAGTATTAGATAAAAGTCTGTTCTTCTTAATTTATTTCTTATCTGAATTTATTTTCTCTTATTAGACTTTAATCGACCTTATCAGATAAAACCTTATTCGCCCTTATTTGGTTTCATTCGATTTTGCGATTAAACTTTATTCGACTTTATTCGATTAAACCTTATCGACTTTATTAGATTAAACCTTATTCGACTTTATTAGATTAAACCCTTATTCGACATCATTTCACCTCATTAAACCTTATTTCACCATTTCACTATTCTTATCTAAACTTATTATTTTTTTCAGTAAAGGACTGAATAAATTAAAAAGAATAGATCCTTAATGCAACCCATCAATATATACAGACTGTCATTAGAAGATCCAGCTTTATAAAAATAATATTTCACGTTTATAGAAATCTTTAGGGTTGAAGATGCAACTCAACTCTAGAAAATTTAGGAAAAGAAAACTCTTTCAGAAAGAATGAGGGCGAATAAATTGCTTGGATACGGCCATACAAGTGATTTACTGGACATGTCAAGCTGAAATTACGGGGAAAAAGGACCCGGAATCCGACCCTGCCAATAGCTTCTGGTACAATTATAGAACGTGTTTAACTCAATTGGCAAAAAGGGGGAACAAATGAAAACGAAGAAAATAAAAAGGTACACAACATTATCAAAATTGCAAAGAAAACAAGGCAATATGGTCATGCTCGTTCAAGTTGACAGCCCTAATGATAAGAAATTGATAAGTATGAATCACTTGTACAACTGCTTGAATCTTCTGCAGGCTTCCAGAATATTTTCCCTGTGGCCGAAAGCACTTACTCGGACGAAACCTTCACCTCCAGGTCCAAACCCACTACCAGGAGTGGTGACCACATGAGTCTTTTCAAGAATCTCACTGAAAACATCCCAAGAACTCCGGCCAGGAAAGTGCACCCACACATATGGCGCATTTGTTCCCCCATGTACATTAAAACCGAGGGATTTGAATGTATCCACTATTATGTTAGTGTTCTCTTTGTAGAAACCAATTACCTGCTTCATTGCCTGCAGAATGTTCAAACATAGATTATTGGCTTTTGCAATGAAGATGATAAAGAATGTAATGAAGCAATCAATACAAATGCTGCATACACTAGAAACTTTTGCAGTGACCTTTCCCACAAGCCAAACATAAAACTAAACGGAAAAAAGCGGACGTGGGGACTCGGGTCGGAGCGCAGCGTAACTAAAAGAGCCAGCACTCATATAGATGAGTTTTCTCACAAGCTTTTAAGAAAACAGTTCTTCAATCATGGCCTACAAAACTATAAGGTTAGGTTCATACGTCCTCCATTCCTACTGTTGATCCAACATCATCAGGTGATTGCAAGTAGTAATTATGTTTCCTTTTTGTATTTGTTAATGAAGACCATCAAGAAAGAGAGTCATGAAGGGAAGAGTAGAGTGATGGAGATCTGCCCATAGCAGTAATAGCAAAGAACAAGAATTTCTAACTTGCGAGATTGTTTTTTCAGAAACTTTGTTTTTGATACGAGGACTTGATAAGACTAAAGATGATTAACAGCATGAAAGCATTTTTTAGTACGATAGAACTACACTCAATTATATAGGAACCCAACATTTAACTCTACGCCCACAATTTGTAGACTGGGAGCAGAGAAACTGACCTGGTAACCTTCTGGGGAAAGGCACGCAAGGCCACCTGCTTGAGATATGTTGGAAGCACCATTGAAGCAAGTACAAACAATGCGGTTAAAGTCCTTGGCAACAGGAAATCCATCGGAAAATAAAAGCTCTTTTGGCACAACAGTCCAGCCAAGACGAACACCAGTGAATCCGGCATACTTGGAAAAAGATGCAGTCTCAATAGCAACCTACACGTGACATGAGCACAATATATCAAAATATGTACAAGCTTTCTGCAAGTCCAATAAATGACATCTACTAGGATTATATAGACACAATGCCGGCATGAGAGGCAATAGGTCGGATGGATAGCAGAACAAGTTCGATGGAGGATAAAAGTGGAGACCAGTTCTGCTCATCAAGCATTATTCTGGGCAACTCCATAACATAAAATACTTTGAAAGCAAGATAATTGTAGATACCATCATCTAAAAACTTCACTAGGATATCAATCAAAAAAAACCAAGGAAGTTGGAGGAAGCTTCATAGAAGAGCCAACTGCTGAGGACCAAAGTTATTCACAATAGAAAGCATCAATAGTTATAGAAAACCATCGGACTTACAAAGAAACTAAACCAGCAAGAGCCACTAAGACAATCCAAAGTGACTCGAGAAACTAATCATTGTTTCCTTAAAAAAGGTGCTTATCACCAATTTTCTAAACTTCCCATGTTCACTCCTATGTAAGAAGAATCTCATTGTGAATATGGCAATGGAAAATCGAGAAATTCATCGACAGATGGAGGGTAAATCTGAGTTTTCCAAATAAGCAGGTGCAGTGATGGAAATATTTTAAAAGATGTTGACAGAGTAGAACTGAGACAAAAGGGTTGTTTTATATAACTTCAACACTCAAGTGGTTTTGTGCTGATAAGCAAGTATTTATATTTATGAAGAAATCAGAGCAAGTCAGAACACAAACAGAATGTTAGTTACATTCTTATCGCTCCCTCAGTTGAAGAGTGACAGAAGCTTAAAAGTTAATAGAAAGGAGGACAAACAAGCAATGTCCCAAGTCCCACTCCCACCTGAAGCACTTGGCTCCAACCTATGTTAGTTGGACTCAGCTAGAAGTATCCGACACAGGTGTGTGTTCAAGTATCAGACACGATCATTTTAAGAAATGATTGCATGACTTTGGTACAGAATAGTTTCATACTCACGTTAAAGTGGTGAGTATCCGACACGGATATTTGAAGTAAAATGAACATTTGGAGTAACGTAGCCTCCAAATAAGCAAAATCATCTTCAAAAATTACTTAGGTTTATATCATGAAGACCTGAAAAGTTGTGTCCTCAAAAGCTTCCTCATTTAATGATTCACCTATTCATAACCTATGTTCTTAAGCTATGTTGCTCCGATACCCTGCTTCCCCTGGAGTATCGTGTGTCGACTCGACACGACGCGCGACACGACGCTCGACACGACTGGGTGGAAGTGTCGACACCCGTATCAGGAAAGTGTCGAATCTATTCTTCAAGTGTCGTCGATTGACACAAGAGGACCGAAAGAGGGAGAGGAGAGAAAAGAAGATGCAAAATTAAGGAAAAGATTAGAACTAGCATAAATTACCATGGGGCTTTTGTTCTACGAGAAATTTCGAGCAAGGTGGTGGCTTCATCTCCGATGATATCGTTCACCGGAGCTCCGGCATCCGTCTAGCACTTTGCCGTTCAATGTCGTTCTCTTTCCCTCTCTCTTTCTGTTAGGAAACTGATGACTGATGTGGCCCTCCCCTTCTCTGTTATTCTTTCTCTTTTTCTTTTTGACTTTTTTTCTTCTAAAAGTTATAGACATGGGCTGTTATTCTATAAAATAGGCTAAGCCATATTTGGGCTTCTCTTTGAAAAGAAGCTGCCATTGTATAAAATTGAGCCACTTTAACACATTTTTATATAATAAGAATATGCTTACTAAACAACAATTTGTTACTCTTTATTATTTATTTTATTTTTTAATTTCAAAGTACATGTATTATTAGGACCACATCCCTAAATATCAAATCTTTTCCCGACACTTATCAGATACCCGTGTCTAGAAAATTAGTCAAGACACTCTTTTGACCGTATCGCCGTATCCTTAAAATTTTAGGTCTAGAGTGTCGGATCCTCGGATCCCTACTCGGATACGACACCCGTTCTGAGTCTGAGCAACATAGTTCTTAAGCAACTAGACATATTTCAATCGAATGGGTTAACCTAATAAACTAAACGAGCCTAGAAAATGCTAAAAGCTAAGATGCCACAGAAAGCCCCCAAGGACAGTGAAGTAAGAGGTTGGTACACCTACTCGCATACATGGGGGCGGGGGTAGGGCTGGCCACCCAAAGGTGCGGCCCTTGTGGTTTTAAGGTGCCTCCCATAAGATTAAGTTATATATTAATAGTGACATAATGTACCTTAGCTTGCCTTAGAGGTAATGTTGCAGTCTTGAGTCATTTGCTTGTGTGCAATGAACCCGAGGTTCAATTCCCACTAGCACACTGCTTTTTTTTCTGGATTTTTCCCTTTTCGTCATTGATTGTTAGCCATTTTATTTAAATTTCAATCTTACCTCGGACTCTCCATTTTACTTTAAGTGCCCGTACGACCTCGCCACTCGGACATAGGTATGGTTACTTCGACACTTGATTTTGGGCCAAAGTCAAGAAAACTTTCCGTAAAATGGACGAGTCACAAAACTTGGACACATACCCGTGTCCGGCATGGATACCCTAGTCCGAGTAACATACACGATCCATATTATATAGTAATCAAATAACCACTCTAAACTCCATGCAAAGTCGAAGTGGAACTATTTTATGCAGAAGAGAATAACATGCAGGTTTTCTTTCTTAGTATCTTAAGAGGACTCGGACTCCCAGTCCTCATTTGATGTATTCAATTTTTCTGATAACACAAAATGTGTCGATAGTAAAGAAAGAATAACCCCATTAAATTGTTTATAGCCACCTTCAGTACTCACCGAATCTCGCCCAGCCTTGTAACTGATTATATACACAGACTTGCATATTTGCTAAAATAATAGCAGGAAATGAAGTAGAACAAACTTCAAAGGCCAAGCACCATTAAATCACATTAGCTTACCTCCTTGGCTCCAGGGATTTCATATATTGACCGTGGGCTGTCATCTGAAATATACATAGCATATGCAGAATCATAGACAATGATTGACCCGTTGTCCTTGGCAAATTGTACCAATTTGGTTAGTTGCTCTCTTGTTGCAGCAGCACCAGTAGGATTATTTGGTGAACAAAAGAAAATAATCTCTGTCTTGCCAACAGTAGATAAATCTGGAAAGAAGCCATTCTCAGGGTTACACCTCATGTACTCGATCTTACCATACTTCTCTGAATCCTTCTGATATTGCCCTGTCTGTCCCATTATGACACTGGAGTCTACATATGCCTGCAACCCGGAAAAACATCTTTAGAAGACCATGTCACACAAAAAACTACTTCCTCTATTTCTTAACATTGACTAGGCAAACTTGCCAAGCACAACATTGACCATTAATATCTTTAACTGTATATCATTAAAAATTATTTTAGAAAGTTTTCTTTGAAAATATCCATGGAGATTAACCCAATAACAACTAGAGTAATGGCATTTATCTTAGACAAGACTAAAACCACTATCTAAATAGAGTAATAACAACTAAAGTTCAATCTGAAGCATCTCTTAAGAAACACAGGAAGTATGAATCAAAAAATATACCCCTTTATCCTAATATATATCCAGCTTTCTAGACTGATTTGTCCTGGTTTATTCCCTCTTTGAGTGTATTCTTCATTTAAATTTTCTGTTATCCCACTACCCCAAGTCACCACCACACTGCTTAAATCTTACCCATTAACTACACTCCTTGATATTTATAAAATCAACATGGAAATTTAATGACAACAAACAGTGAAAGTCTATAGAGTAACATGGAAATTTAATGACAACAAACAGTCGAAAGTCTATAGAGGATCTATTGGTATAAAAGCCAGAGTCAACCCACTTTATACAATATGTACAGTAAATTTTAGAGCAACACCAGTAGGATGCAAAGTATACTACTGTGTCATAGAAGACTAGTGTTTGCACTGCAAGAAGTTCTGACGTCTAACCAAAAACCGAAAGGGAAGCCAAGCCTGTCCACCTTTTCCCCTTATTTGATAAAAAGTGCAACTAGCTACACTGACTAAACCTAGTAATCCGACAGGTCGGGGCAGGTCGACAGCATGTTGGGTCATTACAAGCCCACCTTCCTAATAAGGTCAATTAGGGCCTGTCCATGAGGGTGGTGGGTTGGTAAGCGGGTTGATTACAGCCTAAGGCGGCTACTAGAGGAGCAAGGGGATAGGGAATAAGTGAGAGAAAAATGAACACCCATAGAAGCTTAACCGTGCTATTCGCAATGTGGAGGTTATGCATGAACGTAATGCTCATTACTTCCATCTTGACCAAGCTCTGTTAGTGCGCCATCGACAAATGGATATAATATCGTTATTAGTTAACGTATGCGAGTTATTGAAAGTAAAGAGACATTGTTGGTTTCTTATTCATTCAAGAAATTGGTTATTGCTCCTTTACTAGTTAGTCTTTTCATAAATACAAGTCTTTGCCTCGTCTTTGCTTTTAGTTCGATTCTTTCTTTGCAAGTATCGTAGTTGGAATTTTATTACCCAAAAGCAAAGTAATCAAAGATTATTGTTATTCCTATATAATGATATGTATGTGAATACGTATCTTAGTTAGTCTTTTCATATATACAAGTCTTTGCCTCGTCTTTGCTTTTATTTCGATTCTTTCTTTGCAAGTATCGTAGTTGGAATTTTATTACCCAAAAGCAAAGTAATCAAAGATTATTGTTATTCCTATATAATGATATGTATGTGAATACGTATCTCCTTTTTGTTTTTCTCCGCATCCAATCCACTTATATTAAAATGTTTAGTATCATACACTATCCGTTCCTACTTATGTTCCTAATTGAAATGTTGGGATAAATCATATTAAGTGTACTACTCCTTTTGTTTTTGTTTGTCCTACTTTGACCAAAAAGCTCTCACATAATTGGTCAAAGTAGGACAAACAAAAAAAGAAATGGAGAGAGTAGTTAAGAATTTTGTTGAATTTATAATATTTAAGTATACTTTTGTATTTTTTTACTTTTGAAAAAGAAGAGAGAAAAGATACGCAAGGTCGTTAGGAAACAATTAATTCTAAAATGGGCTTCCAAAATGCGCCATGTCTAAGACAAAAAGAGAAAAAGTGAATTGAATATTTGGTTTTTGGAGAGTAAGATACTAGTCCCAAAGTACAAAAACATCAAAGTAGAAATAACATTTAGGAAATAGGAACAGACAAAAAAGAAAAAAGAAAAAGAAGAACAAAAAGGAATGAAGGGGGTATTAAACAAAAGGGAGAAGGGAAAGTTCTTATTGCAGTTCAACAACCGTACTTACACGCAAACACATGCGAGTGTACAACCCCATACACAAAGGATGATATAATTGCAATCGTAGGGCTTTCTATTCACCTAAAAAAAGTTTTTAAGTCCGATAAGTTTCAATGCGATCCAATAAGTTCTAATAAGCTCTAATACCTTCCAATAAGTTCATAAAAATTCATGGAAATAAGGTGAAGAGAACATAACCTAAGATATCCTATAATGTAATACCTCCTTTTCCAACATAAATTATAAAAAGGCCATGTCTGAGTTCTAAAGTGATATTGACCACTAACTTGTTCAAATATGTACTATGGTACATTTAGAGATAACCTTGTGTAGTTTGATACTCTGTCATTAGAGAAGAAAAGGTACAGAATTTCACTCTTATAAACAAGAGAATGGCTACATAAAAACTAGCCCCTACCAGATGGGAATGAAAACATCTCATTCTGATCAACAACATAAACAGAAAAATATCGACACAATAATGAAAAGGTAATGTTACACCAAAACAGCATACCGGATAGGATGGGTCTTGCACAGCTATTGAGACGTCTGATCCAAAAAGCATCTGTCATAGAAGAAAAGGTACAGTACTTCAGTTTTATAAACAAGAGAATTGCTGAATGAAAGAGAACATGAACGACTCAGATTATTCAAGACAAACTTGCTTAAACTCCCCCTAGATGAACTCACACTGAAGGGAACAATGAACAAATGTTTACCAATCTTTAGATCAATGTAGACTTAAGATACACTCCCTTTTTCATTTTTTTTACTTCTACCATTTTAACTTTCACGTTTACCAACGCACATATTATTAATATCTTCAACGATCCACTATCAAAACTATAAAAGTTGAAACTGAAACAAATTTGATGGCATTTGTTTTTATAAAGTATTTAAAATCATATGGTCGAAGTAGGGTATGGGAACAGTGCAAAATACAGTGACAGAAGTTAAAAGATGGTGTATATTATATATTGATGGAGTATTTTAGTGGACCCATGGTGAACCCCAATCCAGAGGGAATGAACTTTGACAATAAATTCCGGACAAAGAGGGCGTACACACACTGACACACATCATAACTCGTCCAATAATTCAGTCTCATGTTTCATAGGCTAAAGCCAACCTGAAGACGTGATATGTCACACTTAGCTCCGTCTGAGACGAATATATCGCCTTCTTCAATGCCGAGGCTTCCGTAAAACGATGAAGCAATTGCAGCTCTTACTTTCTACAGACAAAAGCATTGTTGATCATCATTATTTACATGTTATACAAATATAACAGAGAATGAGCATATATGCAACATTGAATCATTTGACACGTGCTATAATTTATGGAAAAGATGCATATATATGTAATGCCTTATTAGAACTTCTACATAGAGAAAGCCAACAACTCCATGACACTCATAATGTAGTCACATTCACATCGCATATAAATCATAGTACAGTTCCAATATTATTAGTAGACACGTCAGTTCATTGACGTATGATACAGGGAAACAGCCAGAAGAACTTTTCTGAGCATCGGTAAGTATTTGCGGTTACAATATGGAATATCCAAGAACTTATGTACCATCTAGCATAATGGAAGTCTTGGCGAACTTGGATCTTCAGAAGAATATAAAGAAAATGGGTGCACACTAAGAGCAAAGTCAAAGCACTAAAGTACTGTTCAAGAAGATACAAGTCACAGAATACAAAATATCCCTCGGCTACCTCAAATCAGTCACATCTGTTCCATCTCCCAAGCCCAACTAATCTCTCCGACAAGCCAACACTTATCTTTCCTGACACAAAGGCTGCATCCAGCAAGCAACGATGCAGCTGCTATATCAGATAGGTGGCCACAACCACAGACCCAACATTGGTGGCAGTTGCCGAGTTAGGGAAGAAAATTGCAACTAATTGCCACAAACGAAGTTTTTGTGCATATGGAAATGACAAAGAGAATGCAGCAAAATTACTTCATAGAAATCTACGGATTTTTTTGTGAAAAACTATCAAATTATCTTTAACAAGAGTTATTTTGTGAAGGACTACCTTGTAAACTATTTTCGCCAAAACTGCCTTTATCACAAATAAATATGAAAGGGGTACCAATGTCCTCTTCCGGTGTGTTGGCCTAAGTTTCCGGGCATTGCCTATGCACGTAATGTCACATGATTTGTTTCTTCTTTTCCCCTTGTTTTTCCCTCGATTTTTCACTCTGGACCTGACCTTACTCTTTCGCACAAGTACTGTATAATTCCATGAGTGAAAAATATAAAGTCTTTATAAATGCTACACATAAATGTTCACAGTATTGTACGATTATGTGAGTGAGCAACGTTAACGCAAATGATGGCACAATAAAGAAGTAAAGTCAGGAGAAGCCCAAAAATGGTAGTAAGGGAAAGGAAATAGAAGGGTGAAAAAAATGATCAGAATGTGCATAGTCAATTGAAGAAGCTTACGTCGACACACTAAAAATTGATATTCGTACACCTACCTTTTCAAAGATAAAAGGTAGTTTTCACAAAATGACTTTTATGGAAGGTAATTTCTCACGAAAAAAGAATGATGGCAACTTCTCTATTGGAGCTAGTCCATTTAGAGCACACGACAAATAACACAAAGTCATGAGGAAGTGATATTTATTAAATGTATGTAATGAACGTAAGATTGTTCTTATCTATATCTCATAGAATGAAAGCTATGAAATGGCAATCAAGGAAAACTTCCCACAAAGAATGAACTTTAACCCAACAAGTTCTCTACAACTATGGTAATGAAAATCGGCTGACCCTGCATTGCAACCTCAATGTTGAGCTTTTAAGCTTACCTCGTCGGAGCCCCCTAGATATAAGCCCCTGAAACACAAACCATCCACATTTCCAGCAAGATTGGTTGCACTAACATTACCACAATTGCAATTGTATCTAAGATCTAAAACCAAGCTCCGAGCCAAGCTAGATAGTTTCTGATTACTAGGCTTTCCAACCTAAACTTGATTCTTCTTAATCCTACCAGATTTCAAACCATATCGATTGTTTTCCACGGGGTTAAGAGAGTTCCATATAGAATTAATCGACGGTCAAAAAGTTCTTGTGTTCCTGTCTCTAACAAAGGTAAGCAGTCTATAGAAAGGATTGAGTAAGGAATACCTTCTGATTAGTCCTCCAAAACTTTAGGCGAAATATTTATTGACATTATGATGATATATCATGAGAACATAAATGTGAACTTGAAACTGAACACATGAAACAACATGCATGACACAGATAGAATACATAATGAATAAAGGAAGCAAAAGATAAAGGATGACACATACCTTTTCACCTTGTTCGGCCCCATAACCACTATAACCTTCTAGAGACGACAGGTCATATGCTCTCTACAAGTTTTGCACACACAACAACCATGTAAAGAATAAGAAAACTAAAAACCTGAAAAATAAATAAAGAAAAAGAACATAGAAGATAGAGGGCATATGCTCTCTACAAGTTTTGCACACAGACAACCATGTAAAGAATACGGAATCAAAAACCTAAAAATAGAGAAAAGAACAGGGAAGATTGACAGATCAATGTTCTTTTTTTGAAGATCAGATCAAATACATTACAACAGAGGTCTCCACATAAATGTCTTTAGACCATCCTTCAATAGGAGATATATACTACAAGATAGCATAATCACTAAGAAGAGCATAAGACAACAGCCAACTATACACCTTTGTAAGCATGTCATTTAAACAACAACACGTTGCAATTTCAAAATACTTGTAAGAAAAAAGTACTTATTGAGCCAGGAGCTAAATGGTAACGAAAGAGAGAAAATGTAAGCTTCTAGAGCTGCAATTTCCAAAACATCATACGCACCTTAGCCATAGCAGATGTGATAATTTCAGGAATGGGCTCAGTAGTGTCACCAATTCCAAGGCTTATCACTTTAGCATCTGGATACTTTACCAAGTGTGCTGTTCTTCTCTTGGCAATCTGACCTCCAATAACAGGAGTCACAAGATGAAAACAGCAGAATTAGAGGAAGTAAAAGCTAGTTAATAGTAATTTCATCTCAAATTCCATCAAATTATAAAACATTTTTTAACAATGCCTTTAAAAAGTTTACATAAACAATAGAGATAGCGTAGAAAGAAAGAAGTGAGCAACTTGTAAAAATCATCTTGCATTCAGCACCATGAAGCATGTTAAGATTGAACTGAATCTGATTTCAGTTTGCATTCTTCATATGTATGGAGAAAAGATAAATGTTTCAAATATAATCACCTTCATTAATTCATCATGGACATTGTTGTTATTATTATCATTTCTATAACAGTTTGCTCATATATAATAACAGGCCGTTTAGTATGCGGGGTAGGGATTATGGGAAATAGAAGGGTGGATTGAGATAAGGAATTGATGGGTGGGATAAGGATAAAATAGTGTTTACACCTTGTTTGATATGTGTTGTAAAGAAGTCGGGTTTATATACTTGTTTTACTTTAATACTCTTGCTAACTATCCATCTCCTTTTTTTCATCAAGGTTATAGATGTCATTTCTACTACAATTCCTTCTCCCACCTCTAACACAGGCCCCTGGCCCCCTCCCCATCACCCCATGTACTATTTAGGTGGGATAACGGGGGTTGTAATCCTACTTCTAATCCCCATCACACAACCCTATCCTTCAAAATTCCCTATCCCTGTAAACAAACATGGTATTGCTCCATGATACCAAACACCCCCTAAATTCACTAAATAATACTCCATGAGTCCCATTTTAATTTGAACACTTTTCGTTTCCTTGGCAATACATTTATTCTAGTAATATAAGAGAGCTCTTAGCTACAAGAAAGTCAAGAATGTTTTCCTTAAAATACTATAAAATTAGTTTCTGCATCCTATACACATTATCTGTTCTCCCCGATTTATGACGAACTTTAAGGGATAAATTCAAACGACAAGAGCTTATAGAAGCAACCAGCTCAAGGGACAGATTCAAAAAGAAAGAAAAAGATGAGGCATTATTGACCGAATAGGACATCAAATTCTAAAAAACCCCTCCTCCTCTTAAAACTTTAATGCCCCGACCCTTTACCTCCGTTATTTAGAGATTCTCTCGCTGACAAACTGAATTAATCTGTTATGAGGATTCCATAGTCAATCACCTCCTTCCGATAATAACTATTTCGATGGGGAAGACTCCTTCGTGAAGGAATTAAGGTTTGTTTATTTTTGGTTTACGTTGTAAAGACTTACTTGTCCCCTCATAGGTAGCCCATTGTTGAGTACCTAGATTCTCTAATCCCTCCCTCCCTAACATCGGGAATCCAAATAGGAAATAAATTTCCCTTCAAATAAATGTTAATCCTCTTTGACAATAGTTTACACGCTTTTATTTCAGAAATAGTCTCATTAATATCTTAATACTTTTCTCTTGCCTCCTTTAGTCCACCATACAAACACACACACACACTATTTAAATAGAATAATACCCCCGCATTCTCTCTCCTTCGATAAAAGATAACCTACCATCACCTATCACATTTAACTTTTTAATAGCAATAATTAGTAAAAACTCCTACTCAACAACTTATCTTGTGTGAGGTTACTTTAGCAAAACTAAATTCAGTTCGGCTAAAATAATTAAGTTTGACAACATAATAAGCCGAGTGCAACATACCTTACATACTACCTCCGGAACTTTTTAGTTGTACCATATTGAATTTTGACACTATTCAAGTATTCATGGTATCCACTTTGACCTCCTTCTATACTTTATACATAAGGACAAATATCGTCAAGTGCGGTCTTTTTAGAATCTTTGTTAGACTCGTCTCGGTATGTAGTTTCCATATATTAACTTTTTCTAATTTTCACATCGGTTTTTCTAACCTATGCATTGCATAATAATAATAGTTAAGGAGGGAGATTGGAAAAATAATAATAATTACAAAGATAATTTCTTATACTAGCTTAAATTTGTTTAGCCAGTGTGTTGTGAAAAGGAGAATCTAAATAGCTAATCCTATGCACCTTGTACATAGGTTAGAAAAACCGTTTTCACATATACACAATTGTAAATATAAACGTTTGAAGTTGTGTGTTGGCAAACGGGTTAATGCCTTTGGGTACAATTCCAACTAAAAAGATAGAGAAAGCACAATCTAAGGGTTTGTTCTCTTCAGCTTCACATAAAATAGCTAAACCGAACTGAAAGGAATAGTAATATGTAAGAGTAAAAGTAAACCTCGGGGAAGAGATAGCCAGCTTGAAGCTTAGCCATATTCTGATTTCGTGAGACCTTTGTTGTGTAAGCTTCACCAAATACAAAAAAGTAATCCAAATAAATGATTCATTCATTCGAACAAATTAAGAATACATTTGACTAATAATCCAACAGAAAAGACACAGAATGAACTCCAAGAATAAAGGAGTACCAGTGTGTTCAGCAGATGGAGTTGCAACACATTTGCAAATACCGACATTCTTAACCCTAACCGAAACTACCTGAGCTCTGCAATTAGAACACTAACATCAGTAAAAACCGAAAAAAAATGTAGAAAATGATCGGAAATGGTGAGAAAGCATAACCCTGAAGAATTAAAATTAGAGTTGGCGAATAAGGAAGACGAAGAAGAAGAAAGCGGAGTTGTTGCAGTTAAGTGATGATTGACTACCGCCATTGTTGCTAATGGAGGGAGCTAGGGTTGGAGAAATATGACTGGAAATGAACGAACTTGATTAGTTTTCAGTTGTATGCGTATATTGGCTTTGTAACGCTAACGCAAGGGAAGGATAGTTATAGAATCGAGAATAGAGGGAGAACAAAGGCCATCATCCAAAACTAGCCCACAAATCAACATGAGGAGGACTATATATAATAAGCCCGAACTCGATTGTTGGTATTTTTGATGTATGTATACGATTTTATAAATTTCGATTATATTATAAGATGGGTCTGGTTATCATGAGTCGTTTGTTTTTTCTTTAATGATCACATAATTTGAAAAAGAAAATGAGTTATGTAATTAGTCTAATGTCAAAATAAATTTAACTAATTTTTGTTGCGTAAAATTTTAGATCCACTATTATTTGTTGTTTGCAATATTGAATATTAACGGGAAAAAGTAATAGGGAAGGAAAATTATGATGTTTACGGAGTTTCGGATGTTGGACCATGTGTGGAGATCTTGTGCTCAAACTTTTTGCGACTTTTCGTCTATGCTTCAATGTTTTGGAAATACGCACAGATTCATGATGCTAGACCTTATGAAGAACTACAATCTGCAAGGAGTATTATTTAAATTACCTCATGGATATTGTGAGGCCTCAAAGCGAAACACCGGTATCAACGAGGAACGGTACAAAAAAGAATAAAGCTTATCATAGTCACATCATAATACATAATCATCAGTCATTACTATCATATTGCATCTCTGTTCTAGCACTAACTTCTAGTACTAGAAAATCCTCAGCTTACAAACAGAATACGGCTTACAAAATGAAAATACAAAAACAAAATACAAATGCATTTGATACATTTACTTCAAATTATCGTGGAATTGGTTGACCACAATCAGAATATCAGCTGGGCCCATAGTTGAGTGATTCCCAACGGAAGGGCTGGAAAAGACAGACAACATTAGGCATGCTCTTGAATAGAAGAGCTACACACATGCACACTGCAGCAATAGCAACCATGGAGAACATTGCCGGCCTGTAAACTAGAGATGTCCTTGCACTACTTCTGTAATACCTGGCCATCTTCTGATCACATAACCTACAGCTCTGATTCGAACTTCTATCAACCGCAAAGCTCACAGCACCATCATGCACTGGAGCAACAGTTGGTTCCACAGGGATGTTAAGCACAACATGCCCTGAAGCAGAACTCCGGTTAATCTTCCTCTGGACCATATGTATGTAAGCATAATGGCCCCGCATACGAGCATAATCCTCGGGTGTTGCCCCTGTGCTATCCCGAGCATTCTTCCATGCATCAATTCCAATCTGAACCAAAGGAAACTAAGCCCGTTTAGACTGAATTTTTTTAGAAAAATAAAAACCATACGGTTCAACAACAATAATGTATTTGAATGAGAGGAAGCATGAAAAATCGAGGAAATCAACAAATTATAGCGCATGCCTTTTCAGGATCATCAATTAGTGCGTTCAATACATCTTCAGAGCCATCTCTGCCAGCTGCTATATGAAGGGGGGTCAAACCAGCAGGACCCTGGGCATCAGGCCGAAACAAAACCCCTTTCTTGGCCACTGTCGGCTGTTGATGTGACATCTTCCGCAAAATTGACAGGGGCATATTTTAAAAGCAGCTCCACCATAGACCTAGAATTTTTACGCACAGCTCTATGGAGGAGACCCATTTCTGACAATGCAACCTTCAGAGAAGGATGTTCCCCTGATCCCACAGTTCCAGCAACCAAAACGTCCAAGAGTTTCTTGACAACAGCACACCAATCATGATCCATAGAGAAGTCCATGAGCCATGTAAATCTTCTAAAAGAAAATGTGACAGTATTAGGATCTAGGTCGGCCAATCTTGATTTCAAGTGACTTCTATGAAGCAGCCAGCCCATTTCATTTATAAAATCTAAGGCTTGACGACGGGATTCAAATGTTCCATTTACTTTATATGCATCTTCATCGGTCTTCTTCAGTTCCAAGACACACTCCAGTGTCCGAATCTCAGAGCAAACATCCTTTTCTGCAACTATAAAAGGGAAGAAGCTGCTGCTGAGACCATGATCTTCAATCTGCACAAGTAAAAAGATCCGTTAGCTCTAAAAGTGAAATGAACCTATAGCTCGATGATATGACTTGAATTTTTCTTTACTTAGGAACTCTCATGGTTTTATTTTACTCCTAAAGTAAAGGTTATTCAAGTGAGTTTTAATAATAGATGGACTTGTTTTAGGAGTTTTGGCCCTCAAAATAGGTTTCTTTAGTTCTTCAATTTATTCTCTAAGGGCATGCTTGGAATGAGGGTAAAGTATTAAGGGGGTAATAAAAGTCAAATATAGAAAAACTAAGGTATTTAGAGGGGATGATAAAGGGGATAGAGTGGTGGTGAAGAGGATAGAGTGGTGGTGAAGAGGATAAAGTGGTGTTGGTAGGAAGGAAATGGAAGAAAGAGGGGAACTATTACCCTCATTTAGTTACCTAGGGGTGATGGTGGGTAATTATTACCCCATAATGAGGGTAATAGTTTCCCTCTTTCTTCTATTTCTTTCCTACCAACACCACCTTATCCTCTCCACCACTACTCTATTCCCTTTATCATCCCCTCTAAATCCCTTAGTTTTTCTATGTTTGACTTTTATTACCCCCTTAATACTTTACCCTCATTCAAGCATGCCCTAAGTGTTAATTGGGCTTCTATTTTTAAGGTTAATTAGGTTACTTCTCTACCTAGATATATAGTTTGTTAGTTAGGTTTGTACAATAAACACATATTGTGATTTATTATAATCGAGCTTAGCTTTGTGCTTGCTTTTTCCAGGAACCAAAGTACATGAAGCTTAGCAAAGCAAATATGACAACACCAATAATGTCCCAGTAGAATGTCCTCTTGAAAATCGGATACCTATACGTTTCAATTTCTCCCATTTCTTGGTTTGATCAGTTTGAACCCATGAAGTATAAGATGGGTTGAGATTCATTGTTTTGCCATCACAAGAAGGAATAAATTGAGGAGGGAAATATCCCCCAACTTTTGAAACCTTGCAACTGGAACTTAAACTTTACAAATATTATTCGTCTTTACTAGACCGCCCTTTTCATACTACAACTTAAAAGCATCCTACCGTTAAAGGAGATTTGAGAAAAGATGGAATAGGAAGAGTTAAGACGTGTTTCAAGAACAAATAAGATACAAGTTGAGAAGAGGAAGTTAGCAAAGTAAGACAAGATTTAAAACCTTGATCTCAAAAGATGGGTTTGGCTTCATGAACCTACGAAATTATTTTTCATGGTCGTCCGCAAATATCCTTTCCCCCATTCATTTCAACATCATGCTACATGTTCACGCAAATCCTTTTTTTATTCAAATCCCGTTAAATGCCACCAAGATGATTTTGATTTCTATTGGCTTCTTCTAAAATCCTCATAATTCCACACTCTATACCATTATTGCTGGTGCATTTCTCAGTCGATACCGCACATGCCTAAACTAACATGTAGTTGATTTTCATCGATGTTTAAAAAAGAACACGTTCTAAGGATGTAGGGGTCTAGAGCCTAGGAGAAAATAGAGGCTTTAAGCGTGTGCCTCATTGAAGTGAGATCAGTTAATAATTAAAAATAATAATTTAGTTATATAAAACGTTGCCATGCTCCTAAGTATCATAACCCTAGCCCATTCCCATTTTGGGCGGAACAGTCCTAAGTGCGCCTTTTGGTGCTTTTGTTGGCCTATTAGTGCCACTGAGAAACGATTCTTCTAGCCCAAAAGTTTTGATCAGTACCACTCTGGCCATCAACGCCTATCACTTATTCTTTTGTTTAGAGTGTTTCCACACATCCATCTTCCAGTATACCTCTCCTACTCATCTTCTTACTATAATTATTCCTACATGCCCACCACTCACACTTGCATAATAACGCTAATCTCATAAGCTTCCTATATGATATTTCCTTTAACCTTAGAGTTATGCTACACTTGCAATGTATAACCAACTCAACATTCAAGCCACATAAGCTTAGTCTGTCAATCACATCTTAGTCAATTCTTTTGCAAAATCGACCCAACATATTCAAAAGTCATCTAAAGATGCCTCATCACCATTTGATGCCATTGCATCCTCATTTGATCCCTTCTTTTACTAAATTGGCATTCCCATGTGCATAATTTTACTCGTGATTCCAACTTTTATCTTCATGACTCTTAAGTTGGCATTAAACCTTATATAAATGTCCAAAAAAACAACATACAAAAGGATACCTCAACCCGAAAAAAAGATCATTCCCTGAAGTAGAAGGGACTTAATGATCCCTGGAATGTTCCAATTAGTTAAGAAAATCCTTCCTTAATCCTCCTCACATTTGTTTCCACTTCTTACACATATCCTTGAATAGGTCAATATACTTTCGAGGTATACCAATCTTTGACATGACCCACCAAAGCACTGACGTCTATTGATACCTTGCCATCTATCTTTTCACTCAATGAAAATCATGTGCAAATGATCTTTTCTCTCCATGTATTACTCATTCATTTGTCTCGTAAAGATTACTTCTATGATAGATCATTCCAACATACACCCAAATGATATGCTTGTACATTTTTTCAATCCATAATTTATCATTCTTTCCCACAATGTCATGATATGACACAAAGCTTTGACTCCCGAAAATTTGACCACTTCTGTATGTTTCTTTTATTATTATAAATAAGGACTCAAATTGATTTTTTCACTATTCTGACTATGTCTTGTTTG
This sequence comes from Patellifolia procumbens, assembly GCA_947645195.1. NCBI lineage: Eukaryota > Viridiplantae > Streptophyta > Magnoliopsida > Caryophyllales > Amaranthaceae > Patellifolia > Patellifolia procumbens. Next base: position 59,742 of record CANSGD010000136.1, read on the forward strand.
TCCTCCAAAGTCTCTTAACAAATCAATACCAGGCTACCAGCCTCTCCTCTGCATCACCAAACCTCAATAGGAATATCATTTGCGCCAACTGCAATCCTTACTTATACATTCTCTTCAATGCCTTCTCGAATCCTATTATGAAACAATCTTGGGTGTTTCTCAACAAATGCCTCTTGTAACGACCATTTGCCTTCCACTAAAACCGCTTATCGAAGTAATCCCTCAAGACAAGGATCCTTTGGCTTTGCACTCTCGGCCATACAGCATACAAGAAGCCTTGTTGACTTGTTTGCTTCTAGCTATCATATGAGCATCTTTTTCACCATTTCTCGAGTCTAGCATGTCTCTTGTCTCGTACACATTCCTACATACCACAAGTTTTCCCTATTGAATACTCCCTTCGCGCTCCAAAGGATTTCCGATTTTTCCATTTTTGTTTGCCCCAATTACATTTCCTATTTACTAATTTGGATATGGTCCACCAATTATATTATTTTCCTTACAAAAAGCACTTGACCGCACTCTCTCTTTTCTGATTAAACAAATCTCAATAATACTCACTACCTTACTTTTCAATTATAAAATGGAAATTTAGGCCCCGCACCAACCTCCCTCCTTAAACTTTACGCCCAAAAGTAATTAGAAATCCTTTGGGAACGAAGGGAGTAAGCGAGTAACTTTTTTGCATCGTCTTTAAATTCATACAAGATATAGCTATTAGATACCCTTGACTTTAACAACCAGAGTGGAGGGAGATGATGATAGCAACTAAGATACGCTCAAATGACAAACACTTTAAGTTATTTGCCACAAAAACAAAATAGGGGCAAAAACAATAAAATAAAAAATAAAGCAGCAATTTACTCATTTGATAGAAAAGATGTTTACCATGGCAAACGATACACAAAGGGAAAAAAATAAAAGACCTTCAGCTACAAGAGCAATTAGTACCTCGATATACCCTCTACCAGTTACATTGGGAATCGAGCAAAACATATTGGCGTGCTCAGCCTTATCATCCTCTTCATCTTCCTCAACAAAATCACCGTCCTCATGTGATTCTTGAGTTGTTTCTTGATCAAGATAGGTTCCTTCGACTGCACAGAGAAATCTGGTGTACAAGAATTTGAGAAGGAAAAAATTTTCCTTTTAGATCTATACTGCGTTATATAGTTTTAGCAACGGCAAACCAAAATGGAGCAAAAAAACTCCACACTATATACCTTGTTGTGGACCGGGAGAGGTTGAAACCTTTAACTTCAAATTGAGCTCTTTCATCCTTAGATACAGCGATAGGCATGACACTCAAAATTCCACCACAATTCCTATTTGGGAAAGATAATGATGTATCCAGGAGAACTTGACCTGCAGCACATGCCAGGAAACAAAAGCAATAGTATATCATTTAATAAAACAATGAAGCATAAAAGGACATATTACGAGCTAAAGGAGATGTGCAGATGATAACTAACCATTGTGAGCAAATGCTATTTGATTCTGCACTCGTACATACACCCATCCAGTCCTCCAAAAAGTGTCATCAGATATGTCAAAGAGTCGAGTTAAGCAGGATGAAAGATCAGAGCACAGCTACACAGAAGTAATACAAAACGTTATTGCCGTCAACAATTAGGACCACCTGAGCTACTTATGTGTGAAAAAAAAACCTACCTCCTCCCACACGGACACGGCCAAGCGAAGGTAAATTGTTAGAATTATGCACCCAGGTCTGATGTAGCTCTCGATTTCTGTAGGACTATGAGCGAGCCAGTCAAGGATCTGAAAAAAAATCCATGCTTAGGATACTAGCACCATCATCAGAAAAAACAATCAACTAAGGATAGAAAATGAATACTTATGATTCTTATTACCTGGCCCCGCAGCACAATAGGGAAGTCGCCTGGTTCTTTACCAAATAGCTTGAAAACAATCCGATCCGTGCGACTCTAAGAAGTTAAATCATAGGCAATAAGGGTCATGTTTTCGTTCCCCAAAAATAAGCCAAAAATGAATTGTAATGTCAGTCAATATTGAGAAACCTAGAAATGCCAAAAAGATAACTATAAGAGTACATGGGGAAGGGTCTGGCCAACTATAACGACACCTAATCCCACGCACATCAGTAAGGATAGCATAGGGAAGGAAACCCAACTACCTGAGCTTCTCCACTAGAACTTGAAGGAGATTGAGCAGAAGCTGAATCTGAAGTGCCACTAGTCTGTGGTGGACTTGACTGATGTGAACCATGCCGTGCCCATGAAGGAAAATTAACAGAGCCAGTTGCAAAATTCCCATTTACAGGTGACCTTTCCAAATCTTCCACACCATCGTCTGAATCTACATATGCATCATTTAGGTCAAAGTTATTCAACTTCATCCTCCCTGCCGTGCTGTCGGAATAAGTTGGAGGGCTATCTTTCATAGGGAATGAGCTTCCAGGTTCTTGCGAGGATTCAGCCTGTATTTCACTGCTCCTGCTATTAGCTGCATATAACCCCTCTCTTGGATTCTCTGAATCAGGTAATGCAGCATGTCGATCAATGACTTGGGGAGGAATTCTCTGATCATTAGAGAGAAAATCTGACATCTTTTCTGAATTTCCATTACCATCGGCCATTCCACTATTTAACAACTTTTGTGACTCACGCAGGAGTCCAGGTAAGCCTTTCCCCATGTGCAATCCAGAAGGATTGGCAAGAGTTCTCAAAATTTGCTCGACAAATTCTTGATCTGCACTCTGGCCTGATTTATTAGCTGCAATGTTCACAGTCTCGTCATTTACAAAATTTATCAGTGAGAATAAAATAGAGGATATAATCGACATAGAGTGAGAGCACAAAAGATCGGTCTAGACTTAGATAACGGCTAGATCATACTCATTTGAACATAAGCTCCTAGTACATATATACTGCAGTTAAATGACATTGTCTCAAGAAATATACAGGTGGAAATTTTATTAAGTTGAAAAAAATTCTAGTCTCTAACTCTCTATACACACGCAACTTGCTGCTTGACGTTATAATAGGATGTACTTCTTCAAAAACTCCTTGTCATGCTTATTACTTGAACTGATGTACTCTATTACATTATTTCCATACCCAATGGCAACATAAGGATCACACTCAGAGTTACTGACTGTACCATATAACAGGAATATGCATTTAGAGAACATACGCCATCTACTGATGATAGGGACAACCAACAAAAAAAACATTTGATTGTGATGGAAACACATATGCTTTATTAAAATGGCCACCAAGAAGCGTGACTGTGTTGTATGATAATATGCTTACAATATTACACCATATAAACTTGTAAGTTGGGGTAGTCCAAGAATAATTCAGCAGTAACAGCAGTAATTTACCATGCATGTTGGAAAGTATTCTAGGTATGCTCATCAACAAGACATCACTAGTTTGCTCATCATTTACGGAATTCCCATGGACGGGAGTATCAGGCTGTGTTTTCCTCCGTCGCTTATTATGGCCAGCCAAGCGCCGTCTACAACTTCGCTTGCCTTCATCAAATTCCTGAAGAACATGAAACCTGCGAAAGAAACATGGATGATAAAGCACGAAAAACATCATCCTCTACCTATCATTTATAGAAAATCTAGTTATACTAAAATTGATTTCCATCCAAAGGAACAACCCATAATCACCAAGGAATAAAGACTAACCTACTACACTGCTGGCAGAAACGCTGCATGACATTAGCCACCAGAGCTTTACTAGCTTTCGCGTGCATCTCACAGACTTTGTGACGCCTATGATAGTCCTTAGTCTTACTAAGATCAGCACCACAATCCTCAACCTGACAAACAGCACGATTCGAAGAACCTCCAGCCAACTTGGTCTTCTTCACGCTCGTCCCCTCCCAAGTACCGTTTTCCCTTTCACTCTCCGAAACAGGAAAACAATTCCCACCAAGCTTTAAAGTCAAAGAACCACCTTCCTCCAAACTATCCTCTTCAACAACAATAACCCTCCTTTTCCTCTCCAATTCCCTCCTCCCATAATCAACAGAAGAATGAACATCATCAGAGCACGAAGATGAACTATTCGATGAATTCCCTTGAACAGGAATAAATTGCTGACCTTGAAAATTCGAAGGCAAATTCCCGTTCGGTGTGGCAATAAAAAGGTCTCCATCCCATTTCCAATCATTCAAATCCCACTCTACACCCCTCTTCCCCATAGCCCTCAAGTCCGACGGGTGGAACCGCCGCGCTTGCTCCATTACTTAACACTCACTCACTCACTCTCAATTCACAAAAACTAAAAGTATATACACCCTTTATACTTGTCTACAAATAAATTCTAGCTAATAATAATCACATAAATACAAAACTAGATCAAAGTTTAAATCTTTGATTAAAAAGCACATAAAATACAGTAATGAAATTAATCAGCATGAGTTCTTGAGTACAGCGAAGCATCCATGGCAATAATTAAGAGGTGTCCACATGATAAATCAGCACCAATCACGGAGTAACAACACCACCTTCATAATCAAAAACAGTACAATTACGTATCAAAATGAAAAGCCCTAATTCATGGTAGCATAATCAAAAATCAAGCTGAAAGTTGCAAATTGAGAAATTAAAAATGGAATTAAGATTAACCCAATGAAATAAAAAAAAAAAAAAGTGTACCTGAGAAAATAGTAAAGTGATTAATATGAATGAAATCGAGAAGTTGGTAAGTGAAATTAGGGGGAAATGAAAGTTGGGAAATTGCAGGAAAGTATGAATGAGAATAGGTTGGAGATGAAGTCTCAGGAGAGAGAAAATGGGGACGAAAGGTTTGGGGAGAAAGATGACTGAGGAGAGTGATTTTGGTTTTTTTTTTTTTTTACGCATTTCTAAGTTGAGATGAGATGATTAGGCGAGTAAAAAATAGTACGAGTGTACGACTGGTGTTAATAGCCAAGTTTTGTCAAGTAAAAAGAAAAGGTGGGTAGTGTACTTGTTGTTAATGTTGACATAAATCACATAAATGTGACTCGACTCCCAACTCCATATGCTATGCAAAATTGCACTTGCACACTACTTGGTGTAGTAAGTAGGAGTTTTACAATCTGACCTTAAGCTCAGAACAACAGTGGTTTTTCGGAGTGGAGATTTCTTTTTGGGGTGTTTGGCAAACGGCTTTTAGGTGGCTTTTTCATTGGCTTCTGCTTTTGGCTTTTGTTTCTGGTCAAACAGCCAAGAAAAAGCGTTTGGTAACTGGCTTTTGCAGTGGTTGAAAAACCGACATTTCAGCCAAAGAAACTGCTTTTACCAGCTTTTTTGGTTGGCTTTTGGCTTTTGCTCTCATTTTGTACTAAGCCAACAATAACAGCCACTTTACCAAACACTCTTTTAACAGCCAATAATTATACAGCCGGTCAAACCAGCCAGCATATAAAGCCACCAGCCACCAACCAATTGCCAAACACCCCCTTTATCTTTTCAAGTGCTGTGGGGAGATTTCTTCATCCTTTCAAGTCTAGTAGGAGGACACTAGTGGAGATTTCTTTATCTTTTCAAGTCAGGTAGGACACTTCTCCTTACGTACCTATATAAGATATTGTTAGTTAGGTGTAGGCGCCATAAAACTTTTTCATTGACAGAAAATGTGAGAGGGTGGGAATTTTGAAAAAACTTCTACAAGAGAAGTGGTAATTTACAAAAAGTTGTTCGAGAAAGGTGGTGGAGAACAATTTTTCATCAAAATAAGTTTTGAACTCTTAGATTTATTACTTCTATATGAGCGGGTTTTTTTCAGACCGTTCAACAGTTAATACTCTCTTCAAAGCCATCTTAGAGATTATGGTTCAACCAATTCTTGACAAAATCATTAGTCTTTTCCAAAATGCATTCACAAAAGAGCGATCGATCAATGACAAAGTACTTATAGTCCACGAAGTCCAAACACTTTCCAAAAGTCCAAAACCAAAACAGGTTGGTGTGCACTTAAGCTTGATAAGGAAAAATCCTACGACATGATCGAATGAGATCGGGCCATGTTCTATCAACACGAATGGAGGCTACATAATCTAATTTATGACTACGTTAAGAATCCTTTCTCATGGGAACCCCCCAACCTATCAATCATCTCCAAATCCTATTAAACACTCCATTCTGGTAGGAGCCCTAGAAAAAAAGGAAAGTTCACTCTACAAAAGAAGAATGAAAAGCACTGATTAGCCTTTCGAAAAAGGCTAAACTCCCATGTGGAGCTAACATGGCTGGCTACATACAAGTATAGCCAAATCATGATAAAACAGGACGGACGGTTAGACGCCGCAGCGGGACATGGTCTCCTCCCCCTCCAGACACTCTCAAACGTTAAAGTTAGGAAATGCAAACGTTAAAAGTTTTCGAGGCAACAACCCTACACAAAAGGAGTTGCCCACGCAACCAAACTTAACTGCTCCAAGCTTAATATTGAGGGAGATAACCTTTTGGTCATCAATGGCATTAACCATAGAATTACCCCCACCGTAGCATATTCAAGACACCAACATCATTCTCCAGGGCCTTCAAGACTTCCAGATTCGTCATATCTACAGAGAAGCAAACATAGTGACAGACTGGATTGCAAGTGCATGTAATCTAGTGGCAGATTCTTGTCATATTACTGATTGGACTCATTCCTCTTTGTCCTCTATTTTTTGCATTAATGTTTTAGGTGTTCTCCTCGAGCAGAGAGTCTCCTAATCATCCTCCACTTTTTCCTTACCTTTGTATAAAAAAAGTATCTCTTCGAATGATAAAATGTCTTTGTATCTTTAAGAAAACTGGATATGTAAATCATTCTCCCTTTATTCTATTAATTTAGACACTTGTAATTTGACACTATCAACATACTCTACTTTAGTCATCGAGGCTAATACAATATACAAGTCATAAGAAAATTAGCACAATATTAACTTGATATTAGTGACCATATATTACAGTTTACAATATTATATGCATTCATAACAAACAAAAATCTCAAGATATTATGGGATACAGTTGAAATTAGTTACCAATCATATGTTGATATGTAATCGTACTATACTGCTCATTTCCGATTAATAGTCACATTAGTTGATTATTTCGTACAAAAAAAGACAATATTATTACTGTTAAGTCTGTAACATAGTTTTAATGCAGTGAATGAGACATAACACAGTTTTAGTTGTGTCCTATTATCAAGTACTAAGCTGGAGTCCGAAAGTCGATATGTAATGGGGGCTGAGAAGACGTCAATGTACATGAAGCTGCACTCCAGTACACTTGCTTAATAGTACTCCAAATTTTATCTCCTCATAACGACCATAGCACATGGGTATCTTTAAGTCTTGTCACATGGTTGAGCAATCATTACTCAATTTCATGTCCTCATCCAAGGTTGAGCTTCTTACATACTTCCAACATTTGATGGTAGATGCAAAAATTCAGGGCAAAGTAAGGGGTAACAACAAATGGTAATTGGGAGGCCGCAACCGGCAGTCTCAACCAGATACAGAACTACAAATAGAGCTTATCAATATCATAGTTACACCTCTATTACATTATCGTCAGTCATTACTACCAATAAAGCATCTCTGCTCTAGCACGGACTTCTAGTATTCGAGAATCCTCCGCTGTTATGGAAACAGGATACTACATGTTACAGGATTAAAAAATGCAGATACAAATGTGAATAATACAGATTACAGAATTACAGATACTCCATATTATACAGGAATTGACCGACTACAGGTGGAATATCAGCTGGACCCGTAGTTGAGCAATTCCCAACGGAAGGGCTGGAAGAGACAGACGACACTAGGCATGCTCTTGAAGAGAAGAGCCACACACACGCATACTGCAGCGATAGCAACCATGGAGAGCATTGCCGGCCTGTACGCTAGAGATGTCCTAGTACTTCTTCCATAATACACGGACATCTTCTTATGATCACATACCTTGCAGTTCTGCTTTGCACTTTTACCAATCTCAAAACTCACAGCCCCATCATGCGTTGGAACAACAGATGGTTCTACAGGGATGTCGAGCACTACATGCCCTGAAGCTGAACTACGGTGAATCTTCCTCTGGACCATATGTATGTAAGCATAGTGTCCCCGCATGCGAGCATAATCCTCAGGCGTGGCCCCTGTGCTATCCCGAGCATTCCTCCATGCGTCAAACCCAACCTGAACCAAAGCAATCTCGTTAAGAATAATTTATATAAAAAAATCTGTTTTATGATCAGCATTCTATAGAAAGAGAGGACAAATTTGCATCCGGAGTCAAGGAAAGAAACACAATATAGTGCATGCCTTTCCAGGGTCGTCAAGTAGAGCATCCAATACATCTTCAGAGCCATCTCTGCCAGCTGCAATATGAAGTGGGGTCAAACCAGCAGGACCCTGAGCATCAGGCCGAAACAATAAACCTTCTTGGCCACCATCAGCAGCTGATCTGAAATCTTCAATAAAATTGACAGGGACATATTTTATAAGCAGCTCCACCATAGACCTAGAATTTCTACGAACAGCTCTATGGAGGAGGCCCATTTCTGACAATGCAACCTTCAGGGAAGGATGTTTGCCTGATCCCACAGTTCCAGAAACCAAAACATCCAAGAGTTTCTTGACAACTGCACACCAATCATGGTCCACGGAGAAGTCCATGAGCCATGTAAATCGTCTAAGAGAAAATACAACAGTGTTAGGATCTAGGTCAGCCAATCTTGATTTTAAGTGACTTCTATGAAGCAGCCAGCCCATTTCATTTATGAAATCCAAGGCTTGACGCCTGGATTTGTATGCTCCATTTACTTCATATGCATCTTCATCAGCCTTCTCCAGTTCCAAGACACTCTCCAATGTCCGAATCTCAGAGCAAACATTCTTTTCTGCAACTATAAAAGGGAAGAAACTGCTGCTGAGATCATGATCTTCAACCTGAACAATTAGAATTTGTCAGCTCTGGAAAGCAAATTTTACTGTTTTTCCTAGGAAAGAAATGTATCCGAATTATGAATGAAGACTGATATAAAGTATGCCCCGGCACCTATGACATGAGCAACACAATTCCTCAGCGAACACATAAAACATTCAATTAGCCTTGCAATGTTGGCCCCTTTAAATGAAAACAAATATGCCAAACTTGGGTAAAATTGTTGCCCTCTCTACATGCTTCCCATAGAAGACTAAAACAGGCAAAAGAAAATTGCAAACAGGTACAATTGTGGCGATGGGTAAGACCCCCAAGAATCAGAACTTATGGATAAAAGGAGTTTGCTTTTTCCTAGAGATTATAGTCAGAGACTATGGGTGCCAGCTCGAAGACTGGACCCCTAGTCTGGAAGCAAAGTAGAAGACCTTCAGCTAAAAGAGAAGACAGTACCTCAATATACCCTCTACCAGTTACATTGGGAATAGAGCAAGACATATTAGCACGCTCAATCTCATCATTCTCTTCAACAGATTCACCATCCTCCTCTGATTCTTGAGTTGCTTGATCAAGATATTTCCCTTCTAGTGCACAGAGTAATCTGGTAAAAAGAATTTGGGGGTCGAAGGAAAACTTTGTAGTTTAGATCTGTTCGGGTGTATATAGTTGTAGCAACTGTAGAACAGAATCAAGCAGCAAAACACAGCATATATACCTTGTTGTAGACCTGGAGAGGTTGAAACCTCTAACTTCAAATTGAGCTTGTTCATCCATAGACACAGCTATAGGCATGAAACTCAAAATTCTACCATAATTTCTATTTTGGAGAGATAATGATGTATCCAGGACAACCCGACCTGCAGCACATGGCAGATAAAAAATCCTTGAGTCTATTATTCAGCAAACAATAGAAGTATAACAAGACCAATCACAAGCTAAAGTACATATGCATACTAACCATTATAAACGAATGCTATTTGATTCTGTACTTGTACATACACCCATCCGTTCCTCCAAAATGTGTCATCAGATGTATAAAAGAGGCGTGTTAAGTAGGCTGAAAGATCCGAACAGAGCTAAACACAGAAATGAAGAAAAGAGTTATTGTTGTCAACCACTAGAATCACCATAAATACTTGGGTCTGTCAAAACTCCTACCTCCTCCCAAAAGGACTCAGCCAATCGAATGTAAATTGTAAGTATTACACAGCCAGGTCTGATGTAGCTCTCTATGTCCGTAGGACTATGAGCAAGCCAGTCAAGGATCTGAAAAAAAATTCATGCTTACAATCGTATCATCTTTAGGCACAACAATCAAATAAAGGAAGACTATGAAACTTAAGATTCTTATTACCTGCCCGCGCAGCACAATAGGGAAGTCACCTGGTTCTTTACCAAATAGCTTGAAAACAATCCGATCCGTGCGGCACTAAAAAGTTAATCAAAGGTAATAATAGTCATATTTAAGTTCTTCAAAAACTCATCCAAAGAAGATAGATGCGTCATACACAAAAGCCATTGGTTAATAGAGACACCTAGCAAGGACAATGAAGATTCCCGCAGGAGTATAGATTGAAGCCTTAAGGGTGCTAAACCTCTATAACTACAATCAGGCACATTGATAAGGATAGAAATAGGGATGAAAACTAAATACCTGTGCTTCTCCACTAGAACTAGAAGGTGAGTGAGCGGAAGCCGAGTCTGAGTTTCCACTGGTCTGTGGTGGACTTGACTGAAGTGAACCCTGCCGTGCCCATGAAGGGTAACCAACAGAGTCAGTTGCAAAGTTCTCATTTGCAGGTGATCTTTCCAAATCTTCCATCCCATCATCTGAATCTACATATGCATCATTCAGGTCGAAGTTGTTCAACTTCATCCTCCCTGCCGTGCTCTCGGAATAAGCTGGAGGGCTATCTTTTATAGCAAACGAGCTTCCAGGTTCTTGCGAGGATGCAGCCTGTATCTCACTGCTCCTGCTATTAGCTGCATATATTCCCTCTCTTGGAATCTCTAAATCAGGCAGTGCAGCATGTTGATCAGTGACACTGGGATTCCTATGATCATTAGAAAGGAAGTTTGACATCTTCTCTGAATGCCCATTACCATTGGCCATGCCCCCATTTAGCAACTTCTGTGACTCATTCAGGAGTCCAGGTAAACCTTTCCCCATATGCAACCCAGAAGGATTGGCAAGACTTCTCAAAAGCTGAGCAACTAGATCTTGATCTGTACTCTGGTCTGATTTGCTATTAGCTGCAATGTTCACAGTCCTCGTCAATAATCGTCAGTCTGAATAGGGCAAATTAGTATAATAGACACAATACGCGAGCATATGGTCTCTCTAGACTTCTGTATATAAGCTCCCAGCACTATATGGCGCAGCGCAGTTAAAAAGGTTGCCGTGAGAAAATTAAAAAAAGGTGAAATATTTATTATATTGAAAAAAATATATAGTATAGACACCCAACTTTCTGCTAGAATCTTATTCATGGAACATGCTTCGTATGATGTATCCGTAACCATAACTATTTCCACACCCAATGGCAACAAAGGGATCACGCTTGGAGCTACGGAAAGTGGGGGCAACCAACAACAAAAAATTTGATTGTGACCTTGGAAAACACGTGCTTCATTAAAATGTCCATCTAGAAGCATATGTATAGATAGGAATATGCTAGCAATATACAACCACAAAATCATACCAATAGGAGTAAGCTACCAATCATTCAAGTATAAATTGACCATTGATCAGCAATAACAGAAGTGATTTACCATGCATGTTGGAAAGTACCCTCAGTAAGCTCATCAACAAAACACTATTAGTTTGCTCGTCATTTATGGAACTTCCATGGACAGGAGTATCAGGCTGTGTTTTCCTCCGTCGCTTATTATGGCCAGCCAAGCGCCGTCTGCAACTTCGTTTGCCTTCATCAAATTCCTGAAGAACATGAAACCTGCAAAAGAAACATTGATGATAAAGCAGCAACAACAACATCACCTACATATCATATCTAAAAACCTGGTTAAGCTAAAATCAAACTTCAAACCAAAGGAACAACGCATGATCAATGAGGAATAAAAGACTAACCTACTACACTGCTGGCAGAAACGCTGCATGACATTGGCCACGAGAGCTTTACTGGCTTTGGAATGCATCTCGCAGACTTTGTGACGCCTGTGATAGTCCTTAGCCTTACTAAGATCAGCTCCACAATCCTCAACCTGGCAACCAGCACGATTTGCAGACCCCCCACCCAACTTGGTCCTCTTGCCACTTGTCCCCTCCCAATTACCGACTTCCCTTTCGCTCTCAGGGACAGCTAAACAATTCCCCCCAAGCTTCAACGCCAATGAACCAGGTTCCCCCAAACTATCCTCTTCAACAACAACAACCCTCCTTTTCCTCTCCAATTCCCTCCTCCCATCATCAGTACCATAATAGACATCATCAGACAACGACGAAGAACTATTTGATGAATTCCCGGAACAGGAACAACCGGGATAAATTGCTGACCTTGAAAGTTCGAAGGCAAAGTACCATTCGGGGTTGCAATGAAAAGGTCTCCATCCCAATTCCAGTCATTCAAATCCCATTCTAAACCCCTATTTCTCACAGCCCTCAATTCAGAGGGGGCTATGGCATGAAGCCGGTGAACTTGTTCCATCAATCACACACTCTCAATCCACACAAAACCAAAATCCCAACTAACAATCACATAAAAAGTTCATCATAATTGAAACAAAACAAATAAACACCACAGACCCACAAAGCCGAACCTCGAAACGAGATCAAAGTTGAAATCTTGGGAGGAAATTAAGAATAAATTTAGGAAAGATTCAGTTAATCAAGCTCAGTTCTTGCCCAAAAGTTGAGAAACAGTAGAGACAGGAAACTCTGGCAATAATTAATAGGTACCCACATGTCAAATCAGCACCAATAGCGGAACAGAAACATCACCTACATAATTGAGAATGAAAAAAGTACAAACTTGTTTCAAAATCAAAAGCAACTAAATTCAGGTACTATGATTAACAAATAAGCTCAAAAATTGAAATAAATAGGTAGAGTTAACAGAAATTTAATACTATTTAGATTAAGTGGAAAGAAATAATGGTACCTGAGCTCCGGAATAAAAGCAGGTGATTTTGGGGAAGAAATGAAAAGTCGGCAGAGAAAGGAAAGTAAAGAAATGGGGGGGTTAAGAAGAAGAAAGTGGGAGGAGAGAGAAAGGTTCGGAAGAGAAAAGGTGGGTGATGCTATTTTTTCTGGTTTTTCCTTGTTCTTTTTTAAGTAACGCACTTCCAAGAAGAAGAGGAGAGGAGTAAATAACAGTAGGAGTACGACTGATGTAACTGTGTTTAAAGTGATGTTCACATAAACATGAGGATCAAGGAGATTGACATTTATAAGGTCGGTTCTCTTCGGTATTGAATAGCTGATTTGAACTAAATTTAACAGTGATATATAAGAGTAAAAGTATTATCATGAGCTGAATTGAACTGACATAAGCTGGAGAGAACAGACCCGTAGAGAAGGTCGGACCTCTTTTATTTAAGACGGAATGGACATAAACCGAATTAAACTTAATCTATTTTTACATGGTTAAATTAAATTTGATTTGTAAGAGCTTAGCTTCACAATGGTTATAGGAAATTGATCGAATTGAATTTCCAATAATTATGTACGAAAAAATACACGTGGCTTCCTTTGTAATTCAACTTTCAGGTCTTGGTCTAACTTGCCTTGTTTCCAAGTTTGTTACTAGTTTTGTTATACATTCGGGTATAAGATTGGCAAACACTATCAAGAGGTTTCTAATGACCAAAACATGATTTAAGACGTAGGATGAATAAGCTCCAAGTTTACCCGAGATTGTGTGAGAATTTATGTTAGTTCAAACTTGATCTAACTTGCCGCATTTCCAAGTTTACAGTTTTAAGGTTGTCAGATCGAATTTTATCAAGGATATTATCACGAGATTTAATTATTGTCCCTATATTTTTTAAGAGATTATGGCTCATTTCTTTTAGATTCGGTTGAACTCAATTAAAATGAATGAAACTTAAAACTTACTCTGTTTCTAAATAAGTGACACACTTTATGTTTTGACGTTTGTCAATCCATTATTTTAAACATTAATGTCTATAATTATCAATAACTAAAAATTATAAATAGTTGATATTAAAAAAATTTACATCAAGACGAATCTAACAAGATCTCATTATGTTTTTTCTAAAATGTAAATCATCAAAGGTAATTAAAGTCGAAACTATAAATAATAAATACTATGCACATATATCACTTATTAGAATCGGAGGAAGTAGAATACGAGTGACCAATCTTAACTTTTTAGTAATTCAGTCCAAGAGAATAAGAATCATATATACTAAAACTGAATTGAATTTTCAGATCCGATGCAAGACTTTATTTTACCAATCTTTATGAAAAGATTGGGGTAAATGAGAGTGGCGTACTTGTTGAAAGTTGACACACAAACACAACGACTTCCAAGTCCGAAACTTTCCTAACTCAATCGGGCATCCACCATGCAAAGACAAGAGACAAATCTGAAAGGATACACGGCAATATTAAATCAAAAGGTGCGGAGTGGGGGAGGATTTTATGGCCTATGGCCTATGGGGAGTGGGTCCACTTCCACACTGCGTGTCCCTCGCACCTTACAATTCCCACCTCCTCCTTTGTCTCCCCCTTTATTACTTTTTCTATTACTCCCTATGTCCTCCTCCTCCTCTATTTTCTATCTTTTCTTTTCCATGTGCTCTCAAGTCTCATAGAGAAGTACCACATCCAATGCTTCCTTAAGGTGTTAGCCGACTGTGTAATAGTGGTTGGTTGATGGCTTTTTGTAACGATTGATTTAATTAATTATATTAATTTTTCTCTGTTTTTCTTTTATTGGCTACACTTCTCATTTTATATAGGAAAAACTTTAGTGAGTAAGTAAAAATGTGTAAGAAAAAGTGGTAGAAAAGAGATAGAGAGAAAAAGTTACTAATAAAGGGAAAAAGAAGAAGTGTAACCATTAATTTTAAACTTATTAGAAAAGAAAGTGTAGTCAATAAAAAAACGGACGAAGTAACTTTATTGATTGTTTATAAATGTGTTTGGTTACAGTAGTTGTACCGACGCTTAATATAAGATGGAAATAAAAGGTAAAAATCAGCATCAAAAGTTGGTAAACAGCTTTTATTAAAAGCTGACTTTACAGCTTTTCAACTACTCCTAAGTCCTAGAGCCACATACCAAATATTTTATACTAAAACGGTTAATGAAAAAACCATTCAAAAGTCAGTTGTCAAACACCACTACTATATCGATTGATAATCTATACAATATATTAAAATACATGAGTTTGTATTGCATGTTGCAACATATCATCTAATATCACCTCCTAACATAGCATTATTGTATTTACGATGTGTCATGTGCACTAATGTACATTTACATTTTTACAAACCTTAAAGGGAGGTGAGTTTGGCTCATACTAATACCTCTAGATATAAAATAAAAGAGGAAAAAATCATTTTCGGATAAGAAGTTGGGTATTAATTCAAGTCTACGGGACATTGATATTTACAAAATTGAGTCTCTATTGTCCAATATTCTTATCTTAGACAACTTTCTTCATTTGAATCATGTGGGGAATTGTTGGAATTTTGACTCCAAATTGTATTTGCTTCAAAGGAATAAAACCCCTAAAGTCCCATATTAGTAAGATCATGAGCTATTCTTGAGGCCTTCTTATAAAAACCCAAAAGTCCCACATCAGAAAAAGGATGAGCTTTTTCCATAGTCGTTTCTATAAAACGCTTTGGCATTCTTTTCCTATACAGACATAAAAGATTCTCATATTCACCGACACGTCTTCTCTTTTATTGAGCAATAATTGAGAGTGTTCTCAAACTATTGTATTGTACTACACCGGAGATATAGTGATCGTGTATCCTTGAATGTTGATTGACAAGAGTTTGTGTCTATGTAACGGGGCAAATTCAATTTTAGGACAATGTTCATTCACGCCACAATTATTTAGATAAATTATTTCAATTCTTCCTTCAGTCTTAGTTCCAACAAATCATTCGACAAAAATATATGAAAAAATCTTCTTTCTTTGAATGCTCTCCAAAACTTTTTGATTCACCGGCTCGAAAAAGTAATCCTACAAACCCATGACCTCATTCTTTGAGGTATCAGATGGAAAATTAGCTATGGAATTGATATATTTTATTAGACAATTGGTGTACAAATCAGAGTCTACTCGAATATCTATAATCTATAGTCCACTGATATTAAACACGTCAAACTAAAAGGCAATGAAGTAATTCATCCAAATATGACATGGAACATGAATCGATTACGATCCTTAGTTCCCTCCCTTGTTGGCTCCATCATTGAAGGAATTCCTCTTCCCTCTTAGCATCCGAAAGCTACTCTATGCTGGGGCCTAACATCTTCAGGTTCTTTCTCAGCTAAATCTGCCACATGGCTTATGCATAATTTTGACTTCTTTTAAAATTCAAAGTGGCATTTTGCATGGATTTGAAAGCTTGAAATCCAACCTAAAATTAAAATAATTATTTGGCAATATTTACAAGATGTTCTCCTTACCAACGAAAATGAAATTAGGAAGATTCATGTACCTAATATTTGTCCTCTATCCGCAATAAACCTAAAAATATTCATCACCTCTTTCCATCATACCCTATTTCGCAAACCCTTTGGATAAATAATTTGATTTCCAACTTCCGTGGAACTATTATAAAACTGCATTAAATCTCATGCATTATTCAAAACTTAAAAGCAAGCCCAAGTCACACTCAAACTAAATTTTTCCTTCACTTGTGGAGTTTATGAAAAGAGAGAAACCTAATAATCTTCCAGGATGAAACTTTCAACCCATAAAGAGTCTTTTATAGAGTCAAGAATACATACTCATAATGGAATTGGCTCAATTTCGTCGATTCTAACACTTCTACGTACAATCCTACCCCTTGCAGGTCCTCTCATCCACGTACGTTTAGTGGAAGGCCCATAAAAAAGTTTCATAAAACTCAATGATGGGTGCTCACGGTCTTTGATAGGTTAGTCACGTACTATAAAAAAAAGTTCATTCTAATCTTTCTACTAATATAGTAAGACAAACAAGATCCATCAGTAGGGAGATGGTGAAACTAGTTCAGTTGGACTATTATGTTATACTAACAATCAAAAATAAATTTTTTATCACTTAAACAATACTAAGAACATAATCAAATATGGAGAATTAATCATTTAATAATGGCCTAGGATCATAGATTAATATGTATACAATTCAGGATTTCAGAGACAAATCTATACTAATATATAAAACAAGAAAAATATGGACACGTGTCATTCAACCGTGCAATTAATGACATGTCAAGTGCAGGTTAATTAGAGTGATGTGTCGCAAGCTCCTTTAATTACGCATCATATCTATATCTATATTTTTAGATATTACGTGATATATCATATTTGGAGGAAATAAATGCTCAAAAAAGAAATTAAATACTCATATAAATCCTGCAAAAGCTACATATACTTGAATTCTTCTAAGATCTTGCTACAAATATGGGTGATATCTTTTCTCAAAAATAAGAATAAATATTGCTACATATATCACGTGATTAATATATCATTTCCTATAGATTAGTGATATCTTCCCCCTTAAAAAAAGGAATAAATCTTTGACATACATTTAAGAACAAATCTTGCTACATATATCACGTAATTAATATATCTTTTCCTATAGATTAGTGATATCTTCCCCCCTTAAAAAAAGGAATAAATCTTGCTACATATATATATTTATGTTCTATGATATCACGTATGAAATCTTGAATCATATGATTTACTTGAACGGAAATCTTGCTACATATGATATCACGTATATAGCTTTTGCCTTTTGATTACCCACTCACTAATATTTTATCACTTTCTAATATCTTTTATGTTTTGTCCCCTAAAAAAGACATAATTTTAGAAGGAAGTCATCTAAACCTAATTATACTAAAAAACCGAATCAAGTTCCATCAGGCGTATAACATAGAACGTCATATCATATCACTATATAAGAGGACGTTTACACACATAAAATCATAAAATCATAAGGGAGGCAGAAAAAACCATATAGAGAACATGAGTAACTACCAACTAAAGAGTATTCGGATATCAAGTTAGCGTTGTTAAGTAATACTACGAAGATGCGTTCAATCAAAGTGAGAATTGTACGAGTATGACACAAGCCAGTGTTTAGCAAACCCACCGAGACAAATAGTATTGAAATGATACTCATGGATGAGGAGGTTTAATTTTTAAAATTCATATCATCTTTTTTATTATATATGTCTATTGTTGTTTATTTATGGCGAAATATTAATTTGTTTTTTAAAATATTTTTGTTGTAGGGAACCAAAATTCAAGCTACTTGTGCTAAAAGATTAATAGCTCCTTTCGCCCCGTCAATCAAGGAAGGGTCATTTAGAACATTTAGTCAATTTTTAGTGCGTGAAAACAATGGATTGACGAGAGGCACACAACACCCTTATAAAATACACCTAAACTATTGTTCAAAGATCATTGAATGTCCAAGTATGCCTATTCACGAGTATGGGTTTGATTTCGTTTCTTTTTCGATATTCTTGCAAAAAAAATCTGACGTCTACTACATAGGTATTTCTTTGAACCTGTTATTTGATAGATTTTGTTTTATTACTCATTATTTTTTTAACAACAAAACACTACTCTAATCAAGATATAACATAAAGTATCTGCCACTTTTTTTTTTGAAGATTTCATTGGAGAGGTTACTGGACACACCGAAATTCAGAATACTCCTAATTCAAGATATATATCTTTAGATCTAATGGATTGCGAGTAAGGAATTAAAATAATATCGTTTATATGCGACTCCATGTGATACGTATGTCTGACTACATTCTAAATGTGTTATAGGGACAAAAGCATATCATGTGTACTATGGGGAGAATTTGCGGATGAATTTCTTTCTCATGTACATAAAGATGGTGATGGTGATGGTGAGCCTATTGTTTTGATAGTTCGGTATGGACAAAGATATTCATGGCATGGTAAAAATCATCTAACATTATCAAATACAATAAAAGTCACTTTCTAATTAGTTGTAACAAAGAAAATGTACTTTTAATTCTAGATTGTACTTTCTAATTGTTCACGGATCATTTCTATTTACTGATGTAGGGGAAAATCGTGTTAGTAATTCTCGATGTGGAACGCGTCTATTTGTGAATTCAAATATGCCAGAAATAGATGACTACAAAAAAAGGTGAGATTATTTAGACCATAAATTTTGGTGTAACTTTCGAACATATATTTAACTATTTGAATACTATATTACAGCCTTGCTACAAAGTATGGTCATACTCCACGACTAAGCAATGTTTCTACAAGTGAATCAAATGATTTCCTAAAGAAAGATTCCATAAAAGATTTGTGTGATTTAGTGACATGCGACAAGGTAACACGATTTGTTATCCACGCCATTATTAAACTTTAATTTACACATCACATGATATACGTGTCTTTATATAATGTTATTTTATACTTTGCGTTACAGCCTGGTCTTTATGTTTGCCTTGCAAGCATAGTCAACATTGATGCATCAAAAGGATGGTATTACGAATCATGCAACAGATGTCTTAGTGGAGTTAGAAAAGATGGAGATGTCGTGAAATGCAAGAAGTGTAATACGACATGTAGGAAAACAGTGAAGAGGTATGTTTAAATTGGTTTAGTCCGTTTAGCTGAAATACTGACATGAGTTTGTTTCCTTTATTAACAATGAAATATATATCAAAAACATTAACATATTTCACCAAAATAATCACTGTTGTCTTATTTTTTTAGTTTAATCAAAACGTTTTTCTATTTTTTATTTCATATATGTACCTTTTTTAAGGGAAAGAAGGAGAACAGTAATACTAAAAGACCATTGTAACTCCCTATAATCTTGAATTATATTCTCTAACCATACTATTGTGTATTGTAGATTCAATTTGAAGGTTTGTGTTACTGA
Organism: Patellifolia procumbens; assembly: GCA_947645195.1. NCBI lineage: Eukaryota > Viridiplantae > Streptophyta > Magnoliopsida > Caryophyllales > Amaranthaceae > Patellifolia > Patellifolia procumbens. Next base: position 79,749 of record CANSGD010000136.1, read on the forward strand.
CGAAATCGGACTAACAGCTTTCATTATGTTTGACAAGGAGGTGAAAAAATTTGTGGATAAGTCTGTTGATGAGTTACTTGAATTGTTTCTTAAGGTAAAGAGAAACATCGTGTTTTTTTTAAAAGACTCTTTACCAAAAATACTTAATGTGCATTTATTAAATGTTTAATGATTAGGGTGCTGGAGGGAGAGCTTATCCTGAAAAACTTGATGTGTTAATGAAAAAAAATGCATTTTAAGGTTGATGTATTATGACAACGTTTTGAATGAAAACAATACCTACAAAGTTACTTCAACAGATGATGATGAGAAGACGATAAGTAGATGGATGGGGCTTTATATAAAGTTGCAGGTATTTTTTAGATTTAAAAAACTAATTTGGTTATTTTAAATATTTTATTACTTTGATGTGTTATTTTATACCCGTTAAGAATATATACTAACAAACTTTAACATTACAGCAAGAGGAATTTATTAGAATCCAAACCGAGGCAGAAAGTGTGAAGGAAGTAGATGGGGAAAATGTAAGTGTCATTGAATATTGTACGATTAAATATGCAATCGTAAAATAATTGTATCAGATCATTTTGAGAACTCTTAATCATCCCATTAATATTAATTCATATATTTCATTAAATTTTGTAGGGGACAATTAACGGTGACAGCGTGGGATCACCTTCTTCATTGACTCCGCTTAAGCGCAAACAAGATCAAAATTCTGTAATTGGTTTCTCCATTGAAAGTTCACCAAAAGAAGTACAAGCATCTACAACAAAGAAAGTTACCATGGTTAAGAAAGAGAAAAATGCATAGATTCATCTGATGTGAAAATGTGTAATACGAATAAAGAGCTTTATGATTCCTTTTGGGTAGAATATGATTAATTGTTAGTTTGATACATTTCTAGATTTTGATCATGTTTTAGTGGATATTTTTAATAATGTGTGTTAGTGAGTATTGGGGATCTATATTTAAGAAATTCCTTTACAATAAAGTGGCAATTTTTTGCGGAAATCTTATACTTCAAATATTTTATCTGACATTGCTACATTTTAACATTATGCAAGAAATAACATCACTTTATTCAATCATTGTTCATTAAATTATGTATTAAGTGCAGTACTTATGGAAAAGCGTCCAACAGCTTGATCACTCAATATGTAAAAGAAATGATAGATATATTGTTTGTAAAAAGGTTCATAATTATCAATGTTGAGCACACTACATAGTTATAGTTTTAAGCTGTGTCTACTTTAATTACCTTAGACTGTATTGTTATTATTTATTATAGTTTTAAGTTTTAGGCCCAGGTGATGCTCTGGGGTACATATGTATTATACTTTACTACTTTAATACAATTAAAATTTGGTATAGAAAGATATTAGAAAAAAAGTCATAGATTAATAGTTTTATTCATAAATACAATTAACATATTGTACCTTAAATATTATTTTTCATTGAAAACATATAATATTATTATTAGTATTGATAAAAGAACCAATAAAAATGTAGTGGCACAATGGTTAGAGCAATGGTCTTCCACACTCGAGGTCAATGGTTCGAAGCTTCTCATGGATAATTTTTTATGAGAGAAACGTTGATAAAATATTGTTATAAAGAAGGGAGAGTGACACCTGGCGGATTGCAACGGGTGCTTACGCTTTTTAATATATATATAGATTAGGTAAATATGGTTAATAACTAAGGATTAGATACAATTAATTTTAGATAATCATATTTTTATATTCATGTTCTACTTTAGGGCCATTTCACCATAACTATCCCCATACTTTTGCATATTTGAATTTAGATAACATTACCCAAGTTGATGAGTGTTTAAATGAATACAATAGTCTACAAAATATAGTTTTGTTATTTAATAAGCTCATTCTGAGCAGCACCAACATGCTTTACAGTCCGGTTGGAGGTAGCACCAAATCCAGCCATCCAGTCAATACTGTTATTCTTACTAGTCAGATTAGATATTGTCCAAATACCCAATATCAATTGAGGTGATACAATATTAGATAACTTTAAGATATGAGACTGAATATAAACATGCAAGAAGTTGAAAAGGTTTATTACCTGTAAGTTCGAACTTCTCCATGAAAAATCACCCATTAAATGATAAGAAAACTGCTAGAAACCAACCTCCATAGCAAACATTCGAACCACCGTTGTTGAGTTTGTAAAGGAGATGAGTTCCACGCTTTTGAAACTGCAACCCACGGATTCAATCGAAATGGTTTGCAGCTGAGATGAATTAAGAGGCTAGAAATTGGATTGAAAAGGAGATTTATAAATTTTTGCCTGAAATTTGTGAATCTGAGATGAATGTGAGAGTGGGACGGTGGGAGATAGAGAGATAGAGAGGAGTATTATCTTTTTTGGGAAAAGAGCAAATACTAAGACAACAAATACTACTAATATTGCCATGAATAATCTTTTAAAATAGAAATAGAATTATAAATTTTAAATATATCTAAAAGAAGTAATAAGTTATCCCTCTAAAAAACATAATAAGTAATGAGGTATTTGATATTTTTTATAGCAAAATCAAGTTTATTCTTGAAAATGTATTCTTCTTCTTATATGGAATATTATTTTATCATATATTAACAAAAAAAAATTAAACAATAATGTTATAGTAGTAAATGTTTAACCTTAAACATTAAATTATTGATCTCTTTTTACTATATAATATAGAATAGGGTTCATCACTATGTGGTTATTTAATAACAATTTCAGTTCTTTTCCCTTTTTTGAAAACAAAAAAAAGATATTCGTATCTATATTTATTCTACTATTACTGAAAATATACATACTCGATGAATGAACTATCATAATGCAAGAAATAACATCACTTTATTCAATCATTGTTCATTAAATTATGTATTAAGTGCAATACTTATGGAAAAGCGTCCAACAGCTTGATCACTCAATATGTAAAAAAAATGATAGATATATTGTTTGTAAAAAGGTTCATAATTATCAATGTTGAGCACATTACATAGTTATAGTTTTAAGTTGTGTCTACTTTAATTACCTTAGACTGTATTGTTATTATTTATTATTAGGTAAATATGGTTAATAACTAAGGATTAGATACAATTAATTTTAGATAATCATGTTTTATATTCATGTTCTACTTTATGGCCATTTCACCATAACTATCCCCGTGCAAAAGCACGGGTTTAAAACTAGTTATAACTATATAATAAATCAATCTACCTGGTGCACATGCTATTTCTCTCGAACATTATCTCCCTCAAATATTACCCAGATGTTCTCGCGTGGTCAAGGGTCACCTTGTCTATTGATTAAAAGCATATATAGTAACTCTCCTCTCGAAGGAGATTCAATATTGCGATAGTAGAAATATAAACCGGGCCTTATTCATAAATCTTGCATGAATTATTCAATAAAAGGAAGCAATTGAGTTAAAAGGCATTACCAAGCAATGCTTGGTCTAGTGAAAAGGAGAGAGCGTTCCAACCTTGAGGTTGTGAGTTCAATCTCCACTAGGGGCACTTTGAGAGTAGGATTTCCCTTATTATTCCCCCTCTATCAAAGTGTTTGGCTCATTAGAACCCGAGTTGGGTTTTTATTGAAAGCGAATTAAATCTGAGCATCAAGTCTCTATCTAGAGAGAAAGCTATGAAAAAAGTTTGTAAACTCAAGAGAAAACATAATAAATGAAAGATATCTCGCAATGAATTTTATTTATTTATATCGGTAACGAGAAGTGCATGTTGGACCGGAGCCTTGTTTAATTAACATATAAGCGCCTTCAGAGTGGGGAACGACAATAATTCTCATCTTAAAATATCTCTAGTGGAGTTTAATCCTACAAAAATAGGTTTTTTTTTATAGTATTAATGTTTTGTATCTCTGTTATACACATAAATTATGGTAGTGTACCAAGCTCTTGATGGATAATGATTAAGTTATTGTACAGGTCGATTTTAAATATAGTAGATAATAAACCTTCTTCCATAGAATCTATGTATTCGACCTCAACCTGTCATATGTTGATATGTTTGGGGGTTGGGGACAATCAAGCTATGTGGTATATGAGTAATTATATGGGCAATGTGATGTACAAAATTATTGGCCGAGCGACACTATGTTTGCTCACACATGTATTCTCGGTGTATTACGATCTTATGATAATGGTTAAACCTTTTTTAATTGATCTATTTTAATTATTGTAAATTAATATTAACTATTATTGTTTCTGTTTAAAAGTGTTGTATCTCTTTTCGGTGGATATGAGCGATCCGAGTCTGAGCTCCGGCAAAGAACCTGCAAGTGAACCCCAAACCCCCGGGGTGTCCCGAGGACAGGGCCTCCGACGCTCAAGTCAGTACTCATTTTAGATAGAGAGAGTGTGAGTTTAGGGAGAGAGAATGGATTCTGGGATCCCTTTACCTTAGCCCTATGAGGGGTTTATATAGTGAAGTGAGCGTGGGCCTTATGCCATTTTGGCCTTGGGCCGTCTAACTTTGCTAGCCAACTCGTGTTGGACTTTAGTGTACTCGTGAGAGGGTATTTATACCCATACAATTATAATCATACTACACATCTTAGACATCGATCTTCAATTAAGAGCCTAGCAAATTTAGGTTTGATTTTCCCAAATAGTATTTACCAAATCAATATGAGAGAGTAGATGCTAGCTCATCACATATACACATGTATTAATGTATTACCAAATCAATTAGGAGTTTTTAATCACAAAACCATAACTTCTAAAGTTCTTTGTTTTATTAACTGTCTAATTTGTACCAAAAAATCACTCATGCATATGAATGTTGTAACGCAACCATGTTCATCATACTTGGAATATGCACATGTATCATACTTATCGATAAGAAATCATGTAAAATTATGTGATCTCATATTAATGTTTGGGTGTTTGCATTAGACCATATGTGGATTGAACAAACTTGCATAACATGTTTTATTGTCCCAGGACCACGAACTCCTTTGTCTAAGGAGGACAATGAGTCTAGCACCTCATTCATACTCAATTTGACGATTTCGACCCAACCCAATTTAAGGGTTTATCGGGCCTACAATTTTAAGACTCAACGGGTCGCAACCTCCTTGGTGGTTTATAAATAGTCATGTTTGGTTTTGTTTCTAATTTTTCATATCTAGATCCATCTATCTTATAAACCCAAATGTTAAGAATAAATACAAAAATACAAGTCAATTCGCATTTATTTGCTGCCCGTTGATCCTATTTCACTTAGCCCCTATCAATTCACCTTAAAATGATAATATTCAGTAAAAATAAGTCAGTTCAGCAAAAATAAGTTCAGTTCAGTAAAAATAAGTTCAGTTCAGTATAAATTGGTAGTGCTAAGAAGAAAAAACAACATTAATCAATAAAAATAAGTTCAGTTCGGTAGGAATAAGTTCAGTTCAGTAGAAATAAGTTCAATTCAGTAAAAGTAAGTTGAACTAAACGGGGCCTTAGTGTTAAGCTATTTTACCAGTGACAGTTGTGAGTTTGAGACCTTGAATTTTCTCTCTTCACCCTTCTCTTCTAGATTCCTAACCTATTATCTTCATAAGTAAGTCTATTTGTGTTCCAAAGTTCCTTTAACACAAGTTCCCATTAAGAGTTTTATTGAATATGTATTTTGGTTTGGGGGAAGAGAGAAGTATGACTAAAAATTTTCTTCTGCAAGGATTAGGATTAGTTGTTGGGAGTTTAATTTTCTAGTGGAACTTGAGTTAACAGGTTTGTACCTCGAAATCCAGAAGAACTGAAAGCTCGAAACGACCGGTTAAAGGTTTGAAGTCTTTGAGCATGCCAAATGACTTAAGATTGACGTCTCTGCCTATTTGACTGTGGATTTTGCAAGTTAATTACTCGGATTTAGGTAAAAAAATGTTTGAAGTTTGAAAAGGCATCTCAATACCCAAGAGTCACTTTTTGACAAGTTTATTGTGAGTTATAAGGAAATTGAGTTGAGACAAAGAGCATCAAATGTCAGCATTCATAAATTAACTACAAATACTTTTATCGCTAATAAGGGAGGAGGAGGGGACACAAAAAAAAGTATTATTTTTAATTCTTATTAGGCATAATTCTTTTCTATAATTAATTGTTTTCATTTTTATGGGAAAAAAATCTCTAAGTGAACTCTATTAATTTTTATAGCACGCGATAGACAAGTTTAATAATATTATAGCTCAACCATTTGATATAACAAAGTAAGGGCAAATCTAAACCAAAGAATTAGTGTCTTTAACACTGTAGTACACAATAAACAATAAAAAGGCAAAAAATTCATACTTTTATAAAACGATAGGAGTGTTAGGATAAGTGGCAAGACTTCATAACACTAGTTTCTCTTACAATGACCAATCTCAAAACTTGCACAACCATACCATTACCAACCTTTTAATTTTTCGTAGTATCTCTCGGTAGAGAAAAGAAACCAAGAATCTCTCTACATATATCATATATCATATATGTATAAATTTACTAAATATCATATATTCTAAGTAACAATAAAGTCCCCCCTTGTTCCTATGTGGGTCCGCCCCTGTTTGCATTGGACCATATGTGGATTGAACAAACTTGCATAACATGTTTTATTGTCCCAGGACCACGAACTCCTTTGTCTAAGGAGGACAATGAGTCTATGATAGGTTTTAGTCGTATCACCTATTCAAAGATAAACCTACGGTCCTCTAACTAAGGTAGTCAGTGGAAGCAGGGTCGAATCCGTAGGGAGACAGAGTTTCTAAATTAACATCCAATTAACTAGCTACTTCAGATGAAAATAGGGAGAATTAATTAAACTAAGAAAGACGAATTAAACAGAGGATTTAACTATGGAATAAAAGCCTAGGGTATTAGGTCGGTCCACCATGCTTATACCAATCAAACAAGGTCAACAACTATCAAAACCTAGGTCAAGAGTCGAGGGATTAGAGCATGTGTTGAGCTATGGTTAAGACTCAACGCTCATAGTTCAACATACGCCGCATGTTCACTAACGTAATCAGAACTACTGATGTGTCCTAGGCCTCTAGTCGTAAGACGGATCTGTGCAAACAACTATTAACCACAAGCAATCAATGAAATTGGCCACTAACATTAATCACTAATTAAGAACAAACCACACCACAATCACTCTAATCAAGCCCTCGAAATCAATAGGAGTCTAAATAACAATCATGGTATAAACATGGCTTCCCTGTCTAACACCCTAGAAAGAGAACTACTCAAACATGATCGAATTGACAACAACAAATCTAATTGAAAACCCTAAAAATTGCATCATGAACTAATTGAAAAATAAGCAATTGAACTAAAGTAATTGAGTGATAAGAATAAAGCAATAAGCAAGACGATTACCAAATTGACGGAAAGCGGAAACTTTAATTGAATTGAAGTAACACTTGAATCTCTTCTACAATGGAAAGCAATGATAAACTAGGCTAAGAGCTCTCTAAATGTTCAATAATATGAAAGATCCATTTAAAAAAAACCTAAAAAGTATTTATAGTCCCTAAGAAAATAATAAGATAAAGTGGGGAAATAACGAAAATCGCATCCCGTGTCGTCCACCCGATCGGGCGGTCACTTATTCAGCAGCAGCAAATTAGTGAGCGCCCGATGAGATCGGGCAAAGGTCACCCGATCGCGGCCGCAACACTAGCACCCGATCGGGCAAGACCGCCCGATGTCATCGGGTGAAGGCTTTCTTCAACTTCTCAGAAAATGCAGCAAAATGGCTAAGTGTAGGTCCGCCCGACGGGATCGGGCAAGTCCACCTGATCGGGCGGAAAATCTGTACTTGGGCTGTTTTACTCGTACCCGATCGGGCAGTCGTTGCCCGACCAGATCGGGCGAGGCTGCTTTCTCCTTGCTTCTACTTGGCTTCAGACGCCAAGTCTTTGCACACTTACTTCTTCATAATGGGGTCCAAATACCATCTCGAGACCTCCAAGATGCCTCATAACCTTCCGCTACAGCGTGGTGCTCAAAATATCAAGTAAATAGGGAGTTTTTCCCTAAAACCTGCAAAATGAAATAGAACACACAAACCAAAACTATATCGAAATAGTTAGCATAAATAGCTCCTAAGAGCATCAATATCGCACAATTTAGCTTGTAAAGAAAGGGAAAATCTCTACAAGAAATCGATATATCAAATTCCCCCAAGCTAAACCTTTGCTTGTCCTCAAGCAAATAGAACATGATCGTGGAATAGATTGCCTCACCCCATAGATACAACAATTCAAGCTCAAAAAATATTTTCAAGACTAAGAATCGTTCAAGCAGGCATAATTCAAATTCGGCAAATCAAATCCTTCCAACCACCAATCATCCAAGCAATTCATCAAGTTCAAGTGACTACTAGGCATACAAATCCTGAAAAGGTGCTCACAAAGGGTGTCACTCCTCTCAATTTTGTGGCAGGCAAAGAATGTGCCCGAACACTCACCGACCCGACCATAAATGTCCCTTCCCACTCACACTCTCATGTGTTTAAGGAGGTAAAATGTCGCTCATCCTAATCAAGTCGACTCAACTAGCAGACATACTCTTTAACTTTGACAAACTGACTCAAAATCAATCTAATAGACATTGTAGGCACAAGCTCAAGAGGACTTTTCCGGGTTGTAATGGGGCTTAGGCAAGAGGTAGGGGATACTTTTGGGTAATGTGGTGGAAGAACCAAGAAAGGGGGAGCATGAACACTCAAACAAGGCCTAAGATGGCCTAAACAACTCTCAATCAACACCATATAACCACAAAAATAAACGAACTCTTAGGATTCAATGAACACTCACAACAAACCCAATAGGCAATGAAGCGAATTTTTCTTTATGAACGTACGTGAATGAAAGAACTTCGAATTCTTTTGAACTTTTATTTCATTTTTCTTTCATTTTTCTGAACTTCATTCACGCAACTCTAATTTTGCCTTTTCTTTTCTTTTTCTCACAATCAAGCCACAACAAATACAACTTTTGATTCCTCAACAACCAAACCAACTTCAAACTCAACCCATACAAAAGCTCCCCCAAGCTAGGCTTGGAAATAATATCAAAACAAAGGCCATGGGCTTATAATAAGGGTTTAAGTAACATGAAACAAGGTCATTAGGCTCAGCGGGGCTAAGGAGGATAAAAATGTATCAAACTAACTCTGAGGCTCAAGAATAAGTCAAAAGAACGCCTCTATCATAGCAAATGTAACAAGTCACCAAACATCAGATGAGTACGAAGTCAAAGTCAAGATCAATCCGCTAGAGAGGAACTAACACACCAAAAATATAGACTGGATAATAGTATGAATCCAATAGGCTAGAAAAAGGCCTCACAGTCTAACCAAATCAGGTATGCAGCACAAAGTAGTATCTCATAGTCAGAAATCGCTCGAAATCAAAGTAGTCGAACATCAAATCAAAACCTCAGAATCACAAATGCCCAGCTATCCAGAAAACAGAGTCAAATCATTTTCAATAACAGCACAAAATGGGGCACAGGGAGGCAATCAAACCAGTCATGATCAATCATTTTTTTTCTTCATTTTTTCAATTTTTCAAAGCTATAAAACTATTATATCAAAGCTTTAAACTACACTAAAAGCAATAAACTATACTAGAAAGCAATAAAGAGAGTACTCACAGTGAGAAATTCTCCCCCAAGCTGAACGAGGCAATGTCCTCATTGCAACGAGGGAGAGGAGAGAACAAGGGCATCAGCCGCCCATATCATCATCAGTGGGGGTACCAAAGAAGCCACCACTAGAAGTACCACCACCATCTGTGTAACCGCCACCTGAGGGATCACCTGAAAAACCACTCACCCCTCCACCAAAGCCGCTAGTACCTGCATCAAAACCACCCCCAAAACCACTAGCCCCAAGACCAAAGTCTCCTAAAGAGACGGACTGACGAGCAGGCTCCTCCTCCTCATCCTCTGCCATGTCATCACTCTGACCGGCAGGCTGGCTATAACTCGGGTTCCAATGGTACCACGAGGGGTGTTAAGCGGTCTGCTCAATAATGCCACCCCTGCAATAGTCGTCATAGAGAGGATAAAGGGCGTAGTGCTGGTCATTGGCCAAGGTATCCATCCGCCCCCCATCTGATCTACACGGGTATAGAGCTGATCGATGCGAGTGCCATAGCCCGCTAGGGTGGCGGTGTTCGCGTTGATCAGCCCTTCAATCCTTCCCATCCCCGTCTCCATGCGACCTAGGGTCGACAACATAGAAGTAAAATCAAATGTGTCAGTGTGAGGGGGAGCAGAAGTGGAGGCGCCCTCGTCTAAGATCGGCGTAGGCCGCCTGTGGTAGGAACGACGAGGGGGCTCGGGGTCAGCGACAACAAGATCAACTCCCTCTATGGGGAGTAGGTAGTTCGCCTGACGAGGCCGCAGTCGGGCTCTAGGGTCGGGCAGAATGATGGATTTTTTTGCTTTAATCACCCACTGGAATCTATGGTCAGGCAGACGATTTAGGACTTTAAGGGTGTTGAGGTATGTGAGGACAATGAGGGTAGGGCCAAGGACGGGGATACGCTGAGTCTCGTCAAAGCCGGTAATTTGACGGGCAAACAATGTGATCAACCCCCCATTGACTAACCTCCTAGAGGTCCAACTACCGTCTTCCCTTGGCCTAGGGAGCGAGTTCGAGATACGCTCGAACTGAATAGCTTCATGGTGGGCCAAGTTGTAATGAAATTGCTCCCTATAGCCTTTAGCAATGTAGCTAGCTATAGCAACTAGCTCGGCCCCTCGGACCAAGTGATCCTCAAACCGCCCTAAAAGAGTCTGGGCCATGAACTGGATCTAAATACTAAAAATAGGGTGATGGAAATTCGCCCAATGACAATGCTGGATGTCAAAAGGCGTGGTGTCCCCTGTCAGTGCAAAATAAGTATCGGCCATTTTGAAGTGGTAGGGTGGGTAGTAGTCACCCCGTACCTGTAACCGAAGAACCCCCGCAAATTCCTTAAGGGTGAAGGTGTGGTCTCGGTTGAGTAGTCTAAAATGAACATGGGTGACCGGACCGGCCCTGGGCTTGGTCAGACTGAAACTGCTAAAAAACTCATAGACTAATGGAGGATAAGTATTGACATGCACATTATAAAGCGCCTCCATGCCCAAAGTTTTCATAAAATCCTTGAAATCATCAGTTAAACCCAACTTAGATAAAAGCTCAAGATCTAAAAAGCGGGTAGGAAGTACCTCACGTTTTTTAAATCGCAAGAACTTCTCGCGATGTTCATCATCCCGGAAAATGGTTTCCGGGTACTGAGGATCCCGCGGAACTTGTGGTGGTGGTGGTGGTGGTGGTGTTGCTTCTCGCCTAGATCGCGAGCCTTCACCTCTAATGAGCCGTCTGAATTTGCTTTCCATGGTGAAAATGGACCTTGCAACCGTGCCTAACACAAAGGATGGGGTTTAAGGTGAGTGTGTGAAGAGAAAGGAGAGGGAAGATGATTTTTTTTGTGAATGGAATTTTGTGAGATGGAGGGTGAAAGAAGGAAAGGAAGGGATTTTATGAAGTTTGGAGGGGAAAGGATGAAGTTTTGAGGTGTAAAAATAGATTTTTAATGGAGGTTGGGGTTTGGGGATTGAAGGTTGAAGATGAGTGAAGAGAGAGAGAGAGTGAGTTGAAGTGAAAGGATAAGAAAGTTGTGGTGAGAAAATGAAGGGAATTGTGTTTTTGACGGTTTGTGGTCGCAGGCCCGATCGGGTAATCGGCCCCCGATCGGGTGAAAGTCAAATTTTTTCTGGCTTGGGAAGTTGTGTTTCACCCGATCATCCGCCAGATCGGGCGAATGATTTTTGATCGGGTGCTGAAGTCGCGGCCCGATCGGGCAGCGGTTGCCCGATGGCGTCGGGCGGAGGTGCTTTTGTGGCAGTTTTGACTTTGACTTATGCTCATCCACCCGACAGAGCACCCGATCGGGCAAGGTATTTTTGATCGGGTGCTAGGGTTGCGCACCCGATCAGGCATACCTTGCCTGATTTGATCGGGTGATATTTCTTTTCTTCCTCTGTGGGATTTTTCGCCCACCCGATCGGGCATCAGCCACCCGATCTCATCGGGCGAGCTACTATTCAGTAAGTAGCTCGCCTTTTTGCAAGTTTGGGGAAAGTATGGCTCAAGTTTCTCTTCAAATAGCATATCTGCACATCAAAGCACACAAGATCTAGGAACACATTAGTACCCTCACGCTCTCTCACATGCTACAAACTACGAAACAAAAGAAAATAAAATCTAACTAAGAGATACGGGTTGCCTCCCGCAAAGCGCTGGTTTATGAAGGTCCCGCACGACCATATTACCTCTCTAGGTAGATGAATCAAGTGGGGAGGAATCAAAGCGGATTTCCTCCACACAACCAACAAAGGCACCTTCATGGTACAGCTTCAGACGCTGTCCATTTGCCTTAAACTTCTCTCCTTTTTGGTTGGCAACCTCGATGGCACCATGTGCCTTCACTTCTGTCACCTCGAATGATCCAGACCATCGAGATTTGAGCTTTCCAGGAAACAGTCTCAACCAGGAATTGAACAATAAAACCTTGTCGCCAACCTTGAACTCTCTTTTCCCTATCATCTTATCATGCAACTTCTTCGTTTGCTCTTTATAGAGCCTGTGATTCTCATAAGCATCCAAACGGAGCTCATCCAACTCATTGAGTTGAAGAAGTCGTGCTTCACCTGCAGCTGTCAAATCAAGGTTAATTTCTTTGACCGCCCACGCAGAAAGATACTCCATCTCAACTGGTAGATGACAAGCTTTGCCATAAACCAGTCGATAGGGTGTGGTGCCCAAAGGAGTCTTAAAAGCAGTGCGGAGCGCCCAAAGAGTATCATCAGGTTTCAATGACCAATCTTTTCTAGCTTTAGTGACAACTTTCTCAAGGATCCTCTTAATTTGCCTATTAGACACTTCTACTTGGCCACTGGTTTGAGGGTGATAGGCAAGACCGACTTTGTGGGTGACTCCATGTTTTGTTAATAGGGCTTTGAAGGTGCTCTTATGAAAGTGAGAGCCTCCATCACTAATTACCACACGGGGGACACCAAAACGGGGAAAGTTTATCTTTTTAAACATATTCATCACAACCTTGGAATCATTGGTTGGTGATGCTATAGCTTCTACCCATTTAGTCACATAGTCGACGGCCACTAGAATATACCTATTCCCACAAGAGGTAGGAAAGGGTCCCATAAAATCAATCCCCCATACATCAAAAGGTTCGACCTCTAAAATCCCACTCTATGGCATCTCTTGCCTTTTTGAAATATTACCCGTCCTTTGACAAGCATCACAAGACAAACAAAAGGAACGGGCATCTTTAAAAATCGAAGGCCAATAAAAACCACTATGTAGGACTCTAAAACCAGTCGCTTGGGAACCTAGATGACCACTAGAAGGCATACTATGACAATGTAGCAAAACACCCTCTATTTTCCACTCAGGAATGCAACGACGAAACATCCGGTCGGAGCACTTCTTATATAGGAAAGGATCCTCCCAAAAATACATTCTAGCATCATGATAAAACTTTTTGCGCTGCTGATATGTAAGATCGGGAGGATGAGAACCACTAACACAGAAGTTAGCAAAATCAGCATACCAAGGAGTTTTAGAGGACACAGAAAACAAATGATCATTAGGAAAAGAGTCATCTATAGGAGGGTCAGAAGGGGATCCAAACCTCAACCTAGAAAGGTGGTCGGCGACCACATTCTCAGCGCCCTTCTTATCTTTGATTTCCAAGTCGAATTCTTGCAGCAAAAGAATCCATCTGATGAGTCTAGGTTTGGCCTCCTTCTTGGCCATCAAGTACTTCAAAGCAGCATGATCAGTGTGTACTATAACTTTCGAACCTATAAGATAGGTTCGAAATTTATCCAATGCATAGCCTATGGCTAGCAACTCCTTCTCTGTCGTAGCATAATTAACCTGGGCTGGATCCAAGGTTTTGCTAGCATAATGAATCACATGGAGTAGCTTATCCTTCCGCTGACCAAGTACTGCCCCTATCGCATAATCACTAGCATCACACATGATCTCGAAAGGGAGATCCCAATCTGGAGGTTGTATAATAGGGGCAGTGATCAAAACTTTCTTTATCCTGTCAAACGACTCCAAACAATCATCAGTAAAATCGAACGTGGCACCCTTTAGCAACAATTGAGTGAGGGGTTTCGCAATTTTTGAAAAGTCTTTGATAAATCTGCGATAAAACCCCGCATGACCAAGAAAACTCCTCACTCCTTTGACATTCATTGGAGGGGGAAGTTTCTCAATCACCTCAATCTTTGCTCTATCCACTTGGATGCCACGCTCAGAAATCAAGTGACCTAAAACGACACCTTCATTCACCATGAAGTGACATTTTTCCCAATTAAGCACGAGGTTTGCCTCAACACATATTTTAAGCACTTTGGACAAATTATGCAGGCAAACATCAAAATCAGAACCATAAACACTGAAATCATCCATAAACACTTCCATGATATTTTCAATAAAATCAGATAATATGGCCATCATGCAGCGTTGGAAAGTAGCGGGAGCGTTACACAATCCAAATGGCATCCTACGATATGCGAAGGTGCCATAAGGACATGTAAACGTAGTCTTTTCCTGATCATCTGGATGGATGGGAATTTGGAAGAAACCAGAATATCCATCCAGATAACAGAAATAGCTATGTTTGGCTAGCCTTTCCAACATCTGATCAATAAAAGGAAGGGGGAAGTGGTCCTTCAGAGTGGCATTATTAAGTCTACGATAATCTATGCACATACGCCACCCTGTCACAGTCCTAGTGGGAATTAAATCACCTTTCTCATTTTCAACAACAGTGGTCCCCCCCTTCTTGGGAACCACTTGCACAGGACTGACCCACTTCAAATCAGCAATGGGATAAATGATCCTTGCATCTAACAGTTTCATGATTTCTTTCTTCACCACCTCTTGCATGTTAGGATTCAAACGTCTCTGAGGTTGAATGCAAGGGCGGTGATCCTCTTCAAGATTAATACGATGCATACAAAAATCAGGACTAATGCCCTTTAGATCATCAATACTATACCCAATAGCCTTCTTGTGGATACGAAGCACAGCAAGCAAACTTTTCAATTGGCTATCTGTGAGTTTAGTACTGACAATCACGGGACATTCTTCCTTATCATCTAAAAATGCATACTTCAAATGAGAGGGAAGTGGTTTGAGTTCTACCTTAGTTACCTTAGGAGTGGAACTGGAGCATACACTTTCAAGTATCACAGTTTCCTGTTTCTGTTCAGCTCCATGACCCTCTAAATCAGCAAGACAGGCATCAACATCAGTATCAATGCCTAAGGAGTCACTCTCAGTCAATGCTACCTCCAATGGGTCAGCATCACGTATCTGCTGAAATGCAGACATCACAGCTTTGTCTACTACATCTATCCTGCAACAAGATTCTTCAAGCATAGGAGACTTCATAGCATTGGTTAGTTTAAAAGTGACTGTATCATCACCAACACTCAAAGTCAAAGATCCTGACTTGACATCAATAACAGCACCTGCAGTACACAAAAATGGTCTGCCCAAAATAATAGGAATTTGAGCATCCTCCTCCATATCCAATACAACAAAATCCACAGGAATGTAAAACTTTCCCACCCTAACAGAGACGTCTTCTAAAACTCCTAGAGGGTATTTTATAGAACGGTCAGCCATCTGCAAAGTAATTTGAGTGCACTTAAGTGCCCCCATATTCAGTTTATTACAGACAGACAAAGGCATGACAGACACAGATGCACCTAAATCACATAATGCTTTATCAATAAAAAGTGCACCTACATGACAAGGGATGGAAAAGCTACCCGGATCTTTCAATTTAGGTGGAGATTTATTTTGCAAAACGGCACTACACTCTTCAGTGAGTGCGACTCTATCTACCCCATCAAAATCTCTCTTTTTTGTGATCATCTCCTTCAAAAACTTAGCATAGACAGGCACTTGAGAAATAAGTTCAGTGAAAGGAACCGTTACCTCAAGGTTCTTGACCATAGCCAAGAACTTACCAAGTTGTTAATCCACCTTGGACTTTTGCATTCGATGAGGAAAAGGCAACCTTGGTGTAAAAGGTGTATCAGAAACCTCCTCCTTCTCCTTCTTCTTTTCTTCCTGTTCAGCTGTTTCAGACACTTCGACATCAGACGTCGAATTCTTCTCCAATTCCTTCTCTACTACCTCCTTCTCCTTGCTAGGGACAGTATCATCATCAATGGGCATAGGAGGAGCGGCATAAGCAGTACCACTACGAAGAGTAACGGCATTTGCTTGCTCCCTATGTGTAGGTTGCCCCGGCAATTGTCCCTGCTGCCTCTGTGCACTAGTTTCTGCCAACTGAGCAGTCTGAGTCTCGAGAAGTTTTATGTGCTTCTCCTGGGACTTTTGTGTTTCCTCATGGGCCCATTTTGCTTCCTCATTGGCCTTTTACATAGACAATATGAGTTTCATCAGTTCAGAATTGCTAGGTTCTTGTGAGGGCGCATTTTGTGGTGCTGGCTGATAGTTCTGATGAGCAGGTCTTTGGAAACCAGGGGGATTATGAGAGTTCCCTTGGTTTTGGTAGTAGTTGGGTTTTGGGTTGTGATGTGGAGGTTGATAGGAATTTTATGGGGGATGGTAGGAATTTTGTGGCTGTGGGTTTTGAACATTGTTGCTTCTATAGGAAAGAAGTGGGTTGTCTTTCCAACCAGGATTGAATGTGTTGGAGTAGGGGTTATTGGGTTGTCTTTGCTGAAAAGCATTAGCCTGCTCCATCTGATTCTGATTGAACTGACAATCATGGCCGAAGTGACCCTGAATACCACACACCTCGCAGTAAGATGAGGTGATGGGTGCAACTGCTGACATAGCGTTGATGCTCATAGGCGGAGGTGTTGAACTAGAGGACTTCATTAGCTGCTGAGTGAGTTGCTCCATCTTAGATGTAAGCATTAAAATAGCATCAACTTCAAGTACCTTCTTAGTCAAACTCCTAGATGATGAGTGGTCATTAGCTGCAAGATTTGCTAGGAAGTCATAACCCTCATCAACTGCCTTGTCTAAAAAGACTCCTCCTGAAGACGAATCAACAGTACTTTTCGTCTGAGGCTGCAGATCATTATAAAAAGTCTGCGTCAGAAACCACTTGTCTATATTATGATGTGGACATTCCCTCTGTAGGTCTCTGAATCTAGTCCACGCTTCCCTTAATGTCTCATCTGGCTTTTGGGTAAACGTAGCCAACTTGTTCCTGATTTATGTTGTTTTTGTGGGAGGGTAATACTCATGTAGAAATGCAGCAGAAATTGCCGGCCATTCTGTCTCAGTGATATCGCTGAACCACCTCTGAGCCTTGTCTCTGAGTGAGAACTCAAATAACATAACCTTCAGCTGCTCAGGTGTGACTCCTTGATGTTTAACAGTCCTGCAGAGTTGTTGGAATCTCTACAGATGATTGGCCGGATCTTCAGAAGGATGCCCACTAAACTGATTCTGCTGCACCATATTAATTAGTGCAGGTTTGATTTCAAAATTGTTCGCAGCAATAGTGGGCATCGGTGGACCTGTGGGTATGCCTTCAGGATTAGGCACCCCATAAGATTTCAGTGACTTTGACATAGCTGAACTCAAGGTATCTGTTCCAGGGGTGTTCAGCTGAACAGACTGCTTTTCTCTCTAAATTTTCTTTCGAAGTTGCCGAAGTGTCTTTGTCAAATCTAGATCCTCAGGAACGAGGGTACCTCTTCTTTTAGACCTGGGCATACAAAAGAAACAAAGAGAAGCAGTAAAACGTACCTCAATTGGAACAATGAAGTCCCAATGAGGTACAGAGAAATAGACCAAATAATCAAATAAAAACTTAGAAAACTAGCCGTCTCCCCGGCAACGGCGCCAAAATTTGATAGGTTTTAGTCGTATCACCTATTCAAAGATAAACCTATGGTCCTCTAACTAAGGTAGTCAGTGGAAACAGGGTCGAATCCGCAGGGAGACAGAGTTTCTAAATTAACATCCAATTAACTAGCTACTTCAGATGAAAATAGGGAGAATTAATTAAACTAATGATTAAACTAAGAAAGACAAATTAAACAGAGGATTTAACTGTGGAATAAAAGCCTAGGGTGTTAGGTCGGTCCACCATGCTTATACCAATCAAACAAGGTCAACAACTATCAAAACCTAGGTCAAGAGTCGAGGGATTAGAGCATATGTTGAGCTATGGTTAAGACTCAACGCTCATAGTTCAACATACGCCGCATGTTCACTAACGTAATCAGAACTACTGATGTGTCCTAGGCCTCTAGTCGTAAGACGGATCTGTGCAAACAACTATTAACCACAAGCAATCAATGAAATTGGCCACTAACATTAATCACTAATTAAGAACAAACCACACCACAATCACTCTAATCAAGCCCTCGAAATCAATAGGAGTCTAAATAACAATCATGGTATAAACATGGCTTCCCTGTCTAACACCCTAGAAAGAGAACTACTTAGACATGATCGAATTGACAACAACAAATCTAATTGAAAACCCTAAAAATTGCATCATGAACTAATTGAAAAATAAGCAATTGAACTAAAGTAATTGAGTGATAAGAATAAAGCAATAAGCAAGACGATTACCAAATTGACGGAAAGCGGAAACTTTAATTGAATTGAAGTAACACTTGAATCTCTTCTACAATGGAAAGCAATGATAAACTAGGCTAAGAGCTCTCTAAATGTTCAATAATATGAAAGATCCATTTAAAAAAAACCTAAAAAGTATTTATAGTCCCTAAGAAAATAATAAGATAAAGTGGGGAAATAACGAAAATCGCATCCCGTGTCGTCCACCCGATCGGGCGGTCACTTATTCAGCAGCAGCAAATTAGTGAGCGCCCGATGAGATCGGGTAAAGGTCACCCGATCGCGGCCGCAACACTAGCACCCGATCGGGCAAGATCGCCCGATGTCATCGGGTGAAGGCTTTCTTCAACTTCTCAGAAAATGCAGCAAAATGGCTAAGTGTAGGTCCGCCCGACGGGATCGGGCAAGTCCACCCGATCGGGCGGAAAATCTGTACTTGGGCTGTTTTACTCGTACCCGATCGGGCAGTCGTTGCCCGACCAGATCGGGCGAGGCTGCTTTCTCCTTGCTTCTACTTGGCTTCAGACGCCAAGTCTTTGCACACTTACTTCTTCATAATGGGGTCCAAATACCATCTCGAGACCTCCAAGATGCCTCATAACCTTCCGCTACAGCGTGGTGCTCAAAATATCAAGTAAATAGGGAGTTTTTCCCTAAAACCTGCAAAATGAAATAGAACACACAAACCAAAACTATATCGAAATAGTTAGCATAAATAGCTCCTAAGAGCATCAATATCGCACAATTTAGCTTGTAAAGAAAGGAAAAAACTCTATAAGAAATCGATATATTAGTCTAGCACCTCATTCATACTCAATTTGACGATTTCGACCCAACCCAATTTAAGGGTTTATCGGGTCTACATTTTTAAGACTCAACGGGTTGCAACCTCCTTGGTGGTTTAAATAGTCATGTTTGGTTTTTTTTATAATTTTTCATATATAGATCCATCTATCTTATAAACCCAAATGTTAAGAATAAATACAAAAATACAAGTCAATTCACATTTATTTGCTGCCCGTTGATCCTATTTCACTTAGCCCCAATTCACCTTAAAATGATAATATTCAGTAAAAATAAGTCAGTTCAACAAAAATAAGTTCAGTTCAGTAAAAATAAGTCCAGTTCAGTAAAAGTCGGTAGTGCTAATAAGAAAAAACAACATTAATCAATAAAAATAAGTTCAGTTCAGTAGGAATAAGTGCAGTTTAGTAGAAATATGTTCAATTTAGTAAAAATAAGTTGAACTAAACAGGGTCTTACTGTTAAGTTATTTTGCCAGTGACAGTTGAGAGTTTGAGACCTTGAATTTTCTCTCTTCACCCTTCTCTTCTTGCAAATTCTATGCTACACACAGACTAATAGTGAGCACCATGCGCACAGTGAACATCAGTCAGTGAACATCACCCAATGAACATCACCTAATTTACAATGAACATCACCCAATGAACATTAGTTGGACATCACCAATGAACATCACCCAGTGATCCATCCAATGAACAATGAACATCAGTTAGGTTACATATTTGGAAGTTCAAAAATTTGAATCATATTTAAAAATTGTAAATGTTCTTTTGATTTACTTTATTGTTCATTTGAGTGAACTTAGTGTTTTTTTAACATAAACTGATGTTCATTGGTTGACATTTTCAATTTTTCAAAAATTTGAAAATTTTCATGTCAAATCAATTTTATAGTCTTGTTCATTGGAGAACTGATTATTGTTCTTTGTGTGTGAATTTAGTGTTATTTTAACACAAACTGATGTTCATTGGGTGCGTTCATTGGATGATGTGCAACTGATGTTCATTGGATGATGTTCATTAATGTTCATTGGGTAATGTCCAACTGATGTTCATTTGGTGACGTTCATTGTTCATTGGTTGATGTTCATTGGGTGTGTTCATTGGGTGATGTTCATTGGACAGTGGGTGATGTTCATCGTGCGCATGGTACTCACCATGAGTCCGTGTAGGATCGACCAATTGTTCTCTTCTAGATTCCTAACCTATTATCTTCATAAGTAAGTCCATTCGTGTTCCAAAGTTCCTTTAACACAAGTTCCCATTTAGAGTTTTATTGAATATGTAGTTTGGGTTTGGGGAAGAGAGAGAAGTATGACTAAAAAATTTCTTGTGCAAAGACTAAGATTAGTGGTTGGGATTTTAATTTTCTAGTGGAACTTGAGTTAACAGGTTTGTACCTCGAAATCCAGAAGAACTGAAAGCTCGAAACGACCGGTTAAAGGTTTGAAGACTTTGAGCCTGCCAATATGACTTAAGATTGATGTCTCTGCCTATTTGACTGTGGATTTTGCAAGTTAATTACTCGGATTTAGGTAAAAAATGTTTGAAGTTTGAAAAGGCATCTCGATACCCAAGAGTCACTTTTTGACAAGTTTACTTGTGAGTTATAAGGAAATTGAGTTCAGACAAAGAGCATCAAATGTTAGCTTTCATAAATTAACTACAAATACTTTTATCGCTAATAAGGGAGGAGGAGGGGACACAAAAAAAATATTATTTTTAATTCTTAATAAATAGGCATAATTCTTTTCTATAATTAATTGTTTTCATTTGTATGGGGAAAAAAAATTCTCTAAGTGAACTATATTAATTTTTATAGCACGCGATAGACAAGTTTAATAATATTATAGCTCAACCATTTGATATAACAAACTAAGGGCAAATCTAAACCAAAGAATTAGGCCTTGTTTGGTTGCCTTTATTTCCCATGGGCAATCAAAATTCCCATGAATTGCATTTTGTGTTAGTTGTTTGGTTGCCTCAAAATTGGTAAAATGAAGTAAATGCAAATTCCTAGGAATTTGGAATGCCTACAAAACATAGGAATTAACTTACCAAGCCCCCCCTTGGTAAGTGAAAATTCCCATGATGTTAAATATCTTTAATTATACACAATAAAAAAGTATACAAACTAGATTTTAATAATCTATACATTGAGACGAATCTAACAAAATCTCACATGACTAATTTTTTTCTTACATGTAAGTCACAATATTGATTTAAGTGGACATGTGTGAGTAGTGGGAAAGATAGAAATGGTGCGAGTAAAAAACAAACGGAGGAAGTAGTATCTTTTAGTACAGAAAAGAAACCAACAATCTCTCTCTACATGACTACATCTATCATTACAATTATTATCATGCACCCGGGTGCACCGTGCGCATGGTGCACCCGGTGGCATTATTGTAATTAATGCGAAAATCTGGGCAAGAGTATAAGTATTAAAAGCTTGCCCCAATACCTTGTAGATAGTTTAGCTCAGTTGGTCTTGAGGTTTATGTGTTTGGTAGTTGGTCATGGGTTCGACTCCCATACCAATCATTTATAATTTTTTTTTTACGTTTGTCTTTTCCTCTTCTTTTGGCTTTGAATCTCATTGTTTAATTTTTTTTTTTCATGTTTCTTCCATAGTCTTAGTTCTTATTTTAGCTTTTTTTTTATTTTATCTTTTTCAATTATTTTGCATATTGTTGTACTATAATTATTTTTTTGGAGGGATGTTGTATTATAATCGTTATTTTTAAATTTATTTTACGGGTAGAATATATAATTATTATAATACGCCTTTTTTCTTTTTAATATTTTCCATATTCTGTTACAATATATTTTTAAAAAAATTTAAAATAAAAAACTTATTTTATTCTTCTTTGCTTCTCCACTCACTAACTTTTTTCATTTCTTAAAATACATTTCACTCATTTGATGAAAATGAGCAATCGTTTTTGTGCAGCAAGATCAGTAAACATTCTTATCACAATCGAGCGATTTTATTTTACTCATTTGATCAAATGAGCAATCATTTTTGTGCAGCAAGATCAGTAAACATTCTGATCACAATTAAGCGGTTTATTTTACTCATTTGATCAAATGAACAATCTATTTGCAAAGGAAGATCGGTAAAGATTTTTGATCTTGAGTGAAGTAAAATAAATCTACTCATTTTGTACAATCAAAAACAAACAGTGAGAGTAAAAAATAAGGAAATGAGCAACATGATTTTCAAAGGAAAACATGGAAAAATATGTTTGATATAGTTCACATTATGATTTGATATTGAGTGAGTTAAATTAACTCTACTCATTTACAAAATGAACAATTTTATTTTACTCATTTTGATCAAATGAGCAGTTTATTTTGTCTTGGAGATAAATCAATCTGCTCATTTTAGCATGTTTGTTTTGATAAGTAAACATTCTAATCTCAAGTGAGGTAAAATAAATCTGCTCATTCGCAAAATGAGTCATTTTATTTTACTCATTTGATCAAATGAGCAGTTTCATTTTACTCATTTGATCAAATGAGCAGTTTTATTTTACTCATTTGATCAAATGAGCAATTTTAGTTTACTCATTTGATCGAATGATCAGTTTTATTTTACTCATTTGATCAAATGAGCAATCTTTTTTACACAGGAAGATCAGTAAATATTTTGATCTTGAGTGAGGTAATAAATTTGCTCATTCACAAAATGAGCTGTTACTATGACTTAAAATTTTCTTATTATATTCTTCTATTTTTTTCCACTCTCTAACTTTTTCCAATTCTTTTTTCAATGTGGAGAAATAAAAACTAAACAAACAATAAGATACCCATTGAAAAATTAATGAAATAAGAAATATAGCTTTGAAATGAGTAAATATGTTACTTAGTGCAAAAAATTCCTTAAATGAGCAAAAAACTCCTTAAATGAGCAAAAAACTCTTA
The DNA here is from genome assembly GCA_947645195.1 of Patellifolia procumbens. Classification (NCBI taxonomy): domain Eukaryota; kingdom Viridiplantae; phylum Streptophyta; class Magnoliopsida; order Caryophyllales; family Amaranthaceae; genus Patellifolia; species Patellifolia procumbens. The sequence goes on from CANSGD010000136.1 coordinate 103,164, forward strand.
GACTATTGCTCATTTAATGAAATTATATAATTTGTAGTCAGAAAAAGAAGAAAATAAATAATATTATTTTCTAATTTGTAGTAGCTTAACACTGGTACGTGGAAAATAAATAAATGAGTAATTTATCTTTCAAATGAGCAATTATATAATTCTTTATTGATTAGTAAACATGTATCTACCGTGTCACATTGACGAATATATTACTAAAATGAGCATTATACATTTCAAATGAGAAATATATCTTAAAATGAGAAAATATATTTTCTAATGTGTTAAAATAAATACCAAATAGAGTAATCAGTTATAATACAAGTAAATGAGCAATATTGTTTTCGAATGAGCAAATTGATTATACTTGAACTTGAAAAATAACTAAATGAGCATCGTAACTTTCAAATGAGCAATATAACTTTCAAATGAGCAATTATATAATTCTTTATTGATTAGTAAACATGTATCTACCGTGTCACATTGACGAATATATTACTAAAATGAGCATTATACATTTCAAATGAGAAATATATCTTAAAATGAGAAAATATATTTTCTAATGTGTTAAAATAAATACCAAATAGAGTAATCAGTTATAATACAAGTAAATGAGCAATATTGTTTTCGAATGAGCAAATTGATTATACTTGAACTTGAAAAATAACTAAATGAGCATCGTAACTTTCAAATGAGCAATATAACTTTTAAATGAGCAATAATATATTTCTTTTAAAAAAATAGGAATAAAAAGAAGATTAATAAAAAATGAGTTGAAGGAGGAAAAAAAACAACAAAGAGTGGTAGAGGGGGAATTCGAACCCGCGACCCTCTAACGCGGAGAGAGCATAGAGGCCCAACCACTGAGGTAGCTTTCACTTAGTGATGTAAAATGGAAGGAAATAGTATTAGAGTTGTTTTGCTGAAATTTGCGAAAATCACTAAAATGCCACCGGGTGCACCGTGCGCACGGTGCACCCGGGTGTACGGTGCATGGTCTCATCTATCATATATGTATAAATTTACTAAATATCGTATATTCTAAATAACAATAAAGTCAACAATATCTCCTATATAGAGTAAGGTTAGGATTTTATACATCCAAATTAATCAATATTCTTTTATGTAAACAACTTCCAACCACATTTAGGAAAATTCATTAGTTTTCCTTGTAATACCAATATTAGAAATTATCTTTTCCCATATTTATGAAACAAAACCTATATAAGTGGTCACACAATATTATTAGGTTGAATAACACAAAATCCTCTAGTCAATCAAGTCTCCCATAACACCCAATGACCACGTCAAGATGTCATAATCGGCGTAGACTCGAAGAGTCGTTATAATCCACCGTATAAATTGGGTGCACACTCATCCGTCATCCCCAACCTTCATTCATAAAATAATAATCCAACTTAGTACTAAAAATTATAGACTATAGTATAGCAAATAAAACTTTACATCATCGCCGCCATTGTTGTAGCAGAGCGAAGCAAAGATGGGCGGAGTCGGAGAGGAGGGGGCGGAGCAATTGAATCAAGCGGAAGCCGATTACAGAAAGGCGAAAACATCAGTTTGGTGGGATATTGAGAATTGTCAAGTTCCTAAAGGTTGCGATCCACATTCAATTGCTCAGAATATCACTTCTGCGTTATTGAAATTGGATTATGGTGGTTCTGTATCGATTTCTGCTTATGGTGATACTAATCGCATACCTTTTTCTACTCAGCACGCCCTCTCCTCTACCGGCATCTCCCTTAATCATGTTCCTGCTGGTATTGTTTGATTTGTTTTTTTAGCAATTTTTTGGTTTTGATTTTGTTCATGTGTTGTGATTTCAATTTGAAATTTGAAATTTTTATGTGTAATTGTTGTTGGTTACTACGGATACGGCGGTGTTATTGTATTTTAATTGATTTTAGGGTTTAATTTTGATGATTAGGTCGTGTTTCTTTTGGACTGAATTAATAGAAATTCAATTCAGTTGAGACAGTTTCAATTCAATGCACAAATGTTCGTTTCGGTTTAGTTCAGTTCAATCCAAAAGAATGGGGTTTGGTGTGCTGAGTGGGTAGGATTAACAGAAAGATGAATTAACTATCTAGTTGGTGCATCAGTTTACAGGATGATGAATAAATAACCGTTTGGTTACAATTTTTATTATACACCCGGGTGTACCATGAGCATGTACACCAAGTAGATAGTTAATCATCTTTCTGTTAATCCTAGGCTATCTTTTTGCTTATGCCTTTGGTGCACCATGAGTATGGTACACCCTGGACTAACTTTTTTGCTCAAATAGACTTGGGTGTACCATGAACATTGTACACCGAGTGTACAATGCTTATTCTCCCGTTTGGTATGTTTTCAGTTTTTTGTTATGATACTGATAATTATTCTAAATTTAAAAACTGACAACAGAAAACAGGAAATGCTTGAAACTTTTCTCCCTCTAGATTTCCCAAAACTTGGAAGAAAAAGCGATAACAGACTATGCTAGTTGGTTCAAGTTAGGTTCAATTTAAAAGAATTGATCTTTCTTGATATCTATATCAATTAGTCTGTTATGGCTGTATTGGCTTATTGGTAATTCATGTCCATTAGGCAATCACTGATGTATCATGGAAAAATGACGACAATTTGCTCCTTTTATTTCCTTATGCTATATGGCTACATTGCTCTGTTTCTCCTATTTCAACTGCTGTTTCTTTGTTTGAAGCGTTTCGTTATTCTGTTCACAGATAGACTATTTTGAAACGTTCCGTTATTCTGTTCACAGATACACTATCTTTGTAGTTGGACAATGTCTTTGTTTCTCCCTCTCCCCTCTCTAATAAAGTAACACTTGCTGTACACCTGGGAGCATGATGCACAGTGTGCTATCTCTTGAGGTTATCTTTCATCAATTTTTTTTATCAGACCATCGTTCTCTACTGTATGTTTTCTTTTATGCTGAACTGTATATGAATCAATTTGAACTCTGTACGCTTTCTCAAGCATGATGCATTGGTGTAGGATGTAATTTGCGCCCATCAAGTGTAATGCTTCCTTTTGTAATTATTAGCTTCCACAGCTGAACCTTCTTTCCCATTTTACCAGGTGCTAAAGATGCCAGCGACAAGAAGATTTTAGTTGATATGCTGTTCTGGGCTGTTGACAATCCTGCTCCTGCCAATTACCTCTTAATTTCAGGCGATCGTGACTTTTCAAATGCCCTTCATCAGTTGCGTATGAGAAGATACAATATTCTTCTTGCCCAACCCAATAAAGCCTCTGCCGCGCTTGTTGCTGCGGCTAAAAGTGTGTGGTTGTGGACCAGTCTGGTCGACGGTGGTCCTCCTCGTACAGGAAATGACTCCCCTCCATCCAACAATAGTAGTAATAATAATAATAATAATAGCAATAATACAAACAACAATCACTTCAACCTTCATGCACCCGAGAACAACCTTACTTCTGAACCATCTCATTTACGTGCCAACCATCCCGTCACTACTACGAAATTTAACAGCCCTGGGAAGCCCGGGAGACCTGGGGCAGGGGATTCGAAATCTAAATCCATGTATATCCCCAAGACCTCAAACCAGTCAAGTCTGCAAAAATCCCAAAGCATGCCTTCCGAGGATATAGAAAGTAAGAAACTAGATTATTCTTGCAACTTGGAGCATACTGAAGCAACGACAGTTAGAAAAGCCCCACATGAATTTTTTGGTGCTAACAAGCATATTGCCTCTGCAGGTTGGTCTACTTCCAATGGCTTCCCCGGCAATCTTGACCCTTCTGATAGGAGTAGGTCCGACATTGTCGCAAATCCACGATCTCAATACTCCTATCCATCTAGGCCCAACGGTGTTCCTGTGCATCCTAATTCTGTTGCTGGAAATCCATATCCGCCAAATGCTAGTAACCATACTATCAATCCTCCGTTTTCCAGACCTGTAGGTCCTCCTATCTCGTCAGCTCCTTTCACTAGTGCCCTTGATATGGGTAAATTGCGCGTATCTGAACACCCAAATTATGTCCAAAATCCTCCTACCTTTCCGCAGCAAGCTAGGGGAGAGGTTAAGCCAAATCCACCCAGGCTTTCAAATTCTGTGAACAGAAACTTGCCGCACAAAGGTGCCAATATACATACGAACCATTCTTCGTACCGCAACGGACATGCATATGTGCCTGTAGCTACTTCATCACCCTTGCCAACCACCAACGCCGCTTCAGGTGCTTGTGTACAACATGGAGCTGGCACAACATCACCTCCCTCCGGATATGAGCAGGGTCTTGCCGGGCTGATCTTGCTTGCTTTAGATAGCCTTAGAATTGAAAAGATTACACCAACGGAAGCAAATATAACAGATTGTATCCGCTTTGGAGATCCAAAGCACAGAAATACTGATGTGAGGAAGGCCCTGGATTGTGCTATCAAACAGAACATGGTAGTGAAGCAAATGCTGGGTCAAGTTGAGCTTTATGTTATTAAGAATCAACTGGTATGGAAGTGTGTAAATCCAATGGGCGCCAACCCTCACGAGTACCCAAAAGAAACATGGGATAAAGTTCAGAAATTTCTTACTTCTTCTGATGGACGATCAGCCATAACTGCTTCGGCGTGCGGGTAACAATTACTTTCTATATACTAGTTGTTAAGATAAGATTCTTTGATTTTTAATTTAGTTTATTCTTATGTTAGATTATTATCTAAACAGGTATGAAGCTGCATTGATCTTGAGAAATTCATGCCTTCAAAATCTTTCTCTGGGCAAAGCGCTCCAGATACTGAACCTGTTAATTACTCCAAAACGATGGATAAAGCACCATTCATCAGGATGGCAGCCAGTTACAATTACACTAACCCAGGGTGATGTTGCAACAGGAAGTGAAGCTGGTCCTTGATTGAGGATCTGCTATAGGGGATGGAAGGTGATCCAATTTTTCTATTTTGTCTGCCTTATGATCACTTCCTTTTATTGGTAGAATATGTTAAATCTACTTTGAGGTCCTTCTTAGTTTTTGTCAGATGAGTTACTGATGCCAGAGGGGAACTTTTGTATGGGATGAGGTTTGCTAGGATGGGTGGAGTATTGGTGTTTTTTTATTTAATCTGTGGAAGCATTCATCTTGTATAGACAAAGGGAAGGTTACATGAATGTCTTCTCAGAAAAGTTAAATTTAAAGGTGCCAGAGTTGGTATATCTCTGTGCCATAAAGTTTATGCTACAAAATTATGTTACAACGGAGTATCTGTTTCAGGCTTCAATATTGAGTTATTGAGGCATTAAACATTTCTGTCAGCTTGGAGTATGTAGGAATTTATGAAGCCTAGCGCCGGTATAGCATGGAATAGTCAAGCAGGCTTAATGGAAAGCAAAATATGAAAATGTTTGGGCTGTGTCTGCATCCTAAGTGCGTAAAGATTGTAGAAGATCAAAAGGTTTGCGGCTTTTGTTCATGGTAACAATATGCCCATTACAAGTATATTTAACGAAGAATGAAGCTATTACACTCAACTTTGTGCATAACCCAAGACGCTGAGCAAGATGAAGTTGTGCTAATAGCAACACATTAGGCGTGCTCGTTGGTTATATGCATAACGTCTACGTATCAGCTGAATGTCTATTCTGAAGACACTGTGAGATCAAATGTTTAGATTACGAGTCTCTTTTTAAGTTATATGAGCTCTGTAAATTGAATTTTATCAATCTTTGGTGTTGTGAACCTTAATCTAGTTTGATTTGGTTTGAGTTAGCTTAGATTTTAAAAAGGTTATCTTCCGGGTTGTTCTCTCGTGGTTATTAGTGTTTTAGCTCAAGAATAGTTGTACTAAATTATGCACAATTATAATGTAGTATTAATGCTATTACTGTTTGTCTTCGCATTGTTGGAGAACTATGCTCCGTGCATAAGGTTATTGGGAGCTTTGTTGAAATATCTATGCATGTGGATAGTACAATATATTGGCCATCTTATCCCATTGCAACAAGGAGGGAAGCTAATGTTCCAGGGAAGGCGGCAGAAGAATGAATTGGGCTTTCTTTTGGACTGAATGGAGCTCATTTGGATTGAAGTGAACTAAAATCAATAAAATTGAATTGAGATATTTTTTAATTAATCCTATCTAAAAGAACACGGTTAGTACTCCGGTTTGTCTACTTAGATGCAGAATTGCTGATCAGTCCATTGGTAATTCGAGAGTAGGACAAGGAGAAGACGTCTAGACGTCTAGTCCATGCAAGCTCGTCGCAGGTAAGAATGCAGATCCACCTTGCCATCATAAGAGGATGAAGTCTAATACTTAAAGCATTAGTGATTAGTGTCCAGTCAAGAGCTCACAAAATCTTGCAAATAAAAGTTCATTTCTTCCATTGCCAAGAAAAAAAGATTGTATTTACTAAAGTTATTGGAAAAATTGTCAGAAAATATCAAGGTTTTAGCACTTTTTCAAAATAAATACCAAAGAGTTGCGAAATGTAGAATAAATACCAATAAGTTATGTTTTTCTTAGAAATCCATACTAAATAACAAATATCCGTCTATTTTTTCGTCTTAGAAATTCATACCAACTAAGAGAATTCCATTAAACTTCATATCTGAACAACAGAATATCTAAGATGAGGTAAATTTGGGTGAGAAAGTGACGGAAAAATAGACGGATATTTGTTAGTTGGTATGGATTTCTAAGAAAAACATAACTTGTTGGTATTTATTTCACATTTCGCAACTCCTTGGTATTTATTTTGAAAAAGTGCTAAAACCTTGGTATTTTCTGACAATTTTTCCAAAGTTGTTGGTACAAACTAGTGGTTGCTGCCTTGCTGGTTGGCCCAAACAAAGCCCGGGTCATTTACATAAATTTAATATTAACTTTCAACTTTAAAATTAACTGAACTTTCAATTTATTATATAGTTACATTAGATTTTAAGTCATTAAATTAAATAAACTAATACTTAAAAGTATTTGACTTGATTGGCATAATAATTTTACAAAATATTTAAATTTTAAGTTGTATACTCATATAGAATCTGGTATATTTGTTGATAAGTTTTATCATTTATAGAAGGTAAAATAAGTCGGTTTATAATAAAAAGAATGTATGAATTTATTATTCTATTTTTATCTTTATTATGTATATATGTAAAGAATTGTGGTATACTTAGTCTTATATAAGATTATACGATGAAGTGTTGTACTCCCTCCGTTTCTTTTTGTTTGTCCCATTTACTGTAGCTCCAAATGCCAAGGAGAGTGATGTCATAGGCATGTGGGTGAGGACAATAATTAAAAAGTTCAGTTATTTTATAGTAAATTGGTGATAAAAGTAGGTGAGAGAAGATTATAAGGTACATGTGGGACGAAAAAGTGATAAAGTAGGGATAAATGGGTAATATAATTTTTCCATATAAGAAAAGATGAAAAAGTAGGACAAACAAAAAGAAACGGACAAAAACGGAAAGTAGGACAAACAAAAAGAAAAGGAGGGAGTAAATTGTAATTAATCAAGAATATGACTATTGTGTGTTTTTTGTTACTTAGAATTTTTTTCTATTTTTGGTGAAAAGAGGGGCGAAGCCCCATACAAGATAACAAAAGAAAAAGTAGAATAAAGAAACAAAAAGAACACAATGACAAAAAAAAACTACGCCATGGGTCCCGAAACCATACTAGGCTAAGTCACACCACTCAAATCCTCCAATAAAACAACACGAAGATCGCTCGGGACCGCTCTGAACATCAATAACTTCTGGTGTAGGATTACACCGTAATTAGCTAAATTTTTTATTATACATCCGGATATACCATGAGCATTGTACACCCAACACTATTTTTGCTCAAATAGACTTGTGTGTATCATGTTCATGATACACCGTGGTGTATTATGCATATTCTCGTAATTAGCTAGTCAACCACTATCACGATTGGCTTCACGATAACAATGCTCACAATGACTTTCCACTTTTTCATAGCAAGCAAAACCCGACAACAAAGAATAATATGAAAATAAGGAGAACTGGGAGACTCAACACCTACCAACAACCTAACCACGACCTCATAATCAATCATCAGCTAAACATGACGATATCCACCATTCCACGCTATCATCAACCCTCTCATAGCCCCTAAAAGTTATGCTTTCGTGCAGAACAACACCCATAATTCATATCAAAGGTTTCCAACACCTCCCCACCATTTCCACAAATGACGCCCCCTGCCCAACCGGACCCGGGTTCCCCTTAGCCGCTCCGTCAGTATTCAATTTGACCCATCCTTCCCTCGGAGCTTCCCGCCGAAAGTATTGTTCCATCATGGGCTTTTCCCTCTCTCTCAACGCCAATACTTCTTTCATGAGCATCACGAATAGACTTAGCACAAGCAAAAATGAAATTGGCCTCGTCAATGGGAATATCTACCTCCCTATCGAAAGTACGAGCATTTCTCCACCTCCACAACCACCAAGTCACCACAAAAATCAAAGCTACATGATCTCCCGACGCGTTTGCCCCGTAATACCATCCCACAACCAATCTTTAAAAAGGAGGGTACACATCAACACCCCCTCTTTCAAACTAACACTATCCCACACGCGAATCGCAGTAGGATACGTTTTTTTGTTACTTTGTTAATATTAGTTATGAGTGGTGGTTAATGCTTTTAAAAAAGATGCCATAGTGGTTGCCTGGTTGGTGTTGTGCTATACAAAAATCTAACTCGAGTTCAAATCCCATTACCATTCATGCAATATGCAAACAGTAGCAGTGTCCAATGAACAACACGCTTTTTAATATACTAGTTGTTGAACCGCGCGCTAACGCGCGCGGCCCCCCAATATGACTATGTAATTGTTGGGGTTTTATCACATGACTTATAGTTAGCCGTATCTAAGTTCTGCAAATAGTCTATATGTTGAAATATTTAGACCGTTGCACTATTAGAAATCAAAAAGTAGACTCTTCGTAGAACTCGTTGTTGGTATTATGTAGCACAATGCAATGACAATTACCCCACACACATTAATCGTGAAGTTCTCCAATATTTGATAATCTCATTAGCTATAAACATAGTGTTTTCCATAAACTATGACATAGATACGAAACATACCTTCCAAAGTACTTAATACATGTTAAGCCTATAGCGTTCAGTAGTGTTCTCTATTTTATAAACCCGTAATTCTGTAGCATAAACTGTATTTTCGGTCTATATTGGAAACAAGCGAGTAGTAAACAAGCAAGTTCATAACAAATCTAAAATAAGTCAAGATCAAAACAATTCTGAAATTGTAGCATGAGCGATCAACACAGTCATTTTGGGCCAAAAACATCCGCCATTCCCTCAAATCTTTCCAATGAAAGAATTACTTAAAGCCATACCATTTTGCAAGGATTGAGAAGGATCCTAGCAAGCTGCAAGAACAAATTAAAAATGGACATTAGTGCAGGTTCATTTGGCTTGTAAGTTTGCAATTTACCGTAGAACATACTGCCAGCCTAAGAGTAATAAGTAAAGGAAAAAGGGAAACCTGACAAGTCTTCCATACACTTGTATCTCTCATTTTTGCCTACTTGGTTTTAGGAACTCTATCATTGGATTATTTGGCTAAACTCTATACATTTGGTCCAGTGGCACATAGAGAAGAAATAGAGGAGATTGTATGGCACTGTTATCCAAGTCCATCGATCTAATCTGTTTCTATACTCTGTTTGAGAACTTGTTGAACTAACACTTCATTCCGAAACTATAACATACGGTTTTGCTCCATAAATAAGTGTGGTCCATAGTGGAGCTACAAGTTCAAAATCATATGTAGGCCCCTAATATCAGTAGCTAAACAAGAAAAATATGAAAGGAACAAATTTATAGATTCATTATGGAAGTTCCTAAAGCTACTTTTCACTTAGCTAATAGAAGATAGTGTCAAATCCTACGCCAAGCCGTTGAGAGTGAAAGACTAAATATAGTGGAACCAACCTGAAAATCCCAAACAACATATAAGCGATTTTATTGCATAACTTAAAAATTATCACACCACATCAAGAATACACATAATACTTAGCTTGTTAATCACTGAAAAATATTGTAGATGACGGCTTATCGATTCTTCAAAAGTTTCTTTCTTTGAATTTCCAGTCTTTGTTATGGCTTGAACAAGCTGGTCATACAAATCACCATCCATACTACTTTCTTGCTGAACTAAAATATGAACCGAGAAACATCCAAAATTATATGAAAGTGGCAGCACGAGCTAAACAAGGACGCTATATCATAGCTCAGGAAGATAGTTGATTCATCTAAACAGGATGTGAAAGAGCATAAAAAGCAATGAAAGGGGAGTAGTACCTCAAAGGGTAAAAGTGCTAAAAAGTATTAAGCCTATTCAATATAAGTATTCACAAAAGCTTTAGTGGTATAAGCATTTTCCAAGCACCATATTGCATCATGTTTTTTGGGATTAATCTCCAAAGCTTCCTCCTTAGTTGTACTACACCGAAAATGGTACTCATATAGTTATATACTTCTTATGTCAGCTTAACTTTGGAAAGAAGGGAGTAATATCATTTGCAATTGCTAGTGACCTAAAAACATGTTCAATCGAGCTCATTGGTTGTTATTTCTGATCAGTTTGAGCAGATTAAATACTTGATTAAATACCTCATCCAATGCTAGAAGAGATGTAATCTTTGATTCAGTTTGATAGTAGTCTGCATCCTTCATCAAGTTATCCTGGAAGGCCAAACAAATAACCATTTAGAAAATGCTGATAAATGTATGAAGAAACAAAAGGAAATCTAATAAGTACTTCTTATATAGAAAGAAAACCTTCAGGATCTATATTGCCCACTTTTTGGTTGTATATTTCCCATTTAAAATCAGGACTTCTTAGTACAACATCTGTCTTAAACAAAAAAACTCCCATGGATGCAATGTACGGACTTCTTAATGCATCTTCTCGCGACAATCCCAGGATTTGTGTGTCCACTCCCTGCAGCAAAACAGACACCAAATGGAGTTATCATTCATCCTTTCAAATTGTATACACAAATCAACACATGGTTAAGCACACCATAAAAAGATTGTCGCTAAGTATTACTTTCAACTCAAGCCCCTCCAATTTCTCCCAAAAATGGACTACTTGGCCTCTGCTATCTATTTTCAGCAATCCATAATCTGATGCACGGCTGGGAAAAGACATAAAGATGAACCCAATTACCTGTAGTGCATATAGATAAAGAGCAAAAATATACTGCCTAGTGAAAAAAGGCACAATACTAAAAAATCAAATTATAAAAAAGAATGGGAAAATAAAACCACATGTACCAGTAAGCTTAATAATATATATACCATGTAACTAAGAACACAATTATGGTATGGTGGTTGAAGATGTAAGAACAGGGTTGCGATAGAATCACCTCCTAGACTCAAGGAGTATTTTGGAGTAAGTTTAATCTGCAAAAGGTAAGAACCTTGACTTTGTGGCTCTTGTGCTCGAAAAGGGTAAATCTGTGGCCAAGCTAGAGAAAATGAAATTGAGCCACTCAATCTAGTGTAGCAGAATGCTAAGGTTATCTATTTTGTGGGTCAAAACTCTTTTTAACTTTGCATAATGCATCTCCAACTCCAAGCCATGTTAGTAAAGCATTTCACAAATCAATGATTACAGAACATCACTCCATTTCACAATCGCCTAGGTCCTACTGAAATTACCGACTGCTAAAATCAAAAGCAAGAATTAATCAAAAGTTAAAGCAAAATAAGTTCAGTGATGAGAGATTAAAGACCCACTTCAAAGATTGCAACTTTCCACCATTTCATTGTTTGACACAATTAGAATTCTTGCTCATTTTCAACAAAATAACCTCATAATGAACTCAATCAGCAGATCGAAAAATTGAAAACATCTGAGTATATTAATAAGACCATATTTAGGGGAAAATTAAAAAAATAAGATGGACTAACAAACACCCATATAAGAGAAACAAATCCAGATAAAGCCCATATAACAAATACGATTCATGAAAAACAAAACCCTGACCATGAACAACAAAAAAAAGGTGAAAAAGCAAAAAAAAAAATAACTCAACAGAAACAGAAATTAAGAGAAAACAACTCCTTCACTTACAAGATTCTGATTAGACCTGGAAGAGAAATCCATATCACTGCTGCCGGTTTCTACGTTTACTCACCTTACATAAAAAAAAATTCCATTAACGGCAGCGAGAATCCGTCAGAGTTTCGACGAAGGAATTCAACTCGAAAGCAGGTGGTCATTTTTATGGACAAAGGTGGTGCTACTCGATTCGAGACTTGCCTCAAGAGGTTTAAATTCATCATCTGATTTGGGATCAAAATCTGAATGAGAGAGAAAGTAAAAAGGAGAAATACCAGATGAAAGAAGAAGAGGCATATGGTGAAGAGCAAAATCTGAAAGCTTTTTGCAAAACATCTTGAGAAATTAGCTGAGGAAGAGGAGAGAGAAAGTAAAAAGCGAAGAAGATAAGAAAAGGAAAGGAGAATCAGAAAAGCAGGAGAAAAGAAGCAAAAGAGAAACTTACAAAGGGAAGCAAGGTGTGCTTATGAACAGTGAACTTCAGCAAAAATAGACTCATTTCACTATTGGTAAGCACAGTAGGAGAAGTCCTTGCTTTTAAAAGAGTAAGGATTATGTAGAGATATGTTTAGAATAAAATAAAGGCATGTTTCAAGAGTCACTTACCCGATGGGCTTATACTTCGCATAAATTCAATTTGGCACCACAAAGAGGTGAATTCATACAAGAATTGATAGTGATGAATGCAATTAAGTACTCAACAATGGTAGAGTTTATTCCTTATCAGGAAATCTGAACAAGATTGAAACAATGGTAATATATTACATTTTTTTCTGGGCTGCAGCTCTAGCACAAGTCAATATCTGAAATTGATACTAAAGTTCCGCCATCCCAAATGTTCAACTCAATTGGTCTAGTGCTGGTGGGGTGGCTCTTATACCTGTTTCATGCATCTCCAAGAGCACAAATAAGTACTTGTACATATTTTTATTATTGAGCTACAAGAAAAGGCACAAGGAACCCTTCTCCCAAGGTGTACCCTAAGCTGAACAAGTATATGTGTATATGTGCAACAATTGCATTTCTTAGTAGAAAGTGTAGCAACTCCCCAGCAACGAGCTCTTCAACTTAATTTCCTCAATAATCCAGCAAGCCATAGGAACTTGATTTGGATTAAGGAAGGAAAGGATTATGAGATGGATTTGCTTCTTTTTCCTTTCTGTAAGCCCTGATTAGCAAATTAACAGCAAGTTATAAACTGAGCCCAACAATAGCAGTAGTCTCATCAAGATATATACATACATCCAAAACAGCAAGAATAGCAGTTTCAGAATGTTACATGTTTCAGGCTTATACTTGTACCTGGTGATGTTTAAACCTCCAAGACCGACAGTTCCAAGCATAATGAAAAGGAAGGGCAGACCAACTGAAAGATGATGTCTTCCACCTCCATTTACCCTTGGTACACCGGTCCGCATGACCCGTGTGTACGTAACTAATAATATTTCAGTATTGTCAGGTTGGATAATTGTGACAGGTATTAAAGTTTGATACAAGCTTAAATATGTTACCTGAATTTGTATTTGAAATTCCTCCACCTGCAGATTCCATTTACATTTCAGATTTGTATCTCATCAAACATAAAAACACATCTCTAATTCATCACAGCAACTTTGTTATCAGTAGTCTGTCACCCGATTCCAATTTACAAATAGTCGATGAGTTATGGTTTCAGGTTATTAACATCAAATATCAAGGAAGCAATCAAAAGTTTCTTAGTATGCAAAAATATTACCATGTCATTACAGATAATTAATCTAGGAGTTTGGCAAAACACTTCCAAGAAAGTGAAACTCATGCATCATGTAAATTTTATCAGCTAATATCAAGGTATCAATGTCATTACCTATTTTCTTAGAGAAAAGAACTTTGCAATTTACCAATGAATCTTCCTTCATTGTTTTTCCAAAAATGCGAGTTTTGCAATTACCGCATTTAGACATAACTATAACCCACGGCAAGGAAAAGATATACCTTTGCAACTTAAGCAGCTAATAAAACAGGTCATTGGGCTAGCCGGCCCAGACATCTACACATGACTGATCACACATCTAAGCTCCGTTCAGCTGGGCAGATCGATAGAAAATGACTTTCCATAAATAAACATTTTCCAATGAAAAGCACAATTGTAGATTATTTTTCCTTTGTTTGATTCCTTACATGAAAAGTTAGAGAAAAAAAGACAAATGAGGGTGGAAAGAGGAAGGATAACATGAAAAGTTAATTTGAGATTGTTTTGAGAAGTTGGGAGATAGTAGGGATTATTCATGTCAATTTTACAAAAATAAAATAAAACATATATACACCTTGAAAGTAGAATTGATGCACATAACCAACAATTATTCATGTAGAGAATTTGCCCATAACCAACAATTATCACACCTAAACTTTGATGCACATACCACTTCAGCGTGTCCATCATCTAGAAAATTGTAAAATAGCAGTATTTAAAAGTAGAATTGAGAGCTCGAATTATCTGTTTAAAGCTTTTTCAAGGACTGTTGTAATATAGAAACACATGCAGGTGATAAATTGCTATGAGTACTAAAAACAAAGGCAAAGAGTAACCAAAATAATTACCAAGCAAGAGGGAATTGTAGGCTTCAGAAATCTGCAAAGAGGGTAAAATAAATAATGTAAGAATGCTTTCATTATCCAGCTGCATTGACACCACAAAAAGCCTCCATATAATGTGTGGGAGTCTTCTCTGATTCTTTTGTCTTTCTTTCACTTTTACGATTGGGGTAGGGTTGTCATCATAGAGCAACAAATACGTTGTGGCTGAAAGTTAAATGTATCACTCAAGCGAAAGAAGATTGAAGCTCAATATGTACCGGAACGAAAATTTTAGCAGCCAAAACTTGTAATTTACTTTCAAATTTAGTTTAATATTTGTTGCATTATTCAATCTAGTCAACAGCAGTTGAAGTATTCATTATTGGATAAATGTAAATGATGATAGCAAAAGCAGGCAAGAAAATTCAAGTGACTACTATTTAGATACCATTTATACGCAGTCTGGTACTCGTAATGATGTAAGTGCATAAGTGAATCGCACGGAGCAAATAAATTTCCTGACCAAAGGTATAATACTTAGATAATCAAGAATCCTCATAAAAAAAAAGAGAAAAGATAAGCATAAATAACAGTAGGGTGCAGAATAACATTCCACTTATACAGTTTGTTCTACTTTTTCGTTTTTTTGGGAGGGGAGGGGTGGAGCCGTGGAAGCCACCTTATATCGTTAACTTTGTTTTTCTAGTCCTCCACCAATTCTTACCATTTTGAATTGTGATTCAGCATAACTTCTTTTGTCAGCTGGAAAACGATCAGGGTGAACCTCCCAAACCTTCCTTCTATAAGCTGTTTTCACCTGCAATCATGGTGTTATCATCCTTAGATTGGTTAAATAAAGTAGCACATATGTAAAATAAGACATGGCAACAAAAGTTGCATGCGGTTTATGGCCTACGTGTAACAGAAGGGGCAGAAAGTAAGATAGATACTACTTCCTCCGTTTCATTTTAGATGTCATATTTTCTTATTTGGATATTTCAATTTAGATGCCACACTTTCTTTTTGGGGTAATTCATTCTCTCTATCTCTCTCCTTTTGTAAGTCATTCTCCTATTACATGGTCCTCACCTTTTTTTATCTCTATCTATCTCCTCTCCAAAAATTGCCTAGGAGTCCGCAATTTCAAAAGTGTGGCATCTAAAAAGAAACGGAAGACGTAGAAAGGTTCTCAATGGCGGAACAATGACTAAACTCAAGATGAACAAAAATCTTTGAAAACCTTTCATAAGCTTAAAGGTCCAAAGAAGCTCATAAAATAGGGTGTTAGAATCAAGAGCATTTAGGCACAGACACCGCATTGCATCTCAATGTTTCTCTTCCGCGTGGTTCATTTGTCATTGTTAGATGCTACATTTCTCTTAACTCATTTCCATCCTTGTTTTACTTGTCCACACCAAATATGCAACTATGCCGAAGTGATGATGACAAGGACAATCATGGTAGATGATTATAGATTCAATCTCAATGATCAAAACTTTCACCACGTATAAAATTCATAAACAAAAGGTATAAAAGTCGCTTATATAGGGAAAGATCATAAGGGAGTTGATCCATGTCCATATACCTATAAGACTATAAAATTTGTCTCTCTTCCCCCCACCTCCCCATGCCTATGTAGGGTGTAGATGAACGGACAAAAGCAACCAAAAGCTCGATAACAGCACCATCACAGTACATAGGGTTGTTAACAATCACAGAAGCAAATGATAAAATCTAGATTCAATAAGTAATTAAGTACTAGGACATAAAACAATAATGTCCTCCTAGAAATATATATTCTCCTCTTCCAATTTAATCAATATCAACAAGAAGGTAAAAGCTAAGGTCAGCATAAAGCCATCACGTGTCGATCTTAGAACTAAGTACAGATTATGAACATGAAAGCATCCATGAAGTTGAAGTACAGCGAGGCCAAAAGACATGGTTAAGAAATAAGAAAGGAAGAAAAAGGCTAGTATGAATAATGGCGCAATTAAGCTAGTAAATTAGAATCAATCCTTTATCCTTTCCTAAATGGTCAGCAACATTAGGGGGACACGTTAGTGCATTCGATAAAAAGAGAATCCATCAGTACATACGGGGAGACCTTGTTAGGTGCGTGATCCTACCCAACATTGTTTAAAACTATAAGGCGCTAACTTAGCTAGACGATGGGCAACACAATTTACCGACGTTGGTTAAACAACAACAACCAAACTCAAACCCTTCTCCGTAGCATATAAATGAATACTATCAATTGAACAATGGCAGCAATTGAACAACTAGAATTCTAGGTTCGTTACAAGAAATTGAGCTAGAGATGAATTAAAAAGTTGAAATTAATCTAATATTTTGACGGGTAATTAATCTAATTTATAACTAACTAACATAGTTATGATTCAAGAGCGATTAAAAAAAAAAAAACATATTGATGTTGCTACAAAAGAATAAGTTGTGCCGTTAAAGTTGAAATAAAGGGGCGAAATGTGCGAGAGATGTTAAGAGAGAGAAGAGTGGGGGTTGAGGGTAAACCTGAGAAGGGGTGGGACGAGGATTGGGAGGAAATCCCAGCAAAAGCCTGGCTTCTACACTCTTCATTCCCCGAAACTAACCCCAATTGCTGAGGCTTGTCCAGTTGTCCTTACATTCTTCATTCTTGTACTACTTTAATCATGTACGTACTTCACAATTTAATCCATGTCATGAACTTCACAAAGTACTTGCATATCTACCAAGCAATACTTGTCCGGTGAAAATGGGTGAAAATGGGTGAAAATGACAGAATCTTCCCATTTTGAGGCTTGAGATTTAATTTTTATTAGGGGTATTTGAGGACTGCCATTCCCTTTACTCAAAGTTTTATATGCAATCCGTCATAAGGAGTAAAATAGTTAGTAATCCCCCTAAATAGTCAAAATCCCCCAAAACACTTGGTAATCCACTAGAATAGTTGGTAACCCCCTCTAAAATAGTACAATTTTTATTATACACTCGGATGTACCATGCAAGACTATTTTTTGATCAAACAGGTTTGGGAGTACCACGAGCATGGTACACCAAAGGCCATTATTAGGTGTATGATACATAATCACCTAAAATAGTCATTGTCTGTGCACCACACGATTTGTTAATCGTGCGGCAAGCCGCACACAAGAATTGTTGTTCCCTTTATCCTTCCCTTCTTTTTCATGGGGTGTTTGTTTGGAGGGATTGACTGATGTGAATGACATGTGGTTTTAATTATTGAGGGCTATGTTGAATGCTTCTTAAGGTTTTTCGATGTCGCACAGTTATTTGTATTGACGTCCATATTGATCAATGGCTTCACCTTGCTCTTATATTGTCAAAATCGGATGCAATTTTTTTTGGGTTGTTTAGGTTACGTGGGTGAGCAGAATATTAAGAGTTATACTCTGATTTTTGTTTTTCTATTTTTAAGGGCAGAGTTTGAATTCTACGTTCAAAGAAAAACTAAGATTGGAGTAAATATTCTGATTCTTTTTTTAAAGTGTTTGTGTGTTAAAGCCTTAAAGGTGGGTTAACAATGGGTTTGGTGATCAAAATTATGAGATGAGGTCCTAAATGATGTAAGAAAAGTTTGGAGGTCCTAAAAGGTGAAAAATGCAAAACTTGGGGTCCAAATTGTACCCTTAACTCCTCAAACTTTTGAAAGTTGATTGAGGTCCTTAACTCAAACTTTTGAAAATTAAGGTCCTTTACTCAATTTTTTTGATAAAGTTCAAGTCACTATATAATATTTAACTCATTCTTTCGGTATGAAAAGTTGACTTGTTATCCTATATCTCTTGTCCAGGTTGTATTAATATTTTCTAAAATATGTACAAGGTTATAAACTTATAGTACTTGATTGTGGTGTTTCATTACTTTGTTGCCATCAATTATATTATCACAAATAGGCTTTCTCCACAGGCCTCTATTCATCCGCTTGTCAATCACTTCTTTTTACGTTCATTGTTTGAGCTAATCAAGCCGTAAATATGATTATTATTTGTGCATCAGCACTGGGTGCATATACTGTTAGATAGTTAGCTAGTCCATATAGCTTATCATGTGCTGCATTGTATGAGATACTAGCACCTTAATCAGTTTGTTAGATTATGTTATTCTAACAGTTTAAATACTTCAGCTCTGATGTAAGAATTCATTCATTCAAATAATAATAAAAACACACACACACACTCTCTCTCTCTCTGTGGAGATTATTCTCCAAGATTGATAACATGGTATCAGAGCTTGGTTATTCAAGCTGAATGCAATTTCGAAATGCGAACTCGATGCGGATTCTAACCTAGAAGCTAAATGTAGATTACTGGTGCGAAATCACATTTCTGTTTTCTTTTCTCGTAATTGCGAGGTATGAATTTCTGCGATTATTCTTGCATACTATGATTCGTTGTTATTGTTGCGAAATGGTGAATTGATTGAAGCTGCAACACAGAATTGAATGTGTTTGATTGTGATATGTTCGAATTCATATTCTGCTTGATTCTGAAAGCTTGTTGATGAAATAGAAATTGAAATAGCTGATTGTTGATTGTGAGTTGAAATAGTTGCGATTTTCTGTTGTTATTGAATCGTTGGATTGATGTTTGAGATTGATTTGGTGTATTCTTGAAAAGTGATTGAGGTTGGATTAGAGTGGAGTTTTTTCTTGAAAAGAGATTGAGATTGAATTGGTGATTTGTGATTGAGATTAAATTGGTAATTGAGATTGAGGTTTTCTCGATTGGTGATTGATTCTCCTTTGTAGAAACCAATATTCACTACTTCTTTCTTTCCTCTTCTTTTTTCTACAAACATGGCCACTGAAACCCCTCCACCACCTCCCACTGATCCTACTACTGTTTTTGGGAGTGTTTATTATATCCATCCTTCAGATACTACAGTGACTAAGCTTGTTAATGAAGTTTTTGATGGAAGTGGTTTTGCTGATTGGAAGAGATCAATCATGCTTATCTTATCTTCCAAGAATAAGCTATGCTTCATTGATGGATCCTTAGCTACTCCACCTCCCACAGATAATGACTATAAAGCATGGCATAGATGCAATGATATGGTGATGAATTGGCTTCATTGTTCTTTAGAAAAAATGTAGCTAAGAGTGTTTACTATTGTAAAAGTGCAAGTGAAATTTGGACTGATTTAGAAGAGAGATTTGGACAAGCTACATCTGCTCAGTTGTATTCCTTACAATAGAGTCTTCTTGATATAAAACAAGAAAAGGAGGAATCTATCTCTACTTTTTACACCAAGATTAAGCCCATTTGGGATGAAGTAGATATGCATGATCCTATTTCTGTTTGTACTTGTTCCAACTGTTCTTGTCAATCTGGGTTGAAAAATCTGAGATCTCAACAGGCTAGGAGAGTGATGATGTTTTTGATGAAGCTTAATGATGATTACAAGCATATTAGGAGTAGTATCTTGATGACACAACCTCTCCCACCACTTAATCATGCTTATAGACTATGTATGCAAGAAGAAAAACAAAGAGAAGTTTCACAGCTTGCTAGTGCTAGTGATGCTATGTAATAACCGGGAAAATATATATACCTTGAAAGTAATACTAATAATAAAAAAATAATTACAGAATCATGAAATATAAGTCTTATATTCTTATATGCATAATTTTGATACTTATATGATCACTTTAGTTAATATTATGTGTTTTCTTGGCTTTGTACATTTATGTGGGACAAAATATATAGATATGTATTATCTATTTGTTACAAATGAAAATACCATAGTGTAGTATATTAGGTAAGGATTAATAAAAATATCAATTACTATCTCATGGGTTCATAAAAGTATCTAGTAGAATTTTTAACAAATACCACTTTTAACTAAAGTACTCATATCTTTAAAATAGTTAATCATATAACCTATGTTTTATAGTTTTTGGAATCCTTATTAATCATTCTACCTAGGACTAGACAATTACTACTTAATTAGCAAATAATGGTAAATACGATTTTTACTTTGGATCAAATAGATAAATCAACTTTTACGTGTAAAAACAAGAATTACATAAATTTGAGGTGTGATGATATTAGCATAGCTTAGTAGTAGATGTTTGTTTTAGAAGAGACAACTAATGCATGTAAATCAATTCAACAATAAATGTCACTTTCATTCACCAAAGTTGATGGCAAATTGTGTACGTAAAAAAAGAAAATCACCGACGTTAGTTATCTATATAAACCCCAAAAGTGCTTCTCATTGAGAAATATATCACAAAAACCACAATCCATATAAACAGTAATTGCGAAAAGGAAATACCTAACTACTTAGGTACATTCGTGAATATCCCTTCTTCGTGTTGTTTTGTTAAAATGTTTTAGTTATACTGATATTCTTAGATAATGTTTTTAGTGTGAAAAAAATGAGTTTTCATACTAATTTGGTATAATGGTTTTGATTGTAAAGGTACATTGTTATTTGTTAATAATGGGCTAATATTAAAGCTTATGGTATAACTATGTTATGATTTTTCTACCATACATAATAATAATAATGTTATACGAAGTTGTTATTATAAGATGAAAGGTATATGGCAGAGAAAGGATACTTGTATATTATTCGGAGTGACGTACGTCAATGAGAAGGTGTGCTCACGGATTTGTCAGGAGGGGCTAAAAGCCCGGAAATAAAATAAGAAAGAGAGAAAAGATTATGATTATAACCAGGTTAAACCTGAGGTGGGCTTTAAGCCCGGATTATTTCTCTTGCCTAACCGGAAGTCATAAATAAATCTGATAAATTGAAATGTTACGATATTATTTTTAAAGTGTTTAATAACTGTTGTTACGTGATATTGGGAATGTACTGGACCCTTTTGGGTTGACTTTTTATTAAATATTTTGTTTTCAGGTACAGGAGATGGGGAGGGCCAACAGTGAGGTTTATAAAATGATAGGAAATATATATATGTTATAAGTTACCAGTACTGTTATCCTAAGTTTTCTTATGTCATTAGTATGCTTTACTTTCGCCTAGTATTTCTATTTTTAGGAATATGGCAGTAATGTCCTGTAAACATTATACAATATCAATTTAAATAAACATGATGTAATATTTTGGTTAGATCCTGGTACTGGCATGTGTTATTCAAAACTATTAAAATTACAGGGCGTTACATGCTATGACTTTTGCTATTGATAGAAGGAGATACAATCCTAACTATAACAACCCTAGAACCAGTAAAGAGAGTTCTGGACCTGATTCATATTCTAGTTACAATAACAACAATAGAAGAATGAATGGAAATAAGAGAAATTCTGGTTGGTTTTGTGATTATTGCAAGATGCATGGTCATGGAAAAGAGAGATGTTACAAGTTGAATGGGTATCCACAAGGTTGAATGGGAATAAAGATAAAAGAATGGTTAATTTCTCTTATGGGAATCAAGATGAAGAAGATACTGCAGTTCCATCTCCTAACAACTCTCAGTCCACTACTCAACAACATTCCACTAATTTTTCACCTTCAATCACTTTGGAGCAATACAACCAACTTATGAATTTGTTGACTAAGAGCTCCACTGATTCACATCATCTAAAGATCAACAATCTGCTAATGGAAATGCTTTCCTAGCAGGTACAACACTTGATCTCTTTTCTTCCTATAAATTTTGCATGATGAGCAATCATAAACCTGTTTGGGTTATTGACAGTGGGACAACTGATCATATTTGCTATGATTTAAATCTTTTCACCTCATATAAGCCCATGAACCTAGAAGATAATAGGATTTCTATTCCAGATGGAACAAAAAATTGAGATTAAACACATTGGCAATGTTCTTTTACATGATGGAATCATTTTAAAAAATGTATTCCATGTTCGTGATTTTCACTATAACCTCATTTCTGTTTATAAACTCTGTTTGGACATGAAGTGTGAAGTTAAATTCACAGCTTCTTCTTGTCTAATTCATGGACACAACTTGACCCCAACCAAAGTTCTTGGTAAACTTCATCAAAGTTTGTTTTGTACTGATGCTTTATCATTTCATTCACCAAATTTTTCTGCTTGTCATGTTTCTGTTAATGATGAAGCTGCCAAATTGTGGCATCTCAGACTAGGGCATTTACCTTTTTCTCGGTTGAGTCTAGCTATAAATAAGCTTGTGTGCTGTACTCCATAGATCATATCTGTCAAGTGTGTCCTGTAGCAAGACAAACAAGACTTCCTTTTTCTCACAGTTCTATAAAAACCAAAATTCCTTTTGAGCTTATTCACATTAATGTTTGGGGGCCCTATAAATCTCCTACACAAAATAAATGCCATTTTTTCCTCACAATTGTGGATGACTACATAAGATACACTTGGGTGAATTTTTTGAAACACAAATCTGATGCTGTTACTGTTATGCATCATTTTACTTCTTATGGTCATACTCAATTTTATTTATCCATCAAATCTGTTAGATGTGATCATGCAAAGGAATTGACAGAGGGAGCTATGTTAAATTTTTACTTGGCTAAAGGCATTGTTTTACAAAAATCTTGTTCTGACACTCCTCAACAGAATGGAACTGTTGAAAGGAAACATAGACATCTACTTGAAAAACTAGAAGTCTATATTTTCAATCAAAAAATCCTATTTCCTATTGGGGGGAATGTGTTCTTACTGCCACTCACCTCATTAACAGAATGCCTCTCAGATCCATACAAAATTTTACTCCTATGAAAAACTCTTTGGTTCACCACCTACCATTTCTCATTTAAGGGTTTTTGGTTGTCTATGTTTTGTTTCTACTTTGAAACAACATAGAACCAAATTTGATCCTAGAGCTGAACCTTGTGTTTTTCTAGGATATCCTCCTAACCAAAAGGCTTACAAAGTTCTTAATCTTATTACTCACAAAATACACATTACCAGAGATGTTATCTTCCATAAGAAACATTTTCCCTACCATTTTTCTTCTTCCACTTCTCCTTTTCAATTTTTCCTTCCCTCCTCTACACCACTTTCTTCTTTTCATGATTATGATATTCCAGATATTTTTTCCTCACCTTATTTTTCTTCTCCTCTTTTACATTCTATTGATGATACATCTCTTTCTATGACCTCTACTCCTCTTATAGACTCTCATGATGAACTCTTTGATCTTTCTAACTTACATACTTTTTCATCCACCTCTTCATCACCACCACCACCACCACCACCACCTCCACCACCTCTCTCACCACCATCCTCCACCAGAAATTCTTCTAGACCTATCAAATTACCTTCCCACTTCAAAGATTTTGTTTGTACTCTCCCCAAGCTTTCCACTACAACAATCTGTAACCTAGTTCATTTTCACCCTACCTCTCTTCTTTCTTCCTCTCTTCTTCCTCCAGAACCCACCTCTTATTCTGAGGCAGCCGCTGATCCTCATTGGGTTGATGCTATGGACAAAGAGCTTCATGCTCTCCAACTCAATAACACTTGGGACATTGTTCCTCTTCCACCACATAAAAAACCTATCTCATGCAAATGGGTGTATAAGGCTAAGCAAAAGGCAGATGGTAGCCTAGAAAGATTAAAAGCTAGACTTGTTGCCATTGGGTATACTCAACAATATGGCATTGACTACTCTGAGACATTTTCTCCTGTAGTTAAAATGTCTACTGTTCGGACCTTAATAGTTGTTGCAGCCAGTAAACATTGGAAACTTTTCCAACTTGATGTTAACAATGCATTTCTTCATGGAGATTTGCATGAAGAGGTATTTATGAAGATGCCACCTGGCCTTCCCAATCCATCCAACCATGTTTGCAAACTTAAAAAATCCTTGTATGGTCTCAAGCAAGCTAGTAGACAATGGTTTGCAAAGTTAGTGTGTGAGTTAGAGCATCAAGGTTTCACACAATCAAAAAATGACTATTCTCTTTTCCTTAGAAAGAGATCATCTGGTCTTACATTGGTAGCAGTCTATGTTGATGATATGGTGTTAACTGGGACAGACTCTGAAGGCATTCAAAGCCTCAAAGTTCACCTTCACAAAGTTTTTGGTATAAAAGATTTGGGTCTTTTACACTATTTTCTGGGTTTTGAAGTGGGGTATTCCTCTGAGGGAATTGCTTTGACTCAACACAAATTTACTAAAGAGCTTTTAGCAGAAGCTAATTGATAGGATTTAGTCGTATCATCTAATCAAAGATAAACCTACAGTCCTCTAACTACGGTAGTCAATGGAAGCAGGGTCGAATCCACAGGGAGACAGAGTTTCTAAATTAATATTCAATTAATTAGCTACTTCAGATGAAATCAGGGAAGATTAACTGAACTAATAATTAAGCTAAGGACAACGAATTAAACCGAGGATTTAACTATGGACTAAAAACCTAGGGTATTAGGTCGGTCCACCATGCTTATATCAATCAAATAAGGTCAACTACTATCAAAACCTAAGTCATGAGTCAAGTGATTAGAGCATGTGTTGAGCTATGGTTAAGAATCAACTCTCATAGTTCAACATACGTCGCATGTTCACTAACGTAATCAGAACTACTGATGTGTCCTAGGCCTCTAATCGTAAGACGGATCTGTGCAAACAACTATTAACCACAAGCAATCAATGAAATTGGCCACTAACATTAATCACTAATTAAGAACAAACCACACCACAATCACTCTAATCAAACCCTAGAAATCGAAAGGAATCTAAATAACAATCATGGTATAAACATGGCTTTCCTATCTAACACCCTAGAAAGAGAACTACTCACTCATACTTGAATTGACAACAACAAAACTAATTTGAAACCCTAATAATTGCATCATGAATGATTGAATAATTAAACTAAGCAATCAAAGTAATTAAAGAGATAAAGAGTAGAGAAGAGTACCAATTGACGGAAAGCAAGAACTTTTATTAAAATCGAAACTGAGGTTCAATCACCTTTAATCTAATCTAAAGTGTTTAAACTAAATAAAACTAAGCTAAGAACTATGAGAAATAAAACTAGAGAAAAAGATGTCTCTAAAATAATGAGGAAAAAATATTTATAATACCCCCAAAAGCCTAATTAAAATGGGATTAAAAATAGAAAATCCGCGTCGTCGTGCACGGGACCCGATCGGGCCATAGTAAAAATGACCCAACTTTATTTTTTTGCATCTCACAGCAGCAACGTGAAAATGGGAGTTGAGGGCCTCCCGCCCGATTGGATCGGGCAGAACCTGCCCGATCGGGCTCACAATGAGATGGCCAGCTTTGTATCGTCTTGGCGCACAGTGGAGCAGCAACATAAATTTGCATCCCACCCGATCGGGTCGGGCGGTCAGCACCCGATCGGGCCTGGGGACTTCAACGCACATCAACTCATGAAACTCTCTCGCCCGATTGGGTCGGGCAAGGCTTGCCCGATCGGGTCCGAGACTTTTGTACGCGATGCATAATATAGCGCCCGATCGGGCCATATTCGCCCGACCCTTGTACGAATCAAAATCGTTAGCTTGTCTTATTGAACATTTCTTTGCGGTTTGAGCTCGATGGACAAGTCTAAAGTCTCGGAAACCTCCTAAAGTGAGCAAACATACTCGTAACGACCCGAGCGTGCCTCGTAACATCTCGTAAAGCCGTGGTTGCTTCTAAATGGCTCGGAAATAAAGAGAAAACTCCCTAAAACCTGCAATTCAACACTGAAACACAAAACCAGAACTATATACGATAGTTAGCACAAAATAGCTCCGAAGAGTTCCAATGACGCACAAATTAGCTTGTAAATAAGGGAGAAAACTCTATATAAATACGTGATATCACTAATCTGCCCCAACATAAGAAAGTGTTATCTCCATTACCTCTTCATTTGAAGCTGTCTGCCACAGAAGGGACTGATTATGCTCATCCTGATCTCTACAGAAGTTAAGTGGGGAAACTTAATTTTCTTACAAACACAAGACCAGACTTAGCCTATTCTGTTCAGACTTTAAGTCAGTTCCTACAATCTCCCAAAGAATCTCATTTCAAAGCTCTTGAGCATGTGCTGCATTATGTAAGCAACACTATTACACAGGGGATTCTTTTGAGAGCAAGTGATAAACTAACTCTACAAGCCTACAGTGATAGTGATTGGGGTGCATGTGCTGATACTAGAAGATCCATCACTGGTTTTGTTCTTCTATTGGGGAATTCTCCTATAAGCTGGAAAAGTAAAAAGCAAAGTACTGTATCTAGGTCCTCAGCAGAAGCAGAATACATAGCAATGTCAAATGCTACAACAGAAATTACTTGGCTAGTGAGATTACTTGAGGAGATTGGAGTTCACAATATGCAACCTGTCACCCTCCATTGTGACAATCAAAGTGCTCTTCACATTGCTACAAACCCAGTTTTTTCAAACCAAACATATAGAGCTTGATTGCCATTTTACAAGAGAAAAGGTGATGGAAGGACTTATACAGTTGACATATTTGCCTACAAACAGCCAGCTGACAGATGTTTTTACTAAGGCTTTACCCTCTGGACATTTCAATGAGTTGTTAACCAAACTAGGCATGCTTTCTCCTATGCCTACCTTGAGGGGGGATGTTAGATACTTAGCTAGTCCATATAGCTTATCATGTGCAGCATTGTATGAGATACTAGCACCTTAATCAGTTTGTTAGATTCTGTTATTCTAACAATTTAAATACTTCAGCTCTGATGTAAGAATTCATTCAGTCAAATAATAATAAAAACACTTTCTCTCTTACTCTCTGTGGAGATTTTTCTCCAAGACTGATAACATATACTACTGACTCGATGTATAATGCTTGTGACCTCTCATTGCCACAATTGCCAAACTTTAGCTTTCCACAAAAGATAACAATGGCCTTCAGGTATTAAGCAACACAAGATATGGGTGTACCTCTCTCTTTGCTTAATGTGTCTTGCTAGTGCACTTTCTTCTATACATGTTTGATTGAATACGAGATACCCATGCAAGGACAAATGTCACTCATATCATTACTAAACCATGAAAGCTTTCTCAAGTTCAATTGTAATTAGCCCTTTCAAAAATATTGTAGTATTATTTTGTATATATTGTAAACTTTGTTATTTTACAATACTTTTGTAGATTGATATTCGTTGCTGGCTGTGTATATTACTTTATGTAGTGACTTCAAAAGCTATCATGTAACAAGTATATTTGTAAATTCTTCTTGTCATTGCCCAAACTTCTATCAACAAGTCCAATAAGGCTCCAAGGATTGCCCAAAAAGCAGGAACAGAACAATACTTGTATTCAATTTTGGAAAAATTATATCTATAGAAAAACACATTAAAAATAAGAGAAAAGCTTTCAAAACTAACTTTGGATTTGGGAAAATTTCAGGAAAATTATAACATATCACTATCATATCATCTCATCTAATAGTAGTTATTCACTTATAAGGTTCAGAAATGTACATTTGGTTTTAATCAAACCTAACCTTATTAATAATAGGCTAATGAAATTATACAAGGATATCAAACTTCACATGGTCTATCCCGTATTTAACCATTTTGTTACTTGTTATATGTTTAGTCCTAGTATAAATACAAGCTAATCTCATAAGTACACGTATATCTTGAATGATATTTGATTTCTTCAATCTATTTTCCCTCTCTCTATAGTGCACAATCACAATTCATGCGTCTGAGAGGCTCATGTGGGCACTCGACAATGTGTAGGACTCGATCAACAAAAATGCTTTTCAGATTGAACTCACATTAGGACTATTGGATAAATCAACTCCCAAAGATGTACATCAAAGTATACTTATGAGGAACAACATCAAGTTTAATTCATTGCATACTATTAATCGGCATATACATCTTCACAAAATTGATCACAAGCCCAAATATATACTTTAATCTAAATTTACTTTTAAGAATACTATTTGATTTCATACTACTATATCAAAACCAAAGCTAATCAAAACCATGAAACAACAAAAGACACCAAAATTAGATATAAATTGAACATGAAGAACGTGCTTTTGGGCCTGAAAATAAATCGAGTTTAATTTTTTGTGAAGAAATAACTGCTACCGGATAAGGCAAGATTGGTCAAATTTATTTTTAATATTTATTTTATCTTACTAACTTATTTCTTAGTGACTTATTCAATGACTATAAACAAAGATATATTTAAGTGACAAAGATAAAATTAGTAACGCCTATAAATTCTCTCTCCGGTACAAAAAGGAAGATAAAGAGTCCTACATTCTATTTTTCCCCTTTCTTGTTTCTAATCACTATTGTTTTTAAGCATACAACAAGAAGACATGTAACACAAGAATAAATTGTGTCATGAACACTACACATGTAGATCTTATGCTATAAGTAATATACCATTTAAAACTACTTTGAGAATTTTACTCACAAAGCTCAATGATGTATTTGAGTTAGGATCAATACAAAATCTGTGTTAAGGATGTGATTATTAATTCTTATAAAATTTCCTTAATTTTGATTAATGTAATTTGTATCATTGCTTCTTTGTCCCTTTCAACAAGGGAAAATTTTGACAAAAAACGTCATAATGATTTTTTTGGTTCTATGCTGACAGAAATTTCTAATTAAAATTTAACATCTTACCGAAACTAGTTGTATATAGCTATACTAATATTGTATTTCCATTAAAGTTGTAGGTGTTAATTAATTTGGTACCTAAATAAAGAAAATGTTGTTAGATCATCTTTAAATCAAACATTTTAGCACAAAAAGTGGATGACCACAAAAAAACCAAGATGATGTGAGGGAAAGAAGGAGCTGCACTATTTTTTAACATGTTTGCTCAAAATATTGGTGGCACAAAAACTTCACAGCGTAGCTTTACTATTACAATTAGGATAAAGTATTGTGAATGAACGCAAGGAGTTGAGAGAGTTAGAGAGGCAAAAACAAAATCTCTCTCTTCTCATCTCTTTGTTGCATTAGTTGATGAGAAGGTATATCGAAACTTTGTGATCAACAAACAAATATCCATATCTAAAGCAAGAAAGAAGGGAAAAATATCAAACTTTGGCCATAAAAAATTAATTGTTCAAAATAAAGAAAGAAAAAGAGGAAATGGAGGTTACAGCAGTGAAAATGATAATTTCTGTCATATTGGTGATTGGATTACTAACAGAAGAAGTGAAAGCCCACAAATTTGTTGATCGCAAAATGTTTTTAAGGGGGCGTGTCCAAGTCCATTCCGATGTTTCTCATAATCAAGTCCATGCTCACGCGGAACTTCAAGCTCAAGATCAGGCTCAAGATCACAATCAGGCTAAGGCTCATAATCAGGCTCAAGCTCAGCTTGGAGTCCAGGGTCAGCTTGGAGTCCAAGCTCAACTTGAAGCCCTAGCTCAAGCTCATGCTCGTGCTCAAATTCATGGTTTTGATCTTGTCCATGCACAAGTTCAAGCTCAACTTCAAGGCCCCACTCATTCTCAGGCTCAAGATAAGGCCCAAGCTCAGATTCAAGACCAAGATAAGGCTAAGATTCAAGCTAAAGAGAAGGCTCAGGCTCAAGCTCAGGCTCAGGCACAGGCTCAGGCTCAAGCTCAAGCCAAGGCTCAGGCTCAGGCTCAGGCTCAGGCTCAGGCTCAGGCTCAGGCTCAGGCTCAGGCACATGCACAAGCACAGGCTCAGGCACAGGCTCAGGCTCAGGCTCAGGCTCAGGCTCAGGCTCAGGCTCAGGCTCAGGCTCAGGCTCAGGCTCAGGCTCAGGCTCAGGCTCAGGCTCAGGCTCAGGCTCAGGCTCAGGCTCAGGCTCAGGCTCAGGCCCAGGCTCAAGCTCAAGCCCAAGCCCAAGCCCAAGCCAAAGCTAAGGGTCAAGACCAATCTCAAACTCATGCTCAGGCCCAAAAAAGCCTTGTGCTCAGACCCAAGAGAAAGCCCAAGCTGATGCTAAGGCTCAAGCTCAAGCCCAAGCCCAAGATAAGGCCCAAGCTCATGCTAAGGCTCAAGCCCAAGCCCAAGCCAAGGCCCAGGCTCAGTCCCAAGCTAAGGCTCAAGCTCAAGCACAGGCCCAAGCTAAGGATCAAGCTCAAGCGCAGGCCCAAGCTAAGACTCAAGCTCATGATAAAGCACAAGCTAAGGCTCAGACTAAGGCTGATGCTAAGGCTCAATCTCAAGCCCAAGCCCAAGACAAGGATCACGCTCAGTCCCAAGATAAGGCTCAAGCCCAAGCCCAAGCTCAAGCTCAAGCCCAAGCCCAAGCTCAAGCTCAAGCCCAAGCCCAAGCCCAAGCTAAGGCTCAAGCTCAGGCTCAAGCCCAAGCTAAGGCTCAAGCTCAGGCTCAAGCCCAAGCTAAGGCTCAAGCTCAGGCTCAGGCTCAAGCTGATGCTCAAGCTCAGGCTCGGGCACAGGCCCAAGCTAAGGCTAAGGCTCAAATTGAGGCCGATGCTAAGGCTCAAGCTCAAGCTCAAGCTCAAGCTCATGATCATCAGGCTCAAGCTCATCAGGCTCAGACTCAAGTTCATGCTCAAATTGAGGCCAATACTAATGTCAAAGACCTTAATGCCAATGCCCAAGGCATTATAAAGATAACTACAGGCAATGCTGCTTCAGTAAAGACAGTGAATGAGCTTTGCGCGTCAGCCACATACAAGGATGCTTGCATTAAGAGTTTAAGCTCATTGGAAGGGAACTGTGGCAATAATCCTGGTGCATATTTTCGCAGCGGTGTAAAATTGGCTTTGGATGAGATAACCAAGGCCTCTAACCTCCCTAAAACCCTCTTACCAAAAGCCAACACTGAGAGGGCTAATTCTGCACTTAAAACTTGTACAGATCTTTTAGAACAATCGATGGATCGCCTCAAATCGGTTTTTGACCTAGTTGGTAGTGCTGATCTCAAGATAACTTTAAAGGACCCAGCAGCCATCCTCAACGTTCGTCTTGAGTTGGGTGATGTCAACACCTTCTCCACTAACTGTTTAGACGAGTTTACGGAAGCTCAAGCGCCACAAATCCAACATCTTATGCAAGATGGTATTACTAACGCCCAACAGCTTGCTGTTAACATGCTCGACATCATTTCCACTTATAATTTTTAAAATTCCCCATAATCTTGCAAACTATTTGAAGTACGATTTCATCAAAGTTATGATCTCGCAATTACTTCTCACCTTATATTAAGATGTATGTTTTACCTCAAAAAGTTAAGATGTAATATATGTTGAGGTTTTGACAATGCATATTATTACAATCTCTGATATCCAGCTTAGTTCCTCATTTAAAGGTATAGTTTTTTCTTAGCATGACATACCAGTATAGCTAACTTATTTCAAGTACCACCAAACTTGTATCTCTTCAAATTATATATATATATATATATATATATATATATATATATATATATATATATATATATATATATATATATAATTAATGTTAATGCTACCTTTGAGAATTCAGAGAGGAGTCAGTCCAATAAAAATGGGACAAGCTAAGCAACTGTAAAGAGAGAATAAATATAGAAAATATACTCTATTCAATAAGAAAAAAAGTGAAAGTACGAAAAACTTTGTAGAACACACCATATACCTGAGTATATGATGGAAATTGTAACCAAAGGTAGTAGGCTTAATTTAAAGGAATGAAAGGAGTATATGTTTGCTTTGGTATATGGATTCAATTATGGTCAACAAACAATGTCCAGGGCAAGGTATAACGGTCACAAAATTTATAATGTTTGGTTGTTTACTGCTAACTCATAAATTCTATGCTACACACGGACTCATGGTGAGCGCCATGCGCATAATGAACATCAGTCGGTGAACAATGAACATCACCCAATGAACATCATCCAATGAACATTACCTAATGAACAATGAACATCACCTAATGAACATTAGTTGGACATCACCCAATGATCCACCCAATGAACAATGAACATCACCCAATGAACATCAGTTAGGGTTACATATTTTGAAGTTCAAAAGTTTGAATCATATTTAAAAATTGTAAATGTTCTTTTGATTTACTTTATTGTTCAT
The DNA here is from genome assembly GCA_947645195.1 of Patellifolia procumbens. Taxonomy (NCBI): domain Eukaryota; kingdom Viridiplantae; phylum Streptophyta; class Magnoliopsida; order Caryophyllales; family Amaranthaceae; genus Patellifolia; species Patellifolia procumbens. The sequence goes on from CANSGD010000136.1 coordinate 135,775, forward strand.
TTGAGTGAATTTAATGTTCTTTTAACATAAATTGATGTTCATTGGTTGACATTTTCAAATTTTCAAAATTTGAAAATTTTCATGTCAAATCAATTTTGTAGTCTTGTTCATTGGAGAACTGATTATTGTTCTTTGTGTGTGAACTTAGTGTTCTTTTAACACAAACTGATGTTCATTGGGTGACGTTCATTGGATGATGTGCAACTGATGTTCATTGGGTGATGTTCATTAATGTTCATTGGGTGATGTCTAACTGATGTTCATTTGGTGACGTTCATTGTTCATTGGTTGATGTTCATTGGGTGTGTTCATTGGACAGTGGGTGATGTTCATTGGACAGTGGGTGATGTTCATCGTGCGAATGGTGCTCACCATGAGTCCGTGTGTAGGATCGACCAATTGCTACTAACTGCTTTGATTTGAAAATTAATGTGCTTCATTTGTGGCCCTCACATTGTGCTAGGTTTGTCATATTTTATTCTAAAACTACATGTTACACAACAGTGAAGAATAGAGAAATATGTTAACAATATAACATTGTGGCAAATCAGTGAGACGAAATTGTATGTAAAGTTGCACATTTTAAATTTACGTTACTTAATCTTTTTAATCTCGTGCATTGGTATAATGGTATAGGCAAAATCTAGTGTTATTAATTTGATGTTATAGAGTGTAGGTGTATACCTAGATATCAAGGTGTTTATGCCAAATTCTGCAAGGGCAAAACTTAGCTGGGAGCTACAGCTAGGGGTCTATCAGGTTGCTGGGAGCTAGCTGCAGCAGCTAGCACGTTCTAAGTAAAAGAGAAGTAAAAAAAATAGAGACAAGACACAGAGGTGGTGACGCGGAAACCCGTGGAATAAGGGAAAAACCGCGGGTGGCTTTGAGTCCACCAATCCACTATAATCTTGGTTACAGCCCTAATATTCTTGCGACTATGTAATTCGTAGTTTGTAAAATAATGAAACAATGCTTATGCTTTTGTACGAAATTGTTCTAGTTGTCCCTTCAATCATTGTGATTACATCTATATATAGCTAAGATCCTTCTGCCCGTTTGTCCCAGCAACGTTCTTCAAGCAGCTCCAAATCTTTCATTTATGTCCGCCATTAATGCTAATTACCATGATTCTTGCTCGTTTATTGCCTTTGCTTTTATGGCTTTAATCATTATGCGGATCTTCAGGCTTTGATGTTTTTGACTTGTAACGTTTCTTTGAAGTGAGGCTACTGTTCTCAAGCTAGACGATATTTAGCTGATTCTTCTTTAACTGGTTTAATCCAAGCTGAATTTCCTTAGCTGGAGGTTTCTAGCTGGAAGACCATAGCTGTAATGACTTTCAACCTGCATCAATAGCTATGTAAATTTCATGATATAACACAAGGTATGTGTCTAACTTAATACAAAAATATTACTTCCTCCGTTTTTTAATGACTAAACTTCTTTAAACACGGACTCCTAGGCAAAACTTTGGTGTGTGAGTAAAGTGTGTAAAAAAAAGTGGTAGGAGAGAGATAAAGAGAAAATGTTACTAAAAAGGGAATAAAGAAGAAGTGTAGTCATTAATTTAAAACTTCCTATAATAGAAAGTGTAGTCATTAAAAAAACGGCGGAAGTATTATAAAGTGTAGGCAAGCATATTGTCCGCCATAGCGCCACATTTCACCTCTCTTAGTCAATGATATGGTACCACTTTATATCTTATGTGTCATTTTTCTGAAATATGATAAAGATATTTGTAAGAGGTGTTGAATCTTTGGCCTTTTACTTGAAATGTCATAATTTTACCGCCAAATTAAATCATTGTAAGTTTTAACAAATTCCAGCGTCAAATACTATATTTTTGCCTTGTATCCTTTTTGAAAAACTAGCAACAAGTCTGATTGAATTGATAACAAGATTTGTAATATTGTTTCAATATTTTCAATATAATAATATTAGTATTGAAAATATTTTAATATGAAAAAAATAAATTACTCCAGGAGATTGACCTCCATATCGTGCTAAGATTTTTTTGGAGAATAAAACTTAATTTTGAAACTTGAAAATTATGTTAAAACTTACAAATTGATGTTATTTTTAAAAGTTTATGGGAGACTTCCTCAAGCTATAATATACTAGCCTTATATGCACATAATGTGTGCAAAAATTATATCATAGTAGTTTTGGTATTTTGAATCAGTTTTTTTTATGTTATTTATTTATTGAGGTTGGGTGAGTGGGTGGTGGGTAGTTATTTTTTGTGATGTAGTGGGATTGTGGGATGATTATAGGTGGTTTATTTATGCAATCGTTCTCATTAATTTTTTTTTTATTTTTTATGATAAATTATTTTTTATGTAAATTATTAATTAAACAACAAAGGGTAAATTAAGCAATACATTAAGTTTGGTGTCCCACCCCTCTTCCCTTACAGTATAGAGATTACGGAGAAAAGGGAGTACGGTGATGCAAAGGAAAACCAATTCAATGAGCACTCTCTAAATCTTTCTTTCTTTATTCTATAAGTGAAGAGGTGGGAGACACCAAAAATCTATATTATTCTTTTTTTTAATTCCTAATTAAATGCAACAAATTTCTCTCTATAACTAACTTTTTTATTTTGAAAAAAAAACATTTTGAACTAATTGTCGAATTTTCCTTTATACTCTCCATTTTATATGCTTTCGCACGCAACACGTGCATTTAATACTAATAGAAACATAAGACACGACCAAAAAGCCAAAATTTAACCTAATTAAAACATATGTGCATTTTTTATCTTGATGTAACACACAAAAATAAGGCATTGCAAAGTGGAATTGTGTGACAAATTAAAAACATAATACTGTATGACTTAGGAGTTGGGGAGACCATACATCTTACATTCGGGTGTACCATGCTCATGGTACACCCGGTGGCATTTTGGTAATTAAAGCCATTTCTAGGGGTAAGCTGGTAATCTACGCATAACAACACAAAGCAACTACATACGCTGCCATTGTTCATCTTCATCCCCAAACAAAGAAATCCCTAATTTTTATGTAAATAAATTCGGACATAAAATTGTTGAATTCAAGTAAATCAAATTGATTTCTGCAAAAACAAACAACAAATTAAGAAATTCGTTGCTAATTTTTAAAAAATTTGGAATAATTTCAGGTTTTTAAAGGTGAAAAGTTGAAGCTTTGAACTCAACAATGGTAGAAATACAAATTGTAGAACAAATCGAAGAACAAAATCAAAGTAATTCAATGTTATTTCTATTTATTTCATGAATTGATGCACCGATTTCATATAATTGATTGTTTTTGGAAGATGAGCAACTTTTCATGAAGTGAAAAATAAGAGTTTTGATGAAAAATAAGGGTTTAGAATAAAAAAAGTGGCAGAACCTATAACAGTCGCTCATTTCTTAAATGAGCAGATCTATTTAAACTCACTCAAGATCAGAATGTTTACTGATCTTCCCATGCAAAAAAGATGGCTAATTTGATCAAATGAGTAAAATAAAAGAACTCATTTCTTAAATGAGCATATATTTTAACTCACTCAAGATCAGAATGTTTACTAATCTTCCTGTGCAAGGAAGATTACTTATTTGATCAAATGAGTAAAATAAAGCTGCTTATTTATTCAAATGAGCATATTGATTTCTCTCCATGTTAAAATAAAAATGCTCATTTCATCAAATGAGTTAAATAAATCTGCTCATCTTATGAATGAGCATATTAAACAAAATTGCTTATTTCATCAAATAAGTAAAATAAAAATGCTCATTTTGTAAATGACCAAATATTATTTAAATGAGCAGATTCATTTCAATTCACGAGCAAAAAAAACTGAACTATTCCTCTAGAGTAGAATCAAAAGAACAGTTCCTCCAAGTCAAACCTTTAAGTGTTCATCAGTTGCTCATTAAATCATAAATAAATTTTTTGCTACTTAGGAAAATGAAATTCCTAATTACACAAGAAAATAAACTAAATAAAAAATTCTTTAAGCGAACTAAAATATTATATTATTTACAAGAGCTACCAAGACATCACAATGAGTTGTATGATTACAAACTTGTATCGTGATCTGATTGTTCAATAATGTCATCAGATATGACTATACCACTAAACTGTTTAAATGATTACAAACTTGTATCGTTAGCGTATTGTTCAAAAATCTACAGAAACTAATTTCAAAAGCCACCACTATCATTTAGAAAATGTCATCACAAATGACTATACTACTTCAGCTTCATATATCCAAGAACATTTGTCTTCGTTTTCATTTATCTCGCTGCTCAAAATTTCCACACAATATTTGTATTGAAGTATATTAAAGGGTTTAACCTACACAATGAAAATATCATTTTAGAATAAGTTCTTTAATGATAATCTTTACAATGTTAATGCATTGTACTTATTAGGATACCTACATCATTTTTCCTTAGGCCATATTCAAATTTAGAACCCATAAATGCCTCGATATGCCTTATCACAGATATCCCACAGTTAGAATGATGATCAAGTGACTTCATTCCAATCCAAACTCAGAGTTGCTACCTTCATATTGACCCCTGAAATTGCCATGGATGAATGAGATCGTTCAAGAACGCTAGGAAGGCAGCTTTCTATATGCATAAGATATAACAAGAACAAAAAATAAGCAGAAAAATAGGCGAGAGAAAAGAGTAAAGATATAAGAATGAAAACATACAATGAGTGAAGGGAGATTTTTGTAATCAAAGAACTATGAGTTGTAGTCAATTACTTAGTGCATCATGTATAAAGTCGAAACATATGAGGTAATAGTGATCTCTTTGAAAGATTGGAAAGAAAAAGAGTTTATTTATATCATCTCTATTAGAAATTAGTTTTTGCTTATTTTATAAATATTCAGTGGTATTGTTAAAAATTTCATTTAAATGAGCAATATTCTAAGAGTTTTTTTTGTTTATTTTATCAATGCTGATGTGATCAAATATTGGCAATTCATATAAAGAAATTTTAAATTTTAAAAACGATTATATTGTAGCACAATATAGAAAATATTGAAAAGAAAAATGATAGAAAAATAAAATGTTTAACACATTAGAAATGGATATTTGCTCAGTTAAGTTTCATTGCTCATTCGAACTATGTATTGCTCATTCTAGTGATCTATTGGAGGATAAAAAATAAAGTCAACCTAAAATAACTATAGATTCAATTCGTAAAATAAAATATTTAGAAATTTAGAAATAATAAGCATAGTACAAGAATATGCAAAAAAAATTGAAATAAATAAAAAAGAGAAATAAGACTATGGAAGAAACAAGAATACAATTATATAGAATATATTTTTTAAAATGTTGGGAAGACTATAATAAAAAGATTGTAGAAGGAAAAAATGAGATTGAAAAGAAAAGAATGTGGGAAAAAGAAAAGATAAATGCTTGGTGTGGGATTTGAACCCATGACTAACACCAATATACATGCATCTATGTCAATAAACATGCACGACCAACTGAGCTCAGCAACTTGCATGTTGTCTTGCACGCATTTAATACATGACATTTTGTTCAGTTTGAACCCGGGTGTACCGTGCGCACAGTACACCCGGTGTACAATCCTATTTGTAGAGTTAGGGCCTTAAATCTCTAAAAACACCACTACTATTAGCACTCCTTAAACAAAAAAAAGATCAAAACAAATTGGCTAATGAACATTAATGTTTGGAATATAAAAAACATAACCGAAAATCATCTCGGGTCATAGCTCCGGTCAAAAAATAGTTAGTTACTTTATATTGTAAGCATATAAGAAAAGGCATTTATGATTAATTGAGCAGATTTATTACAATTCTTCTTTATGTATAATTTTACTCTCCTACCCTTAAAAGATTGTCAAATCAAAGAATGTGAAACTCTAATGTTGCATATAGTATTTTGGAACATGATGAAATGTCTTTTTGAAAGGAGGAAAGATGAGGATAAAAAACAACTATCACCATGTTCCTATCTCGAGCATTGTTATTTCTTATTTTTACTTGAATAAGACATAAATCTAGTAACGTCATTTCATGTCCAGTGCATGGATTTTGAGTTTTTTGGATGCTAATAAAATGGAGGATTTCTCCATGGTAGATATGTTGATGGATTGCTCAACTCCACTATTAGCCAACCAATCAGCTGGACGTAAATGGAGTTAATTGTATGATGTATATTTGCACATTCTATTTACCAATTCACTAAATTAGACCTTGAAATCTCAAGAAAAAATTACTATTGCTCTACAACTAGCGGTAGATTATAGATTGTTCAAACCACAAAATGTAGCAAAAAAGTGGTTAATCACACATGAATCAAGCTGTACTTGCTATATTCTAGCTAGAGAAAGATAGATGAAACAAAGGATGCGAGATGATTAAGGATAATCTAAATTTAAACATTCTCATTCCTTAAAATGTTAACAATGTAAAATGTTTAACCCCATAAAAATCATTGTATTGTAAGTTATACATTATACGAGTAGCTGCAAAATAAACAAAGGGAGTTGAGAGAAAAAGAAGAGCAAAATAGCTCTAATTTCTCTACCTCTCTATTATATGAAATAATCAAGAAATTTCCTTATCATTTACATAGGTAAAATATCAAAAAAACAAAGGGTAAAAAAAATGGGGGGAAAGGTGGTGGTATCGGTAATATCCATAATCTTAGTGATAGGAGTTGTAATAGGAGTGGTGGCGGTGGTGCATCGAGATAAAGGTGGTGGTCATAAGGATGGAGGTAAGGATGACGAGAACTTGTCATCTTCAATGAAAACAGTGAATGCACTTTGTGGACCGGCCACATATAAGGATGCATGTATTAAGAGTTTAGGTTCGGTGGCTCAAAACCAAAGCGCGACCCCACATGACTATGTAAAAGCTGGTTTCAAGCTAGCATTGGAGGAAATAACTAAGGCCACCAATCTGACTGACACACTTGTGGAAAAAGCAAGCTCAACGAAGAAACCCGAGATGAGTAAGATGGCAATAGAAAGTTGTAAGAATTTGTTCGATTTGGCAATAGATCGACTTGATGGGGCTCTTGAGCAAGTAAAAGATCCCACAATATATAAGGATCAGGAACTTGTATGGAGCCTTCGTCTTTGGCTAAGTGATGTTGTTACTTTTGCGACAAGTTGTGTGGATGAGTTTGGAGAAGCAGAAGCACCAGATCTTCAAAAAATCATGCAAGATGGTGTTGTAAATTCTACTGAGATCACAATTAGTATGCTTGATATTGTAACCTCTTTTAATGAGGCCCTTGGTAACTTAGAACTTTCACTGAATGCAACCAAATTAGCTGAACAAGTTAAATCTATTGGAAGTAGTCGTCGCCTCCTTGGCATGACTACGACGAATTCTGATGGAGACGAATATCCTAGATGGTTGTCTGATGCAGATCGTAGGCTTTTAGGTGAAGGCCCAAAAAAGAAGAATAATAAAAAAGGTTCTGGTAAGAAGAAGACGAAGAAGAAGATTAAGAAAGCTAAAGTAGGAAAGAAAGGAAAGGGAATAATCGCAGGTGGAGGTAAAGCTAAAGCAACAGGAGTCGTCGCAGCTCCTGCAATTGTACCTGGTATGAGGCCTAATGCAGTAGTTGCACAAGATGGTAGTGGCCAATTCAAAACCATCATGGCAGCTCTTAAGGCGCATCCAGGAAAGAACATACGAGGGCGATACGTTATCCATGTTAAACCTGGTATCTATAAAGAAGATATTTTAGTATCAAAGCAGCAAAGCAATGTCTTCATGTATGGGGACGGACCTACAAGAACAGTTGTAACTGGCGATAAGAGCTTTTCTAAAGGTGTTGGAACTTCTAAAACTGCTCCTTTTCAAGTTGAAGGTTTCGGATTCTTCGCTAAAGATATGGGCTTTCGAAACACAGCAGGTCCTGCAGGCCATCAAGCTGTTGCTTTAAGAGTGAATGGTTTACAAGCTGTGTTCCATAATTGTTTCTTTGATGCTTACCAAGACACCTTATATGTACAAGGTGGTTCTCAATTCTTCCGTGATTGCCAAATCTCTGGAACTGTTGACTTTATATTTGGGAATGGTGCTTCTTTGATACAACGTAGTAAGATTATTGCAAGAAAAGGTAATCCTGGACAACAAAATCTTGTCACTGCACAAGGCGGATTAGCGGCTAATGAGGCCACAGGAATTGTGATCCAAGGCTGTGATATCCTTCCAGGTATATATTGATCAAACCTTTATTAGAAATAATCCAAGTTAATATGCCCTAAAGCCATGCTGCACAGAATGAATAAGAGATATGGATATAAAACGGTCATGGAAATAGGAAATGAACACTTATAATATGCTTCCATATAGATATGTTTTTATGTCGTGTCTAAAATGCGAAAAATGTGCCTTGTCCTAAAAGACATGAAACGTACATAAAGTCTCCATGCAACATAGACACATAGTCCTAACGATATCGATAATATTTTTTTACTTATTCTTCCATAAGGACCATAATACATACTCCATTTCTCAAAAATCTTTATACTTTCCATTTTTATTCCGTACATCAAAGTACTTTCAACTTTTGCTATATTCCTAATCGGGTATACGTTTTTTCTTTTCCATCTTACATTACCCACTTATTGGCACCACTTATTCCTCACTATCTCAGAGCTATATTCTAATTTTAAAAAAAGAAAGGATCCACTTAATTATATAGTCTCTCCTCCTTACATTGGTTTCCTATGATATAATAGATTTAGAAGATATTTGAGGAAGGAGGGAGTATAACACTAATACCAATGTGAAAAATATATATTACACTAAATTGAACTTATTTTTACTAAACTGAACTTATTTTTATTGAACTCAACTTATTTTTATTGAACTCAACTTATTTTTACTGAACTGAACTTATTTTTACTGATTCATGTTGTTTTTTCTTCTTTGCACTCCTAATTTTTTATGAAGTGAACCTATTTATAATCAATATTATTATTTTAATGTGAACAGAACAGGGCCTAATATATTTCCTTAAATCTATGATATCTCTAACAGGTAGAGACCTTTTCCCGGAGAGGTTTAAGGTCCCAACATACTTAGGGCGGCCATGGAAAGCTTATGCTAAAACTGTGTTTATGGAGACTACCATGGGTGACTTGATTCAACCAGCTGGTTATTTCCAATGGCAATCACCAGAAGGAAAGAATAACCATATGACCGCCTTTTATGGTGAGTATGCTAACCGTGGACCGGGTGCCAACACTGGTAGGAGGGTGAAGTGGCCTCGTGTCAAGGTGTTACAAAAGTCTGAGGCACACCGCTACTCAGCCTCTATGTTTTTAGGGGGTGCTCCTTGGGTTAAGGCAGTTGCTGTTCCTCTTACTCTTGATGTTGCTTAATTAGATATCCTCATCTCATTTAAATTTTAGTCCAAATTAATTGTCCCTTTTTTAGTTATTTTAGGATGTTATATCATGATATTTAATCGCAATTAATTCTCCACATTCTAATATTCTTTTATGTTTAGGTGGTTTTTGTTTTTTCTAATTTGGTTTTTGTGTGTTATGATATTCACGTATGAATCCCACGAATTTTCGACCCTTAATTTTTGGGTTAGTTCTATAATAATTAAGATCCTTAAAAAAGACAGCTTACTATATATTAAGGTTTCCCTCAGTGGCGGATCTACATATAAATAACTTGACCCCACTTGAATTTTCAAAATCGGGGAATTTTCCTTTAATTTTTTTTGGAAATTATCTTATGAAATTGACCATTTGACCCCGATAAAATGTAACAATTACGCTTTGACCCCACTGAATATCTTTTCTGGATCCGCCACTGATTTTCCTAAACTTTTCTTGTACTTAAATAAACCAAAAATAAAGTCGCCATTAATTGTTACTCTAATATTAACGGCCAAAGGTGCGTCTTGAATACCGCAAAAAAAATTGGAACAAACAATTAAAGGAGTTGTAATTAATTAAGGTTATAATAATCATGATGTTACATACAATTATATTGGATAGGACCCTTGCCAATTCTTTTGGTACAATGTATTCACTAGTCAATTAACAAGCTTGTAGATAGCTACATTTGACATTCTTATTCGATGGTATTTATCGTTCCACATAGGATGTCATGCCATAATTTCAGTTTTTTTAAAAAAAATAACATAGTTTTAGAGAGAAGAGTACATATTTATAATTTTGGAAAAATAATAGAGTTTAGTTTACAATAAAGAACTAGAGATAATTAAGTGTAATAAAATGATTATAACTTCTAATATTGGCCTCTAAATACTATAATTTTTATTGTGAACCATTCGAGATATACTTTAGAACAATATCTATTTATAGTATATTTAAATTTTACAGAAAGAAAAGACCAAATTCATTAATGTCACTAACTTTTTATTAATAAAATTATAATTGAATATTATTTGAGAAACTAAATTGAAAAGAATTTGATATGATCTTATTATTGGGGGAATCAGGTGAAGTTGGTGGAGGCTCCACTACAAAAATAATGAGAATAGGCAACACACAAAATTGCAACACTACATAAAGTGTTACTTATGATAGTCTAAGGCAACATCACATAGGTGTTAAGGTGTTATCTTGAAATAGACTATTTACACTTGGTTATAAAGCAACAGTACGATATTGTTGCTATAAACGAGATAAGACAACAACAATTTCAATGTTGCCTACTTCTTATCTATGGCAACAATATTTTTGGAACTGTTGCCTAAAAAGACAACAACATCAAACCTGATGCTTATAATGCAGCAGTAAACTAATGTTGCCATTTTCCGCGACAATTACAACATATATGTAATGTAATTTGTGACATTACCTATAATATGTTGGATATAATTAAAGCCAAAATATCATATAATCTTCTCATTTATTTATAATTTTTTAAAAGGTTATCATATTCATCGGAGTGGGTTAATCTATATAGCATCCTAGCTAGACTCAAGACGTTCCATGATATTGTGGCAAACAAGTGGTTGTGCTTAGGGATCGCAACGTATAGGATCTGGACAGGCTCCTCTAGGACCCAACTCTGTTTTTAAGGCAAAGACTCAGGCCCTATCCGGATCCGTTGGGTAACGAAAATGAGGACCCAACTCCGTTTTTTGACCGTTGTGTGGGTCTATTTAATGCGGACCAAGGATGAGGTGCCAGACTTGTTATTAAATTTTTTCGTCTCATTGACCGACAATTTAATAAAAAGGTGAAATAATGAGGAGTGATAATGGTACGGAGTTTAAGGGTCTTGATAATTATTTTCTGAAAAATGGTATTATTCACCAAACTTCTATTGTTAAAACACCTCAACAAAATGCTAGAGTTGAAAGCAAACATCGTCATATTTTGAATGTTGCACGTGCTTTGCGTTTCCAAGCAAGTTTGCCTCTTGATTTTTGGGATGAGTGTGTATTAGCAGCTGCTTATTTGATTAAAAGACTCCTTCTCATGTGCTTGACGGATAAACATCTTATGAGTTGCTATTTGGGTGCGCTCCTGACTTTGGCTGTAACGCCCCGAAAATGGGGGTCCTTAATGAAACACCATTAGCCTGAATTAACTCATAATTGAATAACAATCAGCGGAAGCAAATCCTTAAATCTGTGGGTTATGGCCCACCAATAAAATTCCCTTAAAATACAACTCAATAACTACATTTCCTTAATAGAAGAATTTACCTTTCATTAAATCAATTGATGTCACCCTTAAAACATAACGTAATACTAAACTCCTTAAATGAGTCGTTAAGAAACTTGTTCATATATCATCTTCATTGATTACTATCAGAACTCTCCTTAAGCTTGTGTCTTGTGACATTTCCAATAATACCTAAAACAGAAAAGCAAAACGTCATGAGCCGAGGCTCAGTAACATACTACTCTAACAACGTAAATTCATTTCAACTCATTTTAGTTGAAAACAGAGAGGAGAGAATAGTGTTAAAATCATTTCACAAACATATATCCGAAAACAACCATTCAAAATCATAACTTCTTTTATCATAGTTATCATCATAAACATTTCTTTTAGTATCTTGGCAAGCATAACAGAAAGGACGTCATCATTAGCGCCGTAGCCACCAGGGACATTGTCCCTAACCAGAAGGTGGCAGAAGCCATACATAAGTGCTCTACCACCAGAGGCAATGACCTCTAACCAGAAGGTGGCATGCAATGCCATACATAAGTGCTCTACCACCAGAGGCAATGACCTCTAACCAGAAGGTGGCATGCAATGCCATACATAGGTGCTCTACCACCAGAGGCAATGACCTCTAACCAGAAGGTGGCATGCAATGCCATAATGCGGATGCCACCAGGAACGATGTTCCTAACCAGAAGGTGGCGTTTCCGCCATAACAGAACATAGTACTGCCAAGAACCGTCTTTCGCTTTCATTTATCAGGTTTCATATCATTTATTTTATTTTCATAAATCATGACATAATCATCGTATAAATCGTATCTCTTTCATGACATCGAGTCATGCATAAAAAAAAATCATACTTTTCATAACATTCAGTCATTCGTAAACATCATTTCATAAAGCATTTCATATCCCACAAGCCATAAGATAACATTTGCATAAACATCATATTTAAATCAACATGAAACACATTATAAGGGGCTTGTGGGTGTTAGTAGTAGACGTTACCTCAAGTCACTTCCCTTTTTCCTTTAATTACCAGATAGGCACTCGAGTACTAGTTCCTTTGATGCCCGAAGCTACCATCATGATCTTTGACTCCATATCCCTTGTCGAACTTCAATCTCTATGACCTCCAATAGTGGTAGCATATATTAACGAATGATTTATCACACTAAATAACAACCTTGAGTTAATTATTTTCCCCGCTTCCTCAAAAAGCCTTGTCACTAACTTATAGTTCATATTTTCCCAAAATATTTACTCACAACTATCTTGCTTTCTTTGACCTAGTTTAACTTGGTAGACGGGGAAGGTTGTATATCTTTTCCCTTTTTGCTTAGGCGATAAATAAAGCATTAAAGTTCTTAGTATTAAACCTTTAGCTATTCTTCTTAAGTTGTTAAGATTCTTGGATCGTGAAACGAGTTCTTAATGGGACTTCATACATCTTACTTAATAACTTCTTAGTTTAGTTGGAGAACAATTTTGTACTTAATAAGCCATAATGACCTTTAGGAATTATGCGATTTATCATACCATGATGATATATCTTAAAGCTTTTTAAGAAACATAATAATATAATTTGCATCTAAAATTTTATATAGTCATAACATGACTTAAAACTTTAATACATAGTTTTCCATCAATTGGAAGTTATCGTTAATAGTAAAGTAACTTGTTTAATATAAATTTTATAATAATAATATCACTCGTTTGAAAAATCACATAATATTATAAATAAACATTTATTAGTAACCCTAAAGAAATTCTTTCTTTAGAACAAGCTTTACTTAAACTTTTATGCGAAATTAACATTATCTACTTTATTATAAATTAAGCGAACTATTTATGGAAGCCATATGAAACTGTAAATTGAGTTTCTAAATAATTTATCATCGAAATTGGAAATGTAGAATAACCATTTTATAAGAAACCTTTAGCTTGTGATAATAATTATATATTTCATTTAAACAAAAAATAATAACTTGTTTTATAAAATATAAGAGATTCTAAAGTTATATTTGAAATTACTATAACATGATTCATTAATTGATAAAACTCAAATGAAAATATGTATGCTTATCATTTCGATTTAGAATCAATGTTAACTAAAAATGAGAAGTAATAATAATAGGGATTTTTCATTAAAGTAGGTCCACAATATTATAAATAAATATGTATTATGAAATCATAATGAGTTACCAAAATATTAGAATTTGTTAAATAAAAGTTTAGCTTTATAACAACAAATGAAACTAAAACATAAATTTAAAGGTGAGCTTCTAAATAATATAGCTTCATTAATATTAGAAATATAAACTTAAATGTTTAATCTATGATTATTAGTTTATAGCCAACAATTATATACTTAATTTAAACAAAGCCTAATAAACTTTATTATTTCCCTTTTTATTAAACTTATAACATTATCTTGGTAGTACTAGAGTCATATTAGTCTCATAAATATTTTCATTAGTTACTTCATGTGAACAACTTAGCATTGTTTAGATTAGCTTTATTACTTGCATTTTAGTCCAAAGAGATATTAGTAAATGGATCATTAAAAGGAGGTACTTAAATCAGTCCATAAACCTTAAGTGGGTCAATTGTTAGTTTATAAGATAGGCTCAAATACTTAGGACTTAGTCCATAAAAGAAATAATAGAATTAGAAGTATACCTTCCTAGCTTAGTTTCAATGGAGGTAAAATAATAATAAAAGAGCAAGGAAGTTGGGCTGTTGTAGTGAGCTCGTGGCCGGCGGCGGAACGCGGACGGAGCTCCGGTGGTGGTGTCGGCGGCAGCAACCGCTGCTGGTGGCGCAGCAGCTGCGGACACAGCAGCGAAGGGGGGCAGCAGGGGGCAGCAAAGGAAAGGAAGGGAGGAAGAAGGGGGGCTGCTATGGCGGCGCGTCTGGGCGGCTGTGGCGCGTCGCTGGTGGCTCTGCCGGAGTGGTGGTGCTCCGGTGGTGAGGAAATCAGGGGGAAGAAGAGAAAGGAGAAAGAAGGAAATGGTCTGAGTTCTTAGGGTCAATTGGGTTCTTATTTATAGAGAAATTACATAGGCACAAGCTATTAAAATAATCCATCATCAAAGCTTTGAGTGGTTGCTCAGAAAATTTCTGATTTGGGTTGAGTATTTGGTTAAGCTCTTTAATGGAGGAAGACTAGAGGAGGAAGATGGAAGATGGAGTGTTTGACTAGATTTGATTTTATTTTTCCTTTATTTTTATTACTTGGGCAAGTGGGACAAGTGGGACAAGTGGGCAAGTTGCTCATCCTTTTTATTTTCCAAGAGCTAGTACTTCATCTCTTTTATGTACTTCATATTTTATGTAAACTTGTAATTATATTTTAACTACATTAGTTATACTTTAGAGATTAATTAGTATATTATTTACCACTTCATATAGAAATAATTATGTATGTACTTATTTAATTTAAGAAACTTTCATTAGTCACTAATTATCATAAATTAATACGCCTTGAATTTTAGGGATATTAAATCCATATTATATTAAATAAGAACTTCAAATTCCTCATTTATAATATAAATTATGCGTAGCTTATTTAGGATATTAATTCCCTAATAATGTTAAACGTATTTTCAAAAGAAAATTTTAGGACGTACTTAAGCTAACAATTATGTTTAATAGCTAATTAAACGAGATTTAAATACGGGGTATTACATTGGCAATCTTAGAGTTTTTGGGTGCTTGTTTTATGCCAAAAATCTGAATTGTCGTGATAAGTTTGATTTCTTGGGTATCATTTTGGGAAAAAAGGTTGGCATTTGTTTAATATTGACACGGGAGATTATTTTTAGTCACGGGGTGTCAAATTTATTGAGGATATTTTCCCTTTAGCTATCCCAGTGAATTGTGGCTTTTACATTCTTTGTATTATGATGATATTTCTCCCGTTGTTGATAATGATGTGTATTATGAAACGGGTGAACTTGACTCGGGTCAACCTGCTGCCAATTCCCATGATCATACCCTTGATATTACCCCTCAGCCTCATGATGATGGGTTACAATTTGTGGTTGATAGTAATCCCCCACCTGATTTGGGAGAGTTTGATCCCCATCCTTTTGTAGGTTAAGGAGAATGTGTTGGGTGTGGATGATCTTGGTCGGGGTAAACGTGAGAAATATGCCAACACTCGCATAAGGATTTTGTTCGGTGGGCAGATGTAAATGAGCAACTTAACACGATATTGGTTCCCCCGCAAGCCTCTCATATACCAGTCATCGCCTCAGGTACTCCCTATCCTATAGCACATTATGTGAATTGTAATGCTTTGGCCATCGTCAGTTTATTGCAGTTGCATCAGCTGATGTGGAGCTAACCTCGTTTAAAGAGGCTATGAAGGATCCTTGGTGGCGAAAGGCCATGGAAGAAGAAATAGTTGCATTGGAAGAAAATGAGACATGGACTATTGAAGATCTTCCTCCCGGAAAATCAAATATGGGTTGTATGTGGGTGTTTCGCATAAAGTATCGTTCCAACGACATGGTTGAACGATAGAAGGCCAGGTTATTCATTTTTGGTAATCATCACATAGAGGGCATCAATTATAGTTAAACTTTTGCTCCTACTGTTAAGATGGTCACTTTTTGCACGTTTCTTACCGTTGCTGCCATTAAAAATCGGGAATTACATCAAATGGATGTCCATAATGCTTTTCTTCATGGTGATTTGAATGAAGAAGTTTTTATGCGACTTCCGCCTAATTTTAGTAATTGAATGTCTGAAAGGTGTGTCGACTTCGCAAGTCACTTCATGGTTTGCGGCAGGCTCCACGTTGGTGGTATGCGAAATTAGCCCATGCCTTGCATTCTTATGGTTTCTCTGCTAGTGTTTCTGCTCATTCCTTGTTTGTGTATCTCAAGGGAGACATTGTTTTGAATATTCTTGTCTATGTTGACGATCTTGTTATTGCTGGCAATGATCATGCCGCCATTGTAGAGTTTAAAGCCTATCTTAGTCGCTGTTCTCATATGAAAGATTTGGGAAATTAAAGTTTTTCGTGGCATTGAGGTGGCTAGAAGTTCTTGTGGTATTTTTCTTTGTCAGTGTAAATATGTTCGTGATATTTTGAAGGAAATTGGTTTGCTTAATTCTAAACCCGCTAGTGTTCCTATGGAGGAGAATCATCGATTGGGTCTTGCTTCTGACCTCCCTATGGTCGATCCTGTGCGCTATCGACGAGTTGTGGGGAGGTTGATTTATCTTACCATTACACGATCTGAGCTTTGTTATTCTATGCATATTTTATCTCAATTCATGCGGCAACCGACACAATCTCAATGGGACACTACTCTATGCGTTGTCCGTTACTTGAAGAGTAGTCCTGGTCAAGGTATTTTACTTCGTGTAGATTTATCTATGACCCTTGGTGCTTATTGTGATGCGGATTGGGCAAGTTGTCCTATTAATCGTCGATCTATCACCGCTTACTTTGTTTTCTTGGGAGGCTCTCTGGCCCATCTCTTGGAAAACAAAGAAATAAGCTACTATTTCTCGCTCTTCTGCTAAAGCAGAATATCGAGCCATGGCTTCTGCGACTTGTGAAATTATTAGTAAAAGGTTTGCTTCAGAGTCTTGGCATTGGGCATTCAACGCCAATTCCTCTTCATTTTGATAGTCAGACGGCTTTACATATTGTTAATAATCCTGTCTTTGATGAACGTACGAAACATATCGAGATAGATTGTCACTTTGTGCGCGACGAGATCTTGCGTGGCACTATGACTCCTTCTTATGTTCATACATCGTCTCAACTGACTAACATCTTAACAAAAGCATTGGGGCGCGGTCCATTTCAATCTCTACTTGTAAAGTTGGGCATTTCGGATCTTCATGCTCCAACTTGAGGGGGTATTAGCATATATTTTGAATATCTTGTAAATATTGTTATTTTAGGATAGACTACTTATCCTTAGTAGGTTGCCTCTTTTAGGTGATTTGTTGGTATATTCTTGCAAACCTCCTAGGTTGTATAAAGCGTCCCCATTCAATGAACAATGCAGACAAGAGTTCTCCATGATTATTTCTTTTCTCTTGTGTTAATATTACTATAAAACTTTTTTTACAAAACTACATTATGGCCCTGTTCTTTTCAACTTATTTAAGCACTCTAGTGCTTATTTCGTAAATGATTAGATCATATTAGAAAAAATACAAATCAAGTTAGAAAAATACAAATCAGATATGAAAAATAATGAGATCAAATCAGAAAAGTTCAGTTAAAATATACGGTCCGTGCTTTTTATCCCGTTTGATCTGAAATTTTCTAATCTAATCTCATCCGATCTGAACTTTTTGATCTAATCTGAATTTTTCTTATCTTACGTGAACTTATAGTAGTTGTTTTTTGTTCTTATTATTTTCTGATATGATCTTAACTTTTCTGATCTGATCTGAATTTTTCCTATTTGATCTTATCATTTCTGAAATAAGCACTATAGTGCTTAAATAGTTGAAAAGAACATAGCTTTAATCAGATTAATTTATAATAAGAACATAGCCTAAATCAGATCATATTATAATAAGAACAAAAAAACAACGATATTCAGTTCAGATCAGATGGGATCAGAAAAATGTAATTCAGATCAGATCATATAAGAAAAATTGATACCAGAAAAGTTCATATCAGACCATATCGTATCAATTCAGAAAAGTTCATATCAGATCAGATAAAGTTCAGATCAGATCATAAAAGTTAAAATAACGCACTACACGCAGCCATAAATAAATTTGAACTTAAAATAAGTTTACAGATCGAAACTAATTACCAATATCCTCCATGGTTCCTTTTAGATTAAGATGTTCATGAATCTTGCGACCGTGGTAAAAATACGAAGCCTGATCGTACAACGGCTGCAGAATGTCATGTCTTCCCCAACGACTCTCTCTCCAAAGTAGGTTATCCGACTCTATGAATGAAACCCAACGGTTCTTCATTCCTGTATCCAAAACTGAACCTGTAGGAGGAACCTGCAAAAATAAGGATGAGTTAATATATACTATTATCTTTTCTTCCTTTTTAAGAAATTTTAGATACCATAATATTAATTTAATTAACTTAATATGAACCGGAGTTCGGTTATTTCGATTTTTACAAACACGAAAAAAAACTTTGGTTGAAATTTCGAATTTTGGATTCAAGTTGAAATTCGGTTATTTTGGATCAAAATTGATCACGCTTCAATCATTTTGAGTGCTCATGTTTATTATATCATGTCAATTCGGTTTATAGTGTATTAACTTTGAGTATTTATTGGGTCATATTGAATTTAAATCTTATTCAAATTGAATCTATGTCGATTAAATTCGGGTTTGACTATGACTTAATTTAGGTTTCGGGTAATAATCGGTTAGAGTTAATTTCATTCAAGTTATTTTGGATATCGACTCTTTTTGGATCGAGTTAGTTTTGGATTGAGTTGCTTATTTCGGGTTTAAATTGGATTATAAATTTTGTATCAATTAATTCGGATAATTGGATTACATCAATTTTCTGAAGTCTAAATATAATATTTCATTTATATAAATCCATTATTCTAAAATATTCGGCCCCTCAAATAAAAAATTTCAAGATCCGCCACTGGCTTCTAATATGTATTTGCAATATGTTGATTTTTTTGTTGACGTTTCTTGGTTAGCAAGTGTCTTAGAAATGGAGGAATGATCCGGATGATGTGATGGAGTTGTTTGCTTTATTTTCATATTGGGTTATGCTAAAGTTGTCAATCGGCGCTATATCAGCGATTGTGTATCCCTAAAGATTCTAATGCAAGCATTAGCTAGTTTTGTCAGTGCAAGTGATCTGGGTATGACATGTGGTTCCTCCTCTTGCTGGGTTACTTCAAACAAAGTGTAACTTATGTTTATTAGTAATTGTAGTTAGGGTTTCTTATTGGCCTAACTAATAATCATCGAATACTTTGTTATCAACTAATTTCAAAAGACTTTGATGTATGTATGATGAATATTTTTATAGATATAATTAGGATAAATGTATTTATATATTTACTTTTAATTTAGATTTTGAATAAAATTACAATGATTATTGTTCTTTGCATGTGCATGGCGCGAGTTATATATATATGCACACGATACATATTAACTTATAGTCTTTATAGAGAGATGGGAATATCTTTATGCATGCGGTTATTTGAGGAAAGTAGGAAAAATTAGAAAGTATGAAATGGATCAAGGAATATAAATCTCCTATAACTAAGAAATAAATTAAGTTTTATTTTCAATCTTAGCCATCATTTTATTAGCAAAAATTTTTAAACTTGAAATTAATATATAAGAAAATCTACAAAACAAAAACAATTAATAAATATCAATGGTTATATTTTCTTGAGATCTATAAATAGACACCCACTTTGATATATATTTTTATAAACTTTTAATTTTTTTTATTTATTTTTGAATACAGGAGTAATTGACTGCTCATCATTCATGGTTGGGGTGCATGTGGTCAAATTGATCATAAATATGGTAAAGTATTTTAGGATGAGTGAGAAAGTGGTAGAAAGAAAGGGATGATGTATTTTTTTACTCGTGAGTGATGATACTCTAAATGACATCTTTATTAATTTTGGATAAGCTTTTTTATCTTTTTTAGCATTTTGTTTTTAAATTACTATTGTTAATATACTCTCCAATATTAGTTACTCCTTTTATATGTATTTATATTGTTTCACTATTTAAACTCTTTTGAGACTATAATACACCCTCTAAAATAACAAAATAACTAAAACTTAACAATTATTTTTAAAATTATGCAAAATATGTATACACTTCACTGGAGAAAATATAGTTTCTCCTGAATCCTTACACATTAATTTTTTGCACGAGGTACGCATTACGTGCATATAATGCTAGTGTGTGTATAGAGTCGGGTTCTGCTAAAGACCTATACTTTGCTGAAAACTAAAACTAACAGTCCTGATTGGAAAAAATGGGGTACATATATATTACGCTTAAAGGGTACGTGTGCTTGTAACATCAAATTGTGCTTGTAACATCAAAGTTTTCAGTATTTACAAAACTGTCATTAATGAATGCACGCGTACCCCCTATAAATACCTCCCAAACCCTTAGTTGAACACTTTTTATTTTCTCTCCTCTATCCCTCACAAAATCGGCGCCCCACATCACTGTCCTCCCCCTCGATTTGCGTGTCGTCCGGCTAGACCACCAATTCCCTCACCTTACTCGTCTCTCCGGCCCCCGCACACCACCATCACCCCCTCTTGCTCCCTGTCGTGCGTGCAGCCGCAGCACCACACACACCATCATCCATCCTCTCTTCGTCCGCCAGCAGCGACGCGCAGGAGCACCGCGCGTGACTGCCACGCGCCTCTTCGTGCGTGTCTTCACTCTTCGTTTTTCCGATTTTCTTCGGTTATTTCTTAACCCTTATCCTCTACCTTAATATTTAATTATAGTTTAATGTTAAAGTTATAGTTTTTATGAGTTTTATATGTTTTATAATAAAGATGAAAATTTTATTATTCGAATGATTAAAAATCTGATTTTTATTTATTATGAATATAAATTATAATTTTAGATTTATTATTATTGGTTTAAAGTGAATTTTAATTATTAAAGTAATGATTTTTGAGGTTTTAAAGTATAGGTTTATGAGTATTATATTAAAGGTTGTTAGATGTTGGAACTTTAATGTATTTAAAGTATTTTAAAACGAGTTTTGAAGCGTTTTAAAATAAATTATATTGCTAATTAATTCATTGTTGTACTATTATTTTGGTAGGCGAAGAATTTACTTTAGGCGAGTTCTAGAATTCTAAAGTGGCCTCTCACTTTGTCTACACAAGGTACGTACATGTCCTTATGTGTTAGAGTAGTATCATGTCCTAAGGATTAGGATTGTTTGTAGTATCATGTATAGGGAACCCTTTTATGCTTCATTGTGGCTATTGAATTGGAATTACGTGTTGGTGAGCATGTTAATTGCCTTTATGATTTATTACATGATTGAATGGATGTTTAATTCAAGCATGTTGTTAATGGGATGTTATTACTTTGATCCCTCATGTGAAGTTGGATTAATATTATTTTATTGTTGGATTATGATTTTAGTATTGTTTTCCTTATTGGATATTTTATTACTCTCAAAGGCCGTGCACTTTGTGAGGAAGTTGGATTATTATTCTTTATGGTTATATTACTACTTTGCAAAGACCGAGGGCTTTATAGGGTATGTATATTTATTGTCATTGGACATTCGATTGTTGATTTAAGTCAACAAATAAACTGGAGGATTAATTCTTGGTCCATTGGAATTGTTTGATTACTTATTTAATCTTAATATAAAAGAGAAATATTTTGTTGTATCCATGTTATGTGTTGGTTGTCTGTTTAAAGTCCAACATCGAATAACTTACTAATACTTAAAGTGAAAGTGAATAGCAATAACTTTAGACTAGTGCACGCCTGAAGTTCTGGACTAGTATGGGTTGGAGTACATGGTGGTAGCCCATGAATTTTCTTGGGGTCAGATTGATCATCGTACCCTATTTTAATTCTAAAGGTTCCTCGATATCGTTGGTCAAGGGGTTACGGAGTCGCGCCCATAACTCGGTCTTTCATTTTTGAAGACTGGTTTTTGGTTGGACAACTCGATCCATTGTCTATTCAATTTACTCAATATTTATCATGTTGTATGTCTTGTGTAGTCAAGTCTTATTTTATGAGTTGAAGTCTTGAGGTACTTTATTAATCAAGTTTGGTTGTTCATTAGTATCATGATTAAGTTTTGTATTTTATTTTATTTATATATGTACTCAGCCCTGCTGATTACTTATAGGCACTTTATTGTGCTTATCCATGCTGCATTTTTAGTGTCATTGCATATAGATTAGAGCATTTTAGTCTTGTATTGCATGGATTTTGATTACTTGAAGTCAAATTGTCGTTTCACTACTCGTTTAGTTATTTTGGATGATTTCCAAGCTAACTAACAGGTATTTGGAGCGCTTTGGGTATTTCGAGACCCTTGGGTGGAGGCTAGGGCTTGGAAGAGCATGGAGCAGCTCTACACGGTCGTTTGGCATTTGACACGACCGTGTAGCATTTACCTCCGAGGATCAGTTTCAAACTGATTGGCTTTGAAGATTGAAAACCAGGCCTACACGGCCGTGTCATTTTGGACACGACAGTGTAGTGCTTTTTCTAGCATGGCAGTAAGTATTGGAGATGCTGAAGATTCTTGGACGTCAAGTCTACACGGCTGTGTCATTCTGGACACGATTGTGTAGCTATTTGAGCACAGAGGCAGGAACTTTGAGGATGTTGAGGAGCTTTTTGGACGTCGGGTCTACACGGCCATGTCATTCTGGACACGAGCTTGTAGCTATTTTTACACTGAGGCATGAACTTTGAAGAAACGCTGAGAATTTTGATTAACAGGTCTACACGGCCGTGTCGTTTTGGACACGACCGTGTCGACCTGCTTTCAGGCTTTGACCCGTTTTTTCCGTCTTAGTTTAATGAACCTTTTAATTAGCTTAGGGCGGTTTTAAGTCGACATTATCTCATACTCTTAAACTCTAATTACTTTTGCTTAGGCTAAACTCTCTCAAAACTCATAGTTTTCTCAATTGTCCAACTTTGAAAATCAAATCCTTAATTCAATTCAAGTAATTTTCTTTCAATCTCTTTTCTTTATTTCTATTGCTTTGTTTATCATGTTTAATTTATTTAATCTCTATTGCTTAGAATCCATGATTAGTGAGCAGTTCATTATCTAGGGTTTGGGCGAAAGTATGAATTAAGGGCTTAATGTAGATTGTTAATGCTTTTTATGATTCAATTGATTGTCTATGCATTGAATGTGGTGTTTTGACACCCTAGGATAGATCTTGATCACGTTTATGCTAGGGCACTTAGGGTTTCTATTTTTCTTAATCGAACTTTAATCCCGTTTGTCATTCCCATGTTTTGACTTGATTTCTAGACCAAGGGATTGGGTAGAAATTAAGGGGATCCTTTAATTAGGGGTTTTCCGATTCATTGAATTTATTAATCAATGGACCAAAGACCATTCGAAAGAGGATTTGGTTGGTTGATTAATCGATTTCTCTTGAGGACCATTCGAGAGAGGACTCAAGTAAATTAGAGGGAAACTTAACCTTGTATTGTCATCGTTGTGAATCCCTATAGTGTTGATTATCGTTGTCTAGCCCAAGTTCATACGAGTAGCCCGAACTCTATTGTTTTCCTTATTATATTAATTCTCATATTTGATTATTAGTTGGTTTTCGATAGCTAGTTGATTAGTTGGTACCTAATTCAATCTCAAACCCCAAAAACCCTTCACTTAGGTAGTTTTGGACTTAGTAGACTATAGTCAATCCCAATTTCCTTGTGGTTCGACCCTTGACTTGCCATTACTACGTTCTTGGTAGTTGCTCGTTTAGTTTATAAGTTTGGTTTGCTAAGCGGTTCTTAGTGCCTTAACGACACACTAAAAACCTCTTATCAATTACGTGCTTTTCTGTGTGTCGATTATGGTTGTGCCTATTGATCATGTGATGACCCTTTATTGGCGAGCAGTTTCCAATTGAGTATTTGCCTATATGTTTGAAGGCATGATGCATGATGCATCATCTCAAATATTCATTTGGGACTTGCGAAGCGATGTTGTGAGATCCTTTTATTATTTTATTTGCTTCATACCTTTACGTTGTTTTAATTAAATTATTTTATGGATTATTCATTCTTAAAATGTTTTGATTGGTTTTGAATTACTTTCGAGGTTTGAATATTAGTTTGACAATTAATATGTTTTAAGTATTTATTAAAGTATATTTAATATTTTTTCGCTGCAATACTCTGAGTAAGCCGATACTTTTTCACACGGGCGATAATGCCTTGATGATTCTCTATTTTAGTTGGGAAAATATATGTTTTATAAAGAGAGAATTGTCGTGGTGTTACATGCGGGGGGCAATGGTGATGGCCCAGCTGTTGGGTGTTGGGCAAGAGGATCGAGGGAAAGGAGTGAGTGATCAGGCGAAGCAGTGGTCGGGCGAGAGAGGAAGGCCAAAAGAAAAATTTTATGAGTGGGGTTTAAATGAAAACTTCTTGGGGGGGTATTTATAGGTTACATTCCTTAACATGATTAGGAATTTTGATTGGGCTTGAAGTCCAAAGCGCCATGAATATAAAGATGGGTCCCAAACTCTTTTTAAATCTATTTTTAAAACCAACCCAACGCACTTTAAAAATAATTTGATGACATCTCAAACTTCCAGCTTTCAAATAATTTGACTTCTTAAAATATTATATTATTTTGACTTTAAAACTAGCTAATACTAGAAATTCAATAATCTAAATATTATAAATGCTCATATATTTATCTTAAATATATTTATAAAATTCATAAAAACACGGGGGATTACATACTCGCACCCTCGCATTGCACCAGATGGATCAGTCTTGACTCTTGAGCAGCCAGACAACTTTGATTGGACGAACATTGACTATGTAAATGTCACATTTTGTGTTCAATTTAAATTTCATGTATTTTATTATTATAATGTTTTATTAACTTATTTTTATGGTTTATAAATTGCAGTGGGTGAACCGATGCATTTTAGCAATGCAAATGCTGATAGATGAGCTTGATGACCCCACTTCAGCTGGAACGACCGAGTTAGAGATACTACTCGTTAGTGACTGGAATGTTTTGCTTGGGCGTTGATGTACTTTTGACTCTTGAGGCTCATGAACTTTATTTTAAATTGGTTGCATTAAATTTTCAAACTTGCTTTGAATTTGATTGTGAAATTTACTTTATAACTTTCAAACCTTCGCTTGTGATGTTAAAAGACTTTAAAGTTTATGCATAGTAAGACATTTCAATTACTAGTGTTACTCACTAACAATCATTCATTATACTAGTGAAAAACATAAGAACCTGTTAAGTATTGACAATTGAAAATCAAAAATGACACCAACGAACATAGGAAGTGTAAAATAATGACAACCCAAAATGACACTAACAAACAGCATTGATATCTAAATCATCTAGTCATATCATCCCCATCTCCTAATCCTGTCTTCATATTCAGTCTCCTACCGAACAACACTGATATCACAATAGTCTCTTCACATCTGAGCATTGGGAGGGAGGCATTGGACCAAAGGTGCTCAATATGTAGCCGAATGAAGTGCCGCTTGAAGTGGACATAACCAAACGCGAGCTCTCTAACTAGTCCAGTTGTTGCAGAAGAAACTTTCCGAGGTAGGACCGTGATACAAGGGTTAGTTGAGCTGTTAGTGCCAACCATGAACAAAGAAACTGCAGCGGTTCACAATTGTACTATAGAAATCAAGTCTTGCATGACGATTATCTAATGGGCTTCATCAACTTCTCCACCATCCCATCGAATACATGAAACATTTCCTCCTACACCATCAAAGTACACATTGGAGCAATTAAATATTTATACACATCAAAAATAGTTTTAATAATAAATTATTTTATTTTTAAGGAAAATTTCATTTTAAGGTGAATGAACGCCAAAAATTAAAAGTGAAAATTTCAGAGTGCTACACATTACTTCATTGGCTTCTCGTCTTCTTACACACTACAACTGTCATGTCTCAGTTTTCATTGCGATTACTCTACCAAAGATTGCATCTTAAGTCCACATACGGGCGACCATCTCTTTGTGTCTTCTTCTATGATTTAACAAAAACGAAGCCAATTTGCAAATATATGGCTTTGGCCCGCTCAAAAACCACATCCAAGTCCGGAAAAAGCATCTGTGTCACAAAGCGGTAGCCATAATCAACGTCGTCACCTCCATAATCAAGAATATAATAAAGCATAACTTTTTGTTTTATTAATAAATCACATTTAAAATATTCAATAATTAAATAATACATAATTATGAATAACTATAAAGAATATATTTAAATGAAAACAAAAGCACCTAGTGAAACAATCGACAGAACCGGTTCATCAATAGGAGAATTGTTCCTAGAATCGGTTCAACCATGAAAGTACCATTTCAGTGGAATCGGCCACTAAAACTAGTACTCCCAAGGTTGAAGTGGTCACAATCTCCTATGGTGGGATCACTTTTGGGGACCGGTTCACTAGGCTCAATTTTTTAAAGTCGAGTGGCTTGCGAGTGGCTCATTATCAAAGCAAAGTGTCTGTGAATTACCAATGACAAGTGTATTCCATGATAAAAACATAGTTTTTTTTGTTTGTAATGTAAAGAATTGCGAATTGTAAAAACCTAAGAATTGCACGATTAAGAGAATAAAATAAAAAGTATAAAAAATTCAAATTGCAACGACGACGGTGTCAAGGGAACTCCAGCCATAGCGATTCCATTAGTGTGAGGTGCGGTGTTGTTGGAAGGTGCATGATTGTTTTACGTGCGCGATTGTTGTTCGTTAGATTTGGGTAGTGGGTTTAGAGTGTTTAATTTAAATTAGGGCATATTAGTGTTCAAATTAAATTAGGTCATAGTAGTATTAATCTTTTTAATTAAAAGTGTCGGGGTTTTTAATATTCTTGCAGGGCAGTTTAACACAGAGGAAAATTTACTACTAATAGAAAACTTTTGTTTTAATTTCAGATTATATAATTGCTAACGATTTAATGAGAGTCTACTTAACGGCAGGGGGCATATTTGATTTTTTTGGATGGTAAGAAGTATTTGCGTTACCGGGTCGGAACCCCACGAGTCCAGTTGACCCGGTTACGGGGCTAGGCACTTGATTGTTCTTAGTAGGAGGAAGGATATGAGGATCCCCACCCTCAAATAGCCTCTAGAAGGGGTTGAACTCCGAATAGTACGGTTGAAAAACTCTCTCCTTACCACTAGACCAAACTCTGCTTAATAAGGGCTATCTAATATAAACTCTAAGTTCAAGAATACAATAAAGATACAACATTTTATCTTATATGCGTGTGAGGAATTGAGGATGATCATCTGACACCCAAGTTTTTTTTAAAACTCATTCCTCATTTAAAAAACTAAATAGACAAATGAACAAAAAGTATAATTTTGCCCCCAATGTAGAATGAATGAAGTAGATCTGACAAAGCTGACCGACCCGAACAACCGACACGAGATCTGAAAATGGCCCAACCTAACCCAAATTTGACCTTTAACATGTCGACTTGGAACAAATGCGACCTGAGATTGACACGACCCAAAATTGATCCGAAGAATAAGGATGTCAATGGGGCGGGGCGGGGCAATTGTACGGAGTATGGTCCCTCCACACCTACCTACCTAAAAATCTCATCCTCATCCCCATCCCAACAGATACGCAATAAAAATTATTCACATGGGTCTCCACACCCATCTCACACCCACCATAGCACCCAACATCCGCCCTACCTGCCTTAACATACATCACATGTTTAGTAAAGTATGTGCTAATTTTTTTTTAAAAAATATGTTAATAAAGTATAAAAATAAGTCTATTCAATGTAGTTTTTTATTAAATACTCCCTCCATAACAGTTTAATGGCAATAATTGTTTTTGAACGCATTTTAAGGAAACGATTTAAAGGTGTAAACGAGCAAATTAATCAATTTTTTTAGTACAATCAAGAATGAGATTATAAGTTAGTTAAAATTATTGTGATTAATATTTCATTTACTCCTTTATATAGCTTCCTTAAAATGCGTGCAAAAGTAATTGTTGCTATTAAACCGTTACGGATGGAGTAATAAGAAAAAGATAGAATAAAAGTTTGTTTTCAAGTGACAAGACCCAAATCACATGATATACGGAAAAAAAAACAATTACTAGAAAATAAAGTGCAAATACACACAGTTCCATCAAAGAAAATAACACAATTTTTTAAAAATTAGAAGAGAGAACATACTAATTACTGAATTATAACATTTTTTTTAATTTTTATATGCCTCCGTACTAAATATAATAACCCGAGAAAATCATGACTCAGAAAGTAACTTGATCCGATTGACAGAACCGAAACAATTGGATTCCCAAACTCGGGTTGAAAATTTTCAAAATCATGAAATAAAACGTACAATAGAAATGAAAAATATGTTCTAAGAGCACCACAATGCTAACGGGCTCTGAAGCCCTTCAAAATCTTCTCTCTCCTATTCTCCTTTTGCAACATCAGATTCCACTAACTTTTTCCAGTTACCTTCCAATATATCAGACACCTCAATGCTAAGGTTCAAAATACACTATTTATGTGTACCCACCTTATTTTCTCTCTCCTACTCATAATTTAACCATAAATTTATATTTATGGCCTATTTAGATTTACTGAAAATAACTGAACGGAACTGAATTGATTGGAGCTGAATTGAACTGAACTGAACTAAACTGAATTGAATTGAATTGAATTAAATTGAATCTAATAAATATATAAATAATATTTAAACAATAATAATATGAATATTAAATAAATATTATGATGATAGGTAATAATAATGAATTATTAATGAATAAGAATTATTTTATTTTGTATATTTTTAAATGATAATTATAAATAAATAATATTAATAATTATAAATTAATAATAATTATTATAATGATTGATAACAATTATTTTATAGTCTTTGTATTAATATATTAATACCTGATGATGATTATATAATAACAATAATATCTAAGAATTAAATTAATATTACTATTTTAATAATTAGATTTAATTATATATTAATATGTAGTAATAAAATAATGATTGGGTTGGACCGTGCAAAATTACATCATAAACCGTTTTGACTTGATTTGATTGGATTATAGGCTGAAAAACGAGGTTTATTTGTGCTTTTGACCTAAACCATGTTCCTCCCTAATGATCATAGTAATAATAATGAATAAAGCTATAATAAACAAAATAATATACAGATAATATTAATAATACTTAATAATAATGATGTAAAAATAAATAATAATAATAATAATAATATCATAATAATAAGAGCAATTAGTAAAATAAATTAGACCAACATAATAATATTTAACAAAATGTTTATAAAAGAATGGAGCTAAACTGAACTGAACTGAACTGAACTAAACTGATTGGAGCTGAACTGAACTGAGCTGATTGGAGCTGAACTGAACTGAACTAAACTGATTAGAGCAGAACTGAATTGAATTGAACTGAAATTAAGCTGAAATGAACAGGCCCTTAGTTTTATTCATATTAATTTATGATAAATAACACTAATGCAATTATATAATAATAATTTATATATTAATTGTCGTTGTATTTAGTTTTTCAAAATCGTGTTTACTAATTGACAGGCTAAAGTCATATCACCTAATCAAAGATAAATCCTAAATTCCTCTAAATACAATAGTCAAGGGAGGTAGGGTCGAATCCACAGAGAGACAGAGTTTCTAAGTTAATATTCAGCTAAACAGCTACTTCAGACAAGATCAGACAAGAATCAGCTGAACTACTATTTAGACTAAAGAAAACAATATAAAAGAAGGATTTAAACTATGAATTAAAGGTCTAGGATATTAGTTCGGTCCACCATACTTATACCAATCAAAAGGATCAAATACTATCAAAACCTAGGTCAAGAGTCGAGAGATTATAGCACGTGTTAAGCTATGGTTAAGTCTCAACGCTCATAATTATTCAACATATGCCGCATGGCCACTAACATAATCAGAATTACTGATGTGTACTATGCCTCTAAAAGTAAGACAGATTTGTACAAAAAATTATTAACCTCAAGCAATCAATGAAACTGCGCAATAACATTAATTACTCGTTAAGAAAAAATTACACCATAACCAATCTAATCAAGCCCTAGAGACTAATAGCAATTCAAAAGTAATTCATAATATAAACATGGTTTTCCCCCCTAAATCCCTAGAAATAAGACTACTCACTCATAATTGAATCAACAATATCAAAACTAATATAAAACTCTAATCTTTGCATCATAAACAAATTAAATAATCAACTAAGCAATCAAAGATTAAGTAACTAAAGAGATTAAGAGAGAAGAATAATACCAATTGCCGGAAAGATTGAAATAAATCCAAGGTTCAATCACCTTTGGAACTAATATAAGTATTTAATTCAATGAAAAGCTCTTTAACTAAACTAATAACAATGGAAAAAATAAAGTGTCTTCAAAATAATAAAGCTTATATTTATAATAAATCCTAAACTAATTAGAAAACGGAGAGCTCCGCGTGCCCTGCCCGATCGGGCTAAACGGCCCTACTAAGTCGGGCGGAAATCCTGCGATTTTGCGTCAACTTGCAAAGGTCATATCTCTCAAACCATAAGTCCAATTGGGGCATGTGACCTATCATTGGAAAGCTATTGAAGTCTAGAATTCAACCCAATTATAATTTATTGATTATAAATTTTCTATCAATATTTATGATCAAAATAGTGAACATGTGTCAGTTTTGTCACTTCTTTGACTAACTCTTTGTTTCATTCCAACTCAAAATTGTCCCAAACGGATGAATTGTGATCCTTGTGCAAGCTGCCTTCATCCTCAATGATTAATAGGCTAGATCCTTGATAATCATGATCAATTTGTATCAAAATAACCTGAAAATCATCGAAACACACAAACAGGGAGTAGTAGAGCACAACTTATGTAAATTCATGCCTTTATGCACCTAAATGATCTAAAACAAGTTCTAAATGCAATCTAAATGCATCTAAAAACTATATATAAACGTGATACATCACTAATGCAATTAATTCTAATTACAATCTAATTTAGATGTATTAAATTAAGAAATCTTGTATTTTTTTTGGGATAAATAGCGTAATTTCATTGTAAAAATTGCGTAACATTAATATAAAATAAACTTGATATTAAAATTAAAGAGAGGAGCATTACATTCCCTAAGAAAATTAAACAGACGAGAAAACAACATTACATTGTATTTAATAAAAATACGACTTTCATTAATTTAAAAAAATAAAAGATTATTATGATCCATAATTATGAAATATAGTTAGAAAGAAGAGCTTTTAAGATTAGAGAATAGGAAGATAATGAGAAAAATAGAAAATTCTCAAGTGTCCATAATATATTTAAAATTAGTCTCTATTTATAGAGAAAAAAATATTAACGTCGTTGATTTTTTTTTATATAAAAAAGTTTTAATTCAGAAAATTACATTAAAAAATTGTAACGTTGTTAATCTCAATATGTCTGCCAGCAGCAGAAATAATGGGGGAGGGGGCAGCTGACATTTGGCCTTGCGGTGAGTGGTGAGTGATGTTTTCTTTTTTTTTGGTTGACACGCGTACGATTGCTATTGTGTGTTCAGTATTGGAGTCGGGAAAATTTTTGTTTACCCACCGGGTAAACTACCCACCTTCAATTGTTAGTGTGAAAAGTAGTAATAATGGTGGAGCCCTCACCTTACTTAATAATATTTTATTATCTCTATTAGTAGTGGGTGGATTACCCAGTGGGTAGATGTAGCCAAGCCCTGAATCCTATGTTTTTATTTGCCTCCACTTTTACGTGGAACCATTGTGCAATGAGTTTGGAAGTTAGGCCCTGTTTATTTGGCCTGTAAAGAACTGAACTGAAATTAATGAAACGGAACTGAGCTTATTTTTGGTAAATTGAATTATATAGATGATATATGATAAAATAATATAGAAATAATAATAATAATTGTTAAGATTTAATAGTTAAGAGATGAACAACAGATGGATAAGTAGAGAGGAGAAGAGAATGAATTGAAGAAGCAATTCATGGGGCAACTTTCACAAATGGTGAAAGCCCCATATTCATAGGCAAATTTTACTATGCATAACACTACATTATTCATCACAACTATTTTCAATAATAGTAATAATAATAATAATATAATAATAATAATACTTATAATAATACAATATAGAACTGAGCTTATTTTTTTCCTGGACGTGTTGTTGTTGCTGCGGCTCATCAGAAGCGGGTCAAGTATGAAGCTCGTTCTCGAGCATTTGGGTAAGACTTCCTTCCCTTTTCCTTTTCTTCTCTTGGGGAATTGGATAAGGTGATGGTTGCGTTGCTGAACTTCTTGAGGACTCAAGACATAGGGGCACGTGCTGCTGCCTATATTTTCACTAGGATAGGGTTTGCTATTACTAGAGGAGTGGGTGCCTAGATTGTATCTCGGTTGTCCACTAATTTCTTGTAGGTTGTATGATTTTTGTCCATTTTTATAATAATAATAATAATAATAATAGTAATAATGATAAAAATAATAATAATGATAATAGTAATATTAATAATACTTAATACTAATAATATATTTTAATTATTATTATAATACTACTACTACTAATTATAACCATAATATTAGCAATACTAATAATAATTAGTATAAATAAAATAAAATAAATATTAATAATGATGATAATAATAATAAATAATAAATAATATTATTATTGTTATAATAATAATAATAAAACTTAATAATCCTAATATTTATGAGATAAAAATAAAAATAATAAATGATAATAAAGTGTTAAAAATAAGTTGAAGTAGTAGTAATGATAATAATAATAATTGTAATAATAATAATAATAATAAAACTAATACTAATAATAATTATTTTTATAGTGATAATAATAATACTTAATAATGATAATACTTATAACAATAATAATAATACTTCATCTGTTTCGAATTAGATGCCACATTTTGCTTAAAACGGTTTTCTAGGCAAAATTTGTTAAGCTTGATTAACTAATTAAGAGTAGAGAGTATTTAATTAAAATAATAATTAACCACCTATCCACCACCAGTGCCCCACCCTCTCTCTCCTACTCCACCACCTGACGACCCAACCACCACCTAAACTGATCTGATTACCACCCAGCCACACTAAAAAACCATCGCCATCAAACTCACGCCCACCTCCACAAATCAGCCACGAAACCCCATTCGTGACCACCAACCACCACCACATCCACAAACCAACCACAAAACCACCAACCACCACCACAACCACAAACCAGCCACGAAAACCACCATTTGCGACCACCAACCACCACCATATCCACAAACCAACCGCAAATCAGCCACGAAACCACCATTCGCCAGCACCAACCACCTCCACATCCACAAACTAGCCGCAAATCAACCACAAAACCGGCGACTTCCACAAACCCAGATTGCTCACGATGTCAACGTCTTCTTTCTGCTCCCGACTAACCCAGATCTACTCACGACGTTCTCGAAAATGGGTTTGGTTGGTGGTGGTGTTTGCGACTTCGAAACTTGAGTTGGTTGACGGGTAGGTTAGTTGGTGGTGGTTGGTGCTGGCCAATCGAGGTTGGTTGGTGGTTGGTGCTGGCTAATCGGGGTTGGTTGGTGGTTGTGCTGGCGTATCGGAGTGTGGTTGGTGCCAATCGGGGTTGGTTGGTGGTGGTTGGTGCCGGCAAATCGAGGTTGGGTGGTGGTTAGTGCTGGCGAATTGGGGTTTCATTGTGGTGCTGACAAATTTGGTGTGGGGTGGTGGTTGGTTTGGGTGGTGGATGAGGCTAGGTTGGGTGGTGGTGGTGAGTTTAGTGGTGAGAGAGGGGCTGTGAGTAGGTAAGAGTAGGAGAGAGGGGTGGGTGGGTAAAATTAAATTATAATCAAGTAAGTTAATTAGGATAATTAAGTATGTTTAATGGCTTTAGTAAGGGTAAAGTTGTCCTTTCACCCACTAAAACTTACTAAAGAAGGAAAAAAATAAGAGTGTTGCATTGAAACACCCTAAAACAGACAATGTTACGTCTATTTTGAAACGGAGGAAGTATTAGTAATATATGATGATAATAATAAGTTATAGTACAACTGAACTGAACTGAACTGAAATTAATGAGATTAAACTGAAATTAATCAAACTGAAAATTAATAAAACTGAATTGAATTGAAATTAATTTAAATTCTTTGCAAGCCAAAACAATATGTTCGGAAGTAGCTCAAAGTTGAAACCGTACCCGCCGTGGTGACATTTGTCTCAGTGTAGATTCTGGTGCGGAAGTGCCAGATATAGCAATTAATAAGAACGAGAAGACGGCGAAGAAGAACGCTGAAATTGATTTGTGTTTTTGACAAATATAACAACTAACAAGTTTGCTGCAACAAAACTCATTGATTCTTCCTTGAACAATGAGAAATAAGTTAAGGTTAGGTTTAGGAATATTAACAATGTGCAGAAATGTTACTGGAAAATGGAATGGATATTACTCCATTCACAGTTGCTTTGCTTCGTCAAAAATGTCACCTCGTTTACCAACATTTGTTCTTGCGCCGAAATTTGATGCTGCTGAGTTTCTTCGCTTCGTCTCTACTTCTGGTTTGTTCTCCTTTTTCTCTTCTTTAAATAAACCCTAAATTTCTGCTATGTGAGTAATTTTCGTAGGAATACTGCTCATTTGTTTAATTTTCGCTTCTGCTTCTGCTGATTTGTTAAATTGTATGAATGTATGCAGAAAATGAACCTCATTTATCAAACGACATCATCCAAATAATGGAGAAAAGGTTGTCCGCTATTGAGCGGAGGAGTGCTTTTCTTCAAGATTTCGTCAACAAGGTAATTACTGATTTTTTTATATATTAGCTATTACTCCCTCTGTCCCATATTACTTGTAACAATTTGAGTTTTACACTATTTATACTACCTCCGTTCCATATGTATTGCAATATAGGCAGTTTTACGCCTCCCAATGCACTACTTTAGACGATAATATCTCTAATTTTATTTAAGTAAAAATTATAAAAAGTTGATATTAATTAAGCACATATCGAGACGAATCTAACAAGATCCCACATGGCTATATTTATCCTTGTATATAAATCACAAAAGAAGGTCAAATGGTAGTGTATGAATAGTGTAAAATGTCAAAGGTTGCAATACATATGGAAAGGAGGTAGTATATCTCTAATTTTGACCATGGTTTTATAGTAACATATAAAACTAAATGTTAGTAAATAAGATAGATTTGTCTCTATATATAATTTGACGTATTATTTTTTCATAATTTTTACTAATTGACAATTAGATATATTAATGGTCAAAGTTGTGTATTGACAAGTGTAGCAGTCAAACTGTTGCAACGGAAGTTATGTGCTATTCTCCAGTAATCTATATCTATATACTATTAAAAAGCATAGGCAAGACTTGCAATTCATGTGTCCCCATTCCTCCTTCAATAGCAATTAGCAATCTATCCATGTCATTCTCATATAATTTTTTTTTGTCAATATCAAGAATTGAACCCACAACCTCAAGTATGGGAAGGAAGAGGTGCAATTGTAGTAAATTGTGAAGCACGAAAACTCCGGGTCGCTGGGGCTTGATACTTAGTGTTTCATTCAATAAGCTCATATTCTCATATGTTAATGTCAATGTCTATGTTAACAAGGTAATAAGCTCATATTATCATATGTTAACCTCAAGTATTTGGTGTTTTTTTTGGGTAAGAAAAACGATGTCAATGTCTATGGCGATGATGATCTATCCCCAAATGACCAACACGATTTATTGATTTTCTTCATA
The DNA here is from genome assembly GCA_947645195.1 of Patellifolia procumbens. Classification (NCBI taxonomy): domain Eukaryota; kingdom Viridiplantae; phylum Streptophyta; class Magnoliopsida; order Caryophyllales; family Amaranthaceae; genus Patellifolia; species Patellifolia procumbens. The sequence goes on from CANSGD010000136.1 coordinate 171,971, forward strand.
AATTTGCATAACCCTCCATTACAGATGTAGTATTTAGTGGAAAATGGAAATTCGCAAAGAAAATCATAAGATTGAGGATGAGATTACATTGACATGGTAAATTGGTAATGCATTAGGGAATTTCCTTGAAAATTATGTATGATCTTATTGCTATTACCGTCATTTAGTACCACCTACCAAAAAGGTTGTGAGAGTTTTGAAAGACTTTTGCCCCCTTCCCCTCGAAATTCTGAATTGATTTGTTTTTTCACCCAAAGATGGTTCTATAAGGACTTCCTTTGGACCCTTGGTATATAAACATCTCAAATATAGTATTATCTAAAATCATAATCTGATTGTGTTTTTAATGATAATTGAAGACAGCCAGATGCCTCACTAACCGAGTATACAAGAGCCAATAAGGAGCTCAAGAAGCTAAAAAGTTCTGTGGACTTAATACATGATTTGAGGGCCAAGCAGAAGGTAATATACTGTGCTCTCTTGTCTTCTTGCCTATAGGAAATATTAAAGAAAGGAGGTTCGATATTTGAATATCATGCCGATTCATGCAGCATGTTAAGTAGCCCTACGTTGGATGTATGTGAGGGCTATTATGTCACAAACCATGGTGCTCTTCTGTTGGAGTTTTCTTTTGTTGTCTTTGCTCTCTGTATTTTGTTGTATTTTGATATGCTCGATATGTCAAGGTCACATATTCTACCACTTGCAGAAATCTTATTGTTACAAGTCATTTGAACTAGCACAGTCAGAGTATATGAAATGGAGTCTGCTTTTTGGGTGAAGCCAAACTTAGAAGAGATACCCATCTTTGTCCTTTTGACTTTGAGCTTTATCTTAAAAATGGAATTTTTATTGGGATGATTAAAAGTAGGAAATTGTGGGTTGACCTAACATGAGGCACTTAAAAGTTTTGTTTTAGGTTTGATTTTATCTAGTCTTTTCTCTTTTTTTCTTTTTCATTTTCAGAAAATCGTTGTTTTATTAAAACTTGATAATGTTGGATTACTTGCTTTAAGATGGTTAGCAGCTTCGGACCCATAATGTATAGTGTTAAGTGTCTCACGATCGTTAATGTTATTTAGAAGGTGAATGAGACACTTTGACCTACTTTGGACATTTAGGAAATTGATGGTCTCAAGTCACTCATAGCTGAATGTACTGATGAGAAAGATATGCTTAAGATGGCATACGAGGAATTGGATCAGGCTATCGAAGAAGAGAAAAGGCTGCAAATGTTTCTGCTCAAATCATTGCTTCCAAAGGATGATGCCGATGAAAGGGACAGCATTCTGGAGGTGAGAGCAGGTGCGCAGCAGCCTTTACACCGTAAATGGGTACTAAACCTTGTTCTCTTAGTTTGAAACTAATGCAAGCTATTGAACTAGGTACCGGAGGGGAAGAAGCTTCTTTATTTGCAATGGAGATATTCAAAATGTCAGTTTGCGCCTTTGCGGCCTTTTATGACTTTGAAGTACCCAATTTGTTTATTATAACTGACACATATACTTCCTTTTCTTTTTTGACACTGGGCAGGTATGAGAGGTACTCACAAAAGAAGGGATGGAAATTTGAAGTTGTTTATACAATGGAGTCTGATCTTAAGGGATTCAAGGTACTGCCAAAATACTAAGCATTAACTGTACATTGATACATCTAGAAGGTTAGTAATACATGGACACATGGTTGTCAATTTAAATGGTTATTGAGTATATGCTATTATACGAGTCCCTGCCAGGAAGCTGTTGGGTTGATATCGGGTGCTGGTGTGTATGGGAAGCTCAAGTTTGAGAGTGGAATTCACAGAGTTCAGGTATGAAGAAGCTGCTGTGAGTTAAACCAAAAGGTTTGATAAGTTTTTAATAATGATTACCATCCTGCTATTGTTTTCAGCGTGTTCCTGTGACAGAGAAGTCTGGACGTGTTCATACTAGTGCTGTAACGGTTGCGGTCCTCTCCCAGGCTGATGAGGTACTTTTCTGTCATTTCTTGGTGCAGTAGTACTATAGTAGTCTCTATAATGAAGCTGTTTGTCATGTTCTCTGAACCCCTGTCAGAAAATTAATTCACTCCAGTCTTGTCTTATATTGTATTTTAAATTGCAAATATCCAATCCAAAGAACTTGGGGCCTTCAGCAGGAATCGAGCTTAAAGTTTTCATGTATAAACCATATATATTTGGGATCTTCTCGATTGATTCCCCCTTTTTTTTTTCTCTTTATTGGATTGTGGGTGTATATACCGTGTAATCTTTATAACTTCATGTGCTGTTTTTTTCCTTCTTCTGCAGGTTGATGTTCAATTGAGGAGTGAAGATTTGAAAATTGATACTTACCGCTCTGGTGGTTCAGGTGGTCAGCATGCCAATACTACAAATAGTGCTGTGAGGATAACTCATGTCCCATCTGGGCTGACAGTGGCTATCCAAGATGAACGGTCACAGCATATGGTAAGTGAATAAGTGATGACCTGTTGCAATTTTGTCTTTCTTTTTTCCTGGAAAAGTTTGTTTTAGCTGTGGCGATAGTTTATGCACTCCTTGGCTACAAACTTTAAACTCAAATACTCTATTCATTTTGTCTGTCTATGGTTATTTTTTCTTTCTTTAACTGGGAAAAGTCAATTGAAAAAAACAGAACCTGTTGTTTGAATATGGAACATAGTGGGTATAAAGGAAAGTGAATATTCAGAGTTGCAGGCTATATGGATGAAGCCGTGAAAGAAGTGGTATGGGGAAAAGAACTGAAGGGTTTAGCTGTGTGAACTGTTGTTTTTCCACTCAATGACCGTATAATAATTAGCAGGATGGAGATTTTTAGGTGATACATTCTAAGATAGTGCTCTATCACGAGGCTTTGTGGGAACAGCCATATACAACTGAAGTGAATAGCATCTGGGTCTTCACTTTTGTGTTGCTTAACATGTTATAACAACAAATTCATTGTTCATTGCGAACTGGGATTTGTTTAAAACTATTTGTCATATCTCAATTGCCACCAGGAACGCTATTTGCTAGTTTCCGAAAAATACCATCGTTTGACTCCTCCTTCTCCTTGGATCCATTCTCCAAAAGGATGGAGAACTGGATGGAGACATGGCTCATAGAATTAAAGCAGGTTGGTTAAATTGGAAAAGCGCCACCGGGTTCTTTTGTGATTCTGGCATTCCCCAAAGATTGAAGGGAAAGTTCTACCGTACGGCAATTAGGTCTGCTTTGTTATATGACACCGAATGTTGAGCAGTGAAACAATGCCACGTTCATCTTATGAACGTGGCGGAGATGCGTATGTTGCGGTGGATGTGTGGCAACACAAGGAAAGACCGATGAAGAAATGAAGTGATTCGGGAAAAAGTTGGAGTTGCATCAATTGAAGAAAAGATGAGGGAGAATCGGTTAAGATGATTTGGTCATGTGAAAAGGAGATCAGGTGATGCACCGGTGAGAAGAATTGAAGAGTGGAGGAGTAATCAAATTGTAAGGGGTAGGGGAAGACCTAAAATGACTTGGATGAAGGTAATTGAAAGTGATATGAGGCTACTTGGGATTGAGGAGAGCATGGCGTTGGATAGAAGTGGGTGGAGGGGCAGTATCCATGTGGAGGATCGGATATCCGTTTTTTCGGATCGGATCGACCGGATCGTGGATCGGGTCAATCGGATCGGATGAACACCCCTAGTGATTACTGCATTTATTTGTTTTTCTCAATTGTGTTGGCATTTAAAACCTTTTAAAAACCTCTTTTAAAACTTTTTGGTGTTAACCTTGTTTTTAAAAACTTTTTCCAAAAATTCTTAAAACTTAAACCCTTTTAAAAACTTTTTATCACTCTTGTCCATGCCATCTCCTTTGGCAACGGTTTCAGTTGACGAATCATATTAGCCGACCCCAAATCACTTTGGGAATAAGGTTTAGTTGTTGCAGTTTCAATTTTTATGTCATCCTTGTTCCTCCTTGTTTCCGAACCTTAGCTGTGGGCCTATGGTTGTAGTGCTTGCATATAATTTATGTAAACTTCTTTTACTAATATTACTTATGTAATTTTGTCAACATGTTGACATCATGAATTATATTGATGGTGTCTTGTCAATATTCCGTACTTGAAATTTTCTCATATGCACTTGTTTGTAGAACAAGGCCAAAGCATTGAAGATACTTTGTGCAAAGCTATATGAAATTGAGAGATATAGAATTCAGAAGAATCAATCAAAGCTTCGGGCAGAGCAGGTGAACCGTTTTATCCTTGAGCTTGACATACATTTGTGTTGTTCTCTTGCCGCTACGAACTCCTTTGTATTTTTCTTGAGTCATCGGTAAGTTCTGTATTCTGACATCTTTTACAGATCGGCAGTGGGGACAGATCAGAACGCATACGTACATACAACTTCCCGCAAGGACGTGTCACTGATCATCGTGTTGGCATCACTCATCACTCAATAAATGAGGTGTTGCAGGGAGAGAGTTTAGAGGTATTCATTGATGCTCTTCTCTTACAGCAAGAAATGGATGCCATTGCAACTTTCTCAGCCAGCTAGTATTTGAGATTATATTACAAGTCTAGACTCAAATTTTATGCCTGTATCTCCTACAACTCGATCCTTTGTGCTGTGTCACCATCCGTTGAAATGCCGTTTGTGGGTTAGGATATAATTTATGTCACATTTTACTTGTGAAAATAATTTGAGGAAAATTATTTTGAAAATAAGGAGCAGTAAGCAGAAGTTAGCATCGATAGTGATTTTCAAATATTAATAATCTCTTGTATAGTTGGAAATTTTCAAAAATTATACTTCATCCATTTCTTTTTAATTGCAACAAACTTAAGTGGGTGGACTCCTAGGCAAAATTTGAAAGAGAAAGTGGGGCATGTGATAAAGAGAGAGATAGAGAGCAATGACTTGTAAAAAAGGAAAGTAAACATTTGTTGCAATAAATTTGATATTTCCATTTTTGGCAAATGTTGCAATTAAAAAGAAACGGAGGAAGTACTTTAAAGGTGGAGGTGTTATCAGGTTTTGTCTTTTGCACGCCATGTTTTTTTCTTGGATTTTGAGGTACTTGCCGTAGAGAAAACTAAAACGCTATCCATCCAACGCTGTCACCGAACATTGCCTGTGTTAACTAACAAGATCTGACTGGCACATGTGTTGTGCCTATTTTGGGCTAGTTCTCAGAGGACTTGACATAACTAACACCAAGTGATTTCTACCCCAATCTTGAACTGACTTGATTTGAACTATATCTAATTAGAAATCTATGTCGAAATAGCGTAAACCAGTAGTAAGAAGGTATGAACTAATGTGGCTTGAACAACCTGTTTGCCACTTCTAGTGCTTAGACCAAGAGCCACAAGAACATCCCTTTCATCCATTCCGGGTGATAGAGGGATTGTACCATTTGAGCATTTTTTTCCATGCTTCCCCTATTGTCTGGAAAGCTGTAATGAATAGAATTTCCTTAATCTTTCCAACCTGAGGGGAAGAATGTGAAATTCTTTTTCCCTTCTGCAGGAACCAGGAAATCGCTGAAAATTACTAAAGCAGTTCTCAGAGGGTAGGTAGTGTTTCGTGGTTTTGTCCTAAAATGCCTCTTTTTTCTATTTTAGACAGTTTAGTTTTAGACAAGTCGTGTGTTTCATGTTTAAGTATACAAGTGCTACAATGACGGCTATTATGCATCACATTGTAACTCTGGTCCAACCGTCAATGGAGACTGCAGTTGTTACAATGTTATATTCTTAGTGGGCAGCTTGCCGTTCAGATGTTAACTTAAGTATTCCCTGCATAAAGAACAAATAGTCATTCATACTCCATAAAGAAAATGTCTCGAAAATTATTAGAGAAATACAAGGGAATGTGGAAGTGATGGTATGCTAACTTCATTAACTTACTTAAAATATTTATCTATATAAACTTACCAGCCTCGTGTTTGTTTACATGATTTGATAATCTTGAGCACATTGTTTAACTTCCACCAAAGTAGGAAATCGTAACATTGAGAAAAGAAAACGAAGCCATCTACCGTCTAGATTGACAAATTTCTATATCGAGGAAAGGTTATAATTTTAAATTTTTTTAAAAAAGCAGCAATTTCTAATACAATCCATTTTTATTAATTTCATTCGATAATAGGAACACTAGAGAAATAAAAACTTACCTAGACAAATTAAAATACTTCATTTGGTAATAATGAGAACATTTACCCTTTTTTTTTAAAATCACTTTATACACCCTGTTTCAAAATAATATTTTTAATTGTTAGGCATTCCACTTACGAACCGAGTTGCCTAATGTTTGCTCTCCTTATAATTATTATACTTCTTTGCTTTTAGATAGATGTTTAATTTTGGCTTTCACACTTGTCGATGGTAAATGAGGTGATTCTGACCCATTATATAGTTAAATATAGTTAATTATATATCAGTGAAATTTAGAAAGTGGTTATTTTGAAATTATGCATTTATGTAGTTATTTTGAAAATAGTTATTTTGAAAATATGCATTTATTTTTATTTTGGAGAAGAAGGAAATATTTCAACATCTTAATAAAATATTGTCAAAGTTGAGTATGTTAATTAGGCAAAAATCCATGTGAATCATCTCTTTAATATTTAGGAGTAACTATAGGAAACTATATTCCCAACACAAGCCAAGATTGTGCAATCCACAAATTTATGAAACCATGAATCTAGCAACAAAAACGGAGGACCAGATACGAATGCTTTATTATTAGATAATTATAAGGGGAATATGAGGAATGACAAATTAGTCTAATTTTAACATGCTCCTTAAAAGGTTATATAAAAAATTAGTCTCATCCTACACAACTACTGCATTGCATATTTACAAAAGGGTTAATAAATAAAAAACAGAGAGATGGAGGGTGGAGAATTCTCTTTTCTTCGTCTCTCTTCTGCATGCATAATGCATTGATTAAGAAAATTTATTAAACTCATTCCCCTCATTAATAATTCCTTCATTCATTTATATTAGTACAAAAATTAAAAAATAAAATTTCAAGGAAAAAGAAACAACAAGGGGAAGGAGAAATGGGAAGCAAAGTACTAGTATCAGTAATATCCATCATCATGGTGGTTGGGGTTCTAATAGGAGTAGTGGCGGTGGTCAACCGTGGGTGGGGAAAAGGCGGTACTGAGAATAAAAATGACGAGAACTTGTCATCCTCGATGAAAACAGTGAATGCTCTTTGTGCTCCTTCTTCATTCAAAGATTCATGCATCAAGAGCTTAGGCTCTGTGGCGCAGAATGAGAGCGCCACCCCTCAGGACTACGTCAAAGCTGGCATGAAAATGGCTTTGGAGGAGATAATGAAGGCGAATGACCTGACTGACACCTTTGTCCCCAAAGCTAATGCATCAAAAAATGCGGATAGGACTAACATGGCTATTGAAACTTGTAAGGACCTCTTCAAGTTGGCTGTAGATCGTCTGGATGGTTCCATTAATCAAGCTAAGGATCTTAAAATGTATAAGGACAAAGACCTTGTTTGGAATGTCCGTCTATGGCTTACTGATGTTGTCACCTTTGCCACTAGTTGTGTAGATGAATTTGATGAGGCTGAGGCTCCTGAGCTTCAAAGAGCAATGCACGAAGGTGTTGTCAATGCCACTGAGATTACCATTAGCATGCTTGATATTATTACCACCTTCAATGAAGCCCTTGGTGACTTGGGTCTTTCTCTTAATGCTACCAAATTGGCTGACCTTTCAAGTGTGGCTAATGCTACATCAAATATTGATACTGCCACAATCACTAATACTCATCGCCTCCTTGGCATATCCACTGATGGTGAGGGCTACCCTACATGGTTGTCTGCTGGGGACCGCAGGCTCTTAGGTGCCAACAAAGGTCGAAAGAAGAAGATGCACAAGAAAAAGGGGTTTGGTAAGGGTAAGAAAAAAGGAATGAAGGGAAAGGGTAAAAAGGGAAAGAGAAAGAAGGCAAAGAAGGCTGCAGCTGGTGCCGCAGCTGGAATAGCAGCTCCTCGGGTTGTACCTGGTATGAGGCCTAATGCGTTAGTGGCAAAGGATGGTAGTGGCCAGTTCAAGACCATCGCTGATGCTGTCAGGGCCCATCCAGGAAAGAATATACGGGGGCGATATGTCATATATGTTAAGGCTGGCATCTATAGGGAGGATGTCCTAGTAGGAAAGGAACACCCTAATGTTTTCATTTATGGCGATGGCCCAACCAGAACAGTGGTAACAGGTGATAAGAGTTTCTCCAGGGGATTTCAAACCTCTAAGACCGCTCCTTTTAGCGTGGAGGGTTTGGGATTCTTTGCCAAGGACATGGGATTTCAAAACACTGCAGGTCCTAAAGGCCATCAAGCTGTGGCTTTGAGGGTCAATGCTCTCCAAGCTGTGTTCCAAAATTGTTGGTTTGATGGCTTCCAAGACACCTTATATGTCCAAGGTGGATCCCAGTTCTTCCGTGATTGCCAAATTGCTGGAACTGTGGATTTTATCTTTGGCAATGGTGCTACCTTGATCCAAAACTCGAGGATCCTTGCGAAGAAGTGTGATCCTAACCAAATGAATTTAGTCACAGCCCAAGGTGGTGTTGCTGCTAATGAGCCCACTGGGATTGTAATACAAGGTTGTCAGATCCTCCCTGATAGGGATCTTTTCCCACTTCGCTTCAAGCTCAAAACCTACTTGGGTCGTCCATGGAAGACCTATGCTAAGACTGTATTCATGGAGTCACTGATGGGAGATCTAATCCAGCCTGCTGGGTACCAACCCTGGGCTGGAAATGCAAATATCAACACTGCATTCTATGGTGAGTATGCAAATCGTGGACCAGGTGCCAACACAGCTAGGCGGGTCAAGTGGAGGAATGTTAGGGTCATACAAAGGCCTGAAGCCCAACGCTACTCTGCCGGCATTTTCCTAGGTGGTGCTCCTTGGGTTAAGGCTGTTGGTGTTCCTCTCAATCTTGCTCTTGCATAATGTGTCTGTCTGGGATATCAGATCTCTAGCTATATCCACTTGTTCATTTTTTTCCAAGACAAAAAAAAGGCTCATTATTTTGAAAGGAAGCTCCAAGCCTAATTGTAATCGTATCTTAGTATGTAGCCCTCTCCGATGGATTTTCTGGTGTACTATACCTTACTAATGAACAAATTGATATTGAAGTTTCCCAACTTTATTGTCAATGTGAGACAAGCACTCTGTCCAAATAATATGTACTTGTTTGTGGCACTCAGAAAGAGCAGATATTACATTTGGAAATCAAAGGAATGCTCACAGTCGAGTAAAGATAACACAAATCTTTAAATTTTACTTTTACATATTGTCACAGTAGAATCATGTGCCAAATGATGGTGAAGCCCTGCCCTAATTTTTGGCTTGTGGCTTGCACTTAACAAATCTATGTAAACGTACGACAATCTCGTTCTACATACCTAAGATAATATGTTCTACATAATGCCCCTGTTTAATGTTTATGACGTGATAATGACATTAAAGTCGCTGACTGTCCATTCCGCTACCTCCTCTTTGTCACTGACAAATATTTCAGTTCCCATATCAAGGGAAGTCCATATTCTCTTAGCAGGAGGGGTACCAGGATCCTGAGATGCAAAACGTATGCAATATGTTAGTGACCGCAAGAGAAGAAAAGAGAACATAACTATATACTCCTAAGAGAGATGATAAATTTACCAACTGTCAAATATTAGTCTCAAAAAGAATGATAACCTGATAGAAGTATAGCCTACTAGAAAGGCCACCGACATCCAACTCCCAAGTAGTAGGATCGCCAACCCAACCTTGGCCAGGTTTGGTAGGATATCCATATTCAGCCCATATAGGATGAGGCAGCAGCTGGAGTATCTCTTGTGCCTGAGGATTGCTATAAGGGTCACATGAATCAGATGGTTGCTCGGGATGGTCTGCATTCCCAGGACGACAGTAGTAATGATAAGCTCCAAATGGAAAGTGGGCAGTGTCATTTCTGTGAATCTTGGTGTTGTTGGGAGTAACGTGATAGGGTGGACAGGACTTGAGACTAGTCGGGCTGCACCAGGCTGCGGTTTCTGGGTTAATAATCATCTCACTGTATCTTGTTACATCAGTGAGCACATCCCCGTCGCATGGATTTCCGTTGTTTTTCCAACAGCTTCCGATATCAATCAAGTAAAACTGGCTTTTAGGACCTCCCCCTTGCTTGATATCCAAATGCATTCTCACTTTGAAGTTTGGGGACACAGGAAGCTGCATGCAAGGCAGGTTATCACATGAATTACTCCCTAACTAGTAGCCTGGTAGCTGGTACTAAGATTGTTACTGTGGCCTCAATTCAATTGTTACTACACTAAATGGAATCCAGTCACTGTCAATTTAAGCAGCTAGAGGATGTATGTCTAGCATCATCCACATTGTACGCTTCCACGTGGCAGGATTCAGGAATGAGTTTAGTAAGAGCGGTAAGGCTTGGCAAACGAGATTCGAATCAACTCAAAACCAAACAAAATGCCACATCACTTACATACAATCTGAATCAAACTAATTTAAATGACTCATTTATGATTTACCACCTCAATATTTTTCTTCATTATCTACTCCTTTTCTTTTTTTAGGGGGCGTTGTTTAGTAAAATAGCACACTTTAAGGGTCCGTTTGGTATGGCGTAAAAGGTTTTCTTTGAAAACTGTTTTTCCATTTTACGTTGTTTGGTTTGGAGTAAAACATTAAAATGTAAAACTTTGGGTGGAAAACCATTTTTCACCTTATTGAAAACATTTTCCCCCAAAATTAGGAGGAAAACATTTTCCATAACAAGTGGAAGGAAAACATTTTCCCTCACAATTGAAGTAATTGATTTTCAGTTCAACCAAACAATGAAAAATGCTTAACATGGAAAATCATTTTACATAGAACCAAACAACGGAAAACCTTCGTAAAAATAAATTTTCCAATGTAAAAGGTTTTCCATGGAAAACCATTTTCATCTGAAAACGTTTTACATCCTACCAAACGGAGCCTAATTGACAAAGCGGACCCATTTGATGAGGCAAGGGAGGAGAAATTGTCCCATGGAAAAAACTCAGAGAAAAAAATACGAAAAAAGAAAAAACTTTAGGAAGGAGGGGACTATATAGTATCAAATTGTCAGAGCACATGAAAAACATAGCAAGAGAGCATATGAATGTCAATAATATGGACAAGACAAGCGATCATTTTGCTACTATTTTTAAACAATTCTTCCAGAAAAGTCACGGCCAAAACTCAATCTAGTACAGATATCAGAATCTGGTGATTTTAGCAAACAACTTTATTTGGTGGACTATCACATGGATCTCGCAAGCTTTGTCAACAAAATTGACGCTTTTCAAGAACTATTCAGTACTAGTAGGGCCACATGTAGTTGAAACTAGACAAATTTATCATTATTATTATTCGTTACTTTGTTACCTTTTTTTTGGTTGCAATGTTTCGCAAATTCTATCCTACACACGGAACTATGTAGAGCTACATGCGCACAGTTTAAAATGCGTCAGTTAAATGAACATCAGTCAGTGAACAATGAACATCACTCAATGAACATCACCTAATGAACATTACCCCATGAACAATGAACACCACCCAATGAACATTAGTTGGACATCACCCAATGATCCACCTAATGAACAATGAACATCACCCAATGAACATCAGTTGGACATCACCCAATGAACACCAGTTGGTTCTTTTGATTTACTTTATTGTTCATTTGAGTGAACTTAATGTTCTTTTAACATAAACTGATGTTCATTGGTTGACATTTTCAAATTTTCAAAAATTTGAAAATTTTCATTTCAAATCAATTTTAGAGTCTTGTTCATTGGAGAACTGATTATTGTTCTTTGTGTGTGAACTTAGTGTTCTTTTAACACAAACTGATGTTCATTTGGTGACATTCATGGGTGACGTTCATTGGATGATGTGCAACTGATGTTCATTGGGTGATGTTCATTGATGTTCATTGGGTGATGTCCAACTGATGTTCATTTAGTGATGTTCATTGGGTGTGTTCATTGAGTGATGTTCATTGGGTGTGGTCATTGGGTGATGTTCATTGGACAGTGGGTAATGTTCATCGTGCGCATGGTGCTCACCATAGTTCCGTGTGCAGGATCTACCTATTGGCAATGTTTCGCCTTTTATATTAGCCGATACACATTTTTAACATTAATTTTACAAATTATCTATTAGTAGTATATCTGAGGGAGATGTCTGATAGAATTAGTAAAGAGTATAAAAGTTGATATTTTTAACACCATTTGATTTTTAACTGACGCTAAAATTCGAAGGTATGACTTATGAGGAAGCAAAAGTAAAGAGAAGAAATTACTTACAGTTTTCAACATTCCTCGAGTATCATAATGATAACCCCCAGAAAAGCCTTGAGTAGCATCTGCCCTGAGGTAAAGCATAAGCCATGGATACTTTTTGGAAGTTTTAAGCTTATGTTTGAAAGCCCAGCTCCCTTGTCCAAGTTGCTTCTCCCAAGTGACTTCATAATAAGACACACCATTCATTGATCCATGGTCGATATCCAAGTCTAAATCATACGTACCCCGGAAACCGCCCTTCATGACGGCTGAACCCGAGTCATGATCATAAGATAATGAGGTGGGGTTATGGTATAATGCAGGCTGATTCATGCACCCAGCTCCAAAACAAGGGAACCTGCCAGGAGATGAAAAAGACCCTACTTTTTTCCCATTCTGAGGGCACAGACCAGAAGTTGTGTCAAAGTTACCATTCTTGAGCATAACCATCCAGAATTGCCATGGCGCGAAGGAGTCCTTGCCGTCCTCTGCCTCCGCTTCGACCTGGCACAAGCTGCCCAAAAAGAGCTCCTTTTGGGCAGCATAAAGATCTGGATTTGTCAGAGCATCTGCTTTCAATCCTGGGAAGGCCTTTCCCACACCAAGTTTGTTATGTGCTTCTGTCACTTTGTGCTGTATTTCAACTGGTGACGCCTCTGGACTCTGCACTTCACCTGCATCTGCATTGTGTACGTACTAGCATTTGTTACAAATGCTTAATAAGATGTGAATATAACTACTCAAACTATAAAATATAAAACGAGTTAGACTATTTAGCTAATGATTCTCTAGCGAATAAAGAAGTACAATGACATTCTTGGCCTTATTGGCAATACCATGTTGCACGGAACAACCGGTTAGAATGTCAATGTATCTCTTGTTCGATACATAACGTTTACGCAAGTAACCTTTTAAATTGAAACAGGTAGACCTACTTTTGTAGTAGTATTTGTTAGCAAATGGAAGATGTTTAGAGGAGTTGGTGGAAGAGATGAGATCAAAGCAGTCAGCAGCTCGAGGGCTACCCATAGCAGGAGCTTCATCCCCAACCTCATTGCAGAAATTCCAAGCCTCAAATGCGACTCTCAAAGCGTCTCTCTTCATCCCCGGATCCCCCACCGCCGATTTTTCATTTCCATCTCCATTTCCATTGGCACACAATACTAACAGAGCGGCTACCGCCACCATTACTAACACCCTCAACTCCTCATTCATTGTTATCAACTCTTTCTTTATTTTTTCCTTCTTAAATTGTTAGTAGTATTAAAAGGGAGAAGGTATATAATATATAAAGGAAGATCAGTAACAACTACTACTTAGTAGCTGAATTAAAGCAAGTTACCACCTTCCTTGCTCTCCTTTGTTTCTGTTCACATGTAGATGTAGGAAAGAGAATATATACGTTTCTTGGCGGGTAGAGTTTCTATTTTATGGTTTACCCGGGAAAGGAAGGGTGTTAGGAGGGAGCAATAAATGAACTTTTATCTATTTACTCCCCTCCATTTCTGTGTATGGGTCATTCTGAACCCAAATTCTTATATGCGGCTGAACACACCATTAGCTAATAGTGTGACAAGACTATTTAGTAACTCATACACTATTTTCAAACTCTCCAAATCCACTTCAATAGTCAGTAACCCCTTCCAAAATAGTCAGTCCCGTCCAAAAATTCGATAACCCCTCCCTAAAGAGTTAGTAACTCTCCAAACAATTAGTAATCCCTCTCAATAGTCAATAACCCCTCCCTAAAGAGTTAGTAACTCTCCAAATAGTTAGTAGCCCTTCTTAATAGTTAGTAACCCCCTAAATAGTCATAACCCAAAACACTTGGTAACCCCCATAAAATAGTTGATAACCCTTCCTAAAATAGTCATTATGTGCGTGCCACACGGTTTGTTAATCGTGCGGCTTGCCGCACACAAGTCTTCTTTCATTTTGAATATTAATCAACAATATACTCCCTCCATATGGTTTGATTTTAACCATATCTAAATACTTCACTTTACTAAGACTTAACAATATATTTTCGAGTTATTTTACTAAGACTCGTAGTATTGCATTAACAAAAGTGAAAAGCTAGGTGTTATGTAGATAATTATTTTACTAAAATTAACGGTTGTTGCAAATTTATATGTAGATTAAAACATAGTCATATAGAATCTTTTTTAGTTTGTCAATATCTATATTTTTGAGTTATTTACTAAGATTCAAAGTATTGCATCAACAAACGTAAGAAAGTTAAGTGATGCATAAAGAACAGAGAGAGTAACAAAAAAAATTGTACATCCTTGGTTCCTTACGTTCTAATCACTTTTGATTGTACTACTTATGGTCAAATTGCAAATAACCAACATGGCCGTACATTTTCACCTATTTACAAGACAATGTATGTATGTGGGATCTCAATACTAAATAGATTCATTCTAATATACTTTTAAGCTACATTACAACTTTATAGGTTTTATGTGATTAACAATACTAATGGTCAAAGACATGTATCAGACACCGTAATAGAACAAAGGAATAATACATTCTAAGCTAGCTTTATCAAAAGTTGTCATTGTATCAATTCTCTATTTTATAGAAAAATTACAAGTACATTTGAATATTGCCGAAAAACGTAGCAACTTACACAAATTTTTTTTATTATTGCACTCTCGTGTGTGCCTAAAAAAAGATAAAAACGCCTATCATCTGACTTATCTGCTTATTTAAAACTCTTCCACGCAGGCAAATGAGAAACTAATAATAATTGCATTGAGTGTACGTTCCTTTGGAAAGACACGGGTGTACCATAATTAATGGAAAGAGTATGCTATGATTTTTTTTTTTTACTTATGCGTACAATTGACTTGGAACTTGGAAGGGGTGTAGAAGGTAAGTAATAAGCAATTTTCGCGTATGAGTGTCGTCTACTCGTGTAAGTGGTGTCAGTGAATCTTATCTTAGAATTGTTTGTCCCTTTACTTCCATGTTCTCTTATCTTGTCTAGGGACTAGAATCTTTGCTTTTATTTGATCTCCTTCTTCCTTCTCATACTTGCAAACAATTCCTCTTATATTAAGCACCTTGAAAATGTTGTGCAAGTCAATTCTAAAGTAGCAATCAAGGGTTCAAATCTCATTAAGGATTGGGGATTATCCTTTATTTTGTTGTTGTGTGTTGCTCTCAAATACTCATTGCAAACAATAGGAACTCATTTTTCAAATGTTAATTATTGTACTGGACTATTGTCTAAGTTAAGCTATTTATATATGAATTTTTCGGATCTAATCAAGTTTAACTAGATGTGAATGTTTGGTGAAATCAAAACTAATCAGATGCAATTAGATCAAATGAAGTTCAATTTAGATAGAACAATAAATTAACTTTTTTTCTCTTCTTCCTTAGACCTTATATGGGGCGTTTGTTTAGGGTAATCAAGAATGAAAATAATAATAATGTAAATCTCCAGTTTATAGTCTCTTGTTTGTTTAGTGAGATTGAGAGTTTTGAGAGGAAATAAGAGTAGGAGTAAATGGATTGTATCGTCACGAAAATAAGAAATTAGGGCATGTCTTATGAATGGGAATAAAAAAAAGGAGATTAAACAACCCTATAGTATTGGTCATTATTTGAAGAGGAAGTAAAAGGGGATTAGTAAAGGCTTTTAAGAGATGTTTACTAAAAAAAACTTTCCGCTTCAAATTCCTACAACTTGCCAAATAAGGTAATAAAATATTTGTACTTCACACACTTATACATTATTTAGATCAGAGGAAAGGGAAGGAAAAGAAGAGAAGAGAAAGGGAGCAGGACAATTTCGCTTGTTTAGATAAATGGTTGGGGGCCTTGACCAGGTAAGGGACTGAGGTAGAGGGATCCATTTTGCGCATTCTTTAATAATCATAATACCTTTGACATTGGAAAGATTTGGAGGGAAAATGAACCACATATTTCCTCCCTTTCTCTTGCCTCCCCTTCCCCTTCCCCCTCTCTTCTCTTCCTTTCCCTCCTTTTTTGCTATCCAAACAAGGCGTCAGTTTCACATTCTTCTTACCCTCTAATCCCCAAACTCTCATTGATACGTACTTTCTTCAACGTGAATTTAATCCAGCAGGGGAAAAACAAAAAGAAGAGTAATAAGGGCAACAAAGACAGGAGAAAAGGTAGGTGGGTGGGCCGTGTACGAATATCTTAAACTATAGGGTTAGCAATTCCTTCCAAGTCCTAGCGTCATGCACTCACTTGGTGGGCCTCGCTCCGTATTAATGTAACTCTTAACACACCACAACACTCTTACCTTGGCCCACACACCAATAAAAGCAAAGAGAATTTCTAGTGTTAGCTGGAATTGATGACTTTATTTTATTTTATTTTTGAAATGGAAGGCTAGCAAATTTATTCAGATAAAAAAATGTCCGACATAATAAAAAAGAGGAGACCTCAACAGAATAATGATACTCTTAACATTGCTCAGTGCTAAAAGGGACTAGCCTAACCAAGTGTTGGGTAACAGAATTCCCGCCCTTTTTACATGTGAAAAATAAATAGAAACAAAAGAAGAACAATGAAACAACACATTTTCTAAGATAGTATCGAGCTCGGACATGTGGATACTCGCCTTGGTAAGATGAGAAACCACCACATGACAATCAGATTAAATGACATGTTCCAAACTAAATCGTTTCCCTATTTTTGGGCCCAATGCCAACGCATTGCATTCCGCTACTTCACTAGACCATCTCGCTCGCACTCTCCCATAAACTGAGAAGATAAACCTCGCCCAATCAGTTTCTAGCTATCACCCCCAACCAAATCCAACCTTCATTATTCACATGAGAATCTATTACGTGCACTATTGGTACTTTAATTATGTGTTAAAAATTCTATTAAGAAAAAATTCTATTTTATAAAAAATACATCAAAATGAATTTTGTTAAATTCCACGTAATTATAATCTTTCCTACTTGTAAATAATCATATATGATTCAACTTTTTTCACGTCGATCACAAATAGTAGTTGTAACTAGGGGTGTAACTGAGCTGAGCCGGCGATCGGCTTGGTCAAAGCTCGGCTCGAGCTTGGTCAATTTTGAGCCCGAGCCGAGCTCGAGCCTTAGCTATCCTAAAATTTGAACTTTAAATAAATGATTAAGATTGTCAGTTGTTGAATATTAAGTGACATGAAGGACCTTGTTTACATTCAATGTATCTCTGTTGAATTATGGCTTAATTTTTAATATTTTTTTTGCAAGAATGTTAACCAATAATGGGGGAAAGATAATCAAGCCGAGCCCGAGCCGAGCTCGAGCTCGATTTTTTGCAACTGAGCCGAGCTCGAGCCTTGACTTAGGAAGCTCGTCGAGCTTCGAGCCGAGCTCGAGCTCGGTCAAGTTGCCAACGAGCCGAGCCGAGCTTGGTCGAGCTCGAGCTCGGCTCGGCTTGTTTACACCCCTAGTTGTAACCTTCAAAAAAAAAAGAATTTTAATTTTAATTTTAAATTATAATTATCAATAGTCAAACTCACACTCCTTCGTCGACATTCCCTACTCCCATTGTCCAGTTCGTAGATTCCATATTACATGTGCCTCAGTTGGAGGTGGCATAGGTGTGACATTTTTTATTTTATTTTTGGGAAGATAAAGTGTGGGATAGGAGAACGTCAGGAGACCCTCCGCACGAGGGCTTCTCCTGACGCATCAGACATGAGGATGGAGTGGAGACTAGATACAGGGTCTAAAGTAATGTTGTGGGAATCTAGAATTAAGTGGCCTACATTAGCCACCCAATCTGCTGCTTGATTTCCTTCTCTAAAGACGTGTCGTACTTCGCAATTTTGAAAGCTGCTGATGATTTGTTGTGAGTCCTTAATGATGTGAGCTATCTGCCAAGGGGGGGACCAAACGTTATTGAGGGCATTGATGACTAGGAGGTTGTCGCCTTCGATGATGACTGAAGTGGGAGACAAGATGATGAGTTGCTGGAGACCTTTGTGGAGTGCTGTTGCTTCTGCTACCATGATGTTGGTGTTGTCGAGGTTGAAAGTTTGTGCTGCTTGGAGGTTGGCTTGATGGTCGCGAATGACGTAACCAGCTGCCGCAGAGTTTGATTTGACAGAGCCATCGAAGTTGAGTTTGAAGGACCCCTCGGGGGGTGGGGACCAGCTGACTTGGATGGTGTTGAGGTTGGAATTGGAATGGGGGAAAGGGGGAGGGGAGGAATCCCCCTGAGGGGAGGTCCGGAACAAGGTGTTGTCCAGAGTTGTTCTACATTTCCATTCTTGCTGGTGAAAACTAGCTAGGTGGCTAACTTTGTACTCGTTGAAAGTTGTGCTTTGGAAAATGGCAGAATTTCTTTCTTTCCAAATATGCCATAGTAGGAAAATGTAATTGATGAGATTACTTCCTTTTTGTTTGAGGTGGAGAATGGTGTCAATAGTGGGTAGGGGTGGCGGGGTGATAGATAGTGGAAGATTCCAAACTTTGTTGTTCTCAGGGCATTGGAAAAGAGGTGGTCAATGGTCTCAGGGAGTGTTCCGCAGAGTGAACAAACATTTGATGGGGCAATGTGTCTTTGGTGTAGGGTGTTGTTTACAGGCAAACTGTTGTGAAATAGTTGCCAGAGGAAAATCATGAGCTTTGGAGGGATGTCAAGTTTCCATATCCAATGGAAATTCCATTTGGGGGTATCTCGGGGAATGTCGTGTGCAAGCCAGGTGGCAGATTTGACCGTGAAGAGGCCTTGTGGGGACGGGCCCCAAATAGGCGTGTCCTCAAAATCATTTGTCGGGAGGGGGATCCCTTTAATCTGAAGACAAATGCCTTGTGGTAGGATGTGACCAAGTTTAGGGAAGTCCCAAGACTTGCTTGCGGTAATAAAGTCGGAAAGCTTTTGGTTAGTGTTCACTGTATGGGGGTTTATATTTAACTTTTCAATAAGGTTCTGGTTGTCAAACCAGTTATCTAACCAGAAAAGGATAGTCTTTCCATTGCCTATTTTCCATCTAATGCCTTTTCTTAGAATTTCTCTTTGGGCCAAAATCTTCCTCCATATCGTTGAGTCGGTAGCCTTGGGCTGGTATTCGAAAAAAGACTTATTTTTTAAGTACTTGGCCCTAATTAACTTCACCCATAGGTTAGTCGGGTTTGAGATGACCTGCCAACCTAATTTTGCAATGAAAGCTTGGTTTAATGGTCTTGTTTTCCTTAATCCTAAGCCCCCTAGGTGTTTTGGGGTGCAGATTTTATCCCAAGAAATAACTAGGGGTGGATGTTCAAAGTCATACACATTACTTGTAATGTGTAAGTAGTGGAGTGGATAGTTTACATGCAATGGACAACAACTCCTAAAATTACAAACCTTTAATTTTTCGAGCATTTGGCATGAAGTAGTTTATATGATATGAGGCGGATTTGAGGCGGGTGGTAGGCAATTAGTAGATAATACACCAAAGAGCACAATGAGCATAGTGTTCCTTGTCCAAAACGCAGTACAAGTAGAACAAAACGCGACCTTTCAAGTTGGGTTGGCTGCTCAGTGTATATTGAGTGTCGTCAGTGTACAAAATAAAATTCAAAAAATAATTGATTTGACAAGTTATTGTTCACCATTAAATGCAAAGGGGGTGAGTTTAGTGTCATTTCTCTTTTCACTTCCCCATACTCCAACTCCTTTCTCTTTCTCTCTCAAATGTCCATCATATATATGTCCAAGTCTCAATTTTTTGACATATGTACACTCAAATATCATCTTTTGTACACTTACATGTAAGCTATTGTACAATTACTAGTGTTCACTCGCTTTACACAAGTATACAATACCATAGTTCATACGTTCACTAATTGTATACACATGTACATTGTCTAAATCTATATGTTCACCCATTAAGTTTTTATATCAAAGTTAATTAGAACATTTTTTTTTTTGAAATTGAGTATTATTATACGATGAACATTTGAAATAAATAAATGAGCATATTTAATAATCATAGTGAACAATAAAGTTATATAAAATAACATATGCCAAAGTTAATTGGAACATTTGGAGGGAAAAGTTTTAGGTGAATGAATTTAAAAATATCCAATTATGGAGGAGAGAAAAAAAATCTGATATACATTTAGAGGTTAATATACAATGAAAGTGTTATTTTTTTTTGTACATTAGAAAAAGTCATATGTACACTACGAATATACTGACATACATGTATGCCGTGGGTATGGAGCACCATGCTCATGGTGCTCCTCTCTGCACCATCTAATTTGCGGGTGGTAGGCGGATCTAAGTAAAAAGTAGTTATCCATTGGTGAGTGGGTAGTAGAGTGCATGTGATTCTGCGGATGTTGAAAATGCATTCGCTATAGACAATAAGTAAATAGAATTTTAGGTAGCATAAATTTCATATTTGACTTCGCCAATTGTCATCCCTATTGAGACAGGTCTTTCTAGGAAAATTTCCAATTGTGGCCCTTAGGTCTAAAGAATTCTCAGTGGCGGAAATTCCAAAAAAACTTTCTCGTTGATAGCCCTACTTTACAAATTATTCTCAAACATAACCTTAATGAAGAATATTCCGTTAATAATAAAGCATATTTCGTTAGTTAACAGTTAAGGCGGTCACTCGCAAATAAAAACGAGGCATTTTGGGTCGTTTTTTGCCAATTTCGACCTCAAAATCAACTCTTAAGGGTTAAAACTTACCCACTAAAATCATCCCTTAAGGGCAAAAAACGACCCAAAATACCTCGTTTTACGTGCGAGTAACTACTTTAACTATTAACTAATATAATATGCTTTATTATTAATGAAATATTCTTCATTAAGGTTATGTTTGTGAATAATTTGTAAAACAGGGTTACTAGCGGAATTTTTTTTTGAAATTTACACCACTGAGAATTTTTAAAACCTAAGTTCCACCATTGGAAAAGATTCGTTTTTTTCAACTTATTTTTAGTCTTTATAAATTAAGATAAGTTCATATAAAAAATAGAGCGCTAATCCTAATCCCAATTCGAGTACAAAGCTTGCAGGAGCGGATGGTGAATGGCGATCGTCAAATGAACAACTCGTGAGTCGTGACACTTTGGGTCATATAAGTCGTAACAAACTCTGCTTTTCCAACTGCCGTACTAACTTTTCCCCTCATGTTAGCCGCTTTCTTTAGTTACGCTTACCTTCTTCAGGCATTTAATTTAAGATATTCATAGATGAACCATATGCTAAAAATAACTTGAGAATAGCTAGCATCCACTATTAGTACTTTTGCCAACGAATCAGGTTCAAGTATCTTTAATGACCGACAAGAAATTAGTAATAATAATTATAACATTTAATCAAATAATAATTCAAAAATTATACTTCCTCCGTCTTTTTAGTTGCATGCTACACTTCTTTATTTGGCTTTTCCTTCTCTCTATCTCTCTCCTACCACATAACTTTTCTTCTTTATCTCTCTTACATAGAAAAAATGCATTGAAATCCGGAAAAAAAATGTAGCATCTAATTTGATACAGAGGAAGTAATAAAGTTGTTCCATTGGAAGGTTCTAATCCATGTCAAATAGTAGTAAATTTAATTTGAAGATTATAAGCCTTCATATATGGACTTGTTTGTCATCTCATATTATATTCAGGTGGTTAACGGTATCAAAAACTTCAACGGACTATACTAAAACTTAAATCAAATCTCTGTTTCGCACGAGTAGCATTCTGGGATGACAGTCATTAGCTCACAGTTCAGTACTCTGAACATATCCACCACACATGACACATCCACATTTTTATGTTGGTAAGGATTAAGGAAGGTTATATACTATCCGAGGAAGACTAAATGCATTAACAGGCCGGAGATGGTGACATAAGGGTCTAAGGATCCGACCCCATATACTATCCCAAGAAGCTGGAATGCAGGTCCGTTGCACTACACCTTCCGCGTCTCAACTCATATTTACATGCAATATAATGTGTCTAAGCAGGCGTCTTCCATTTCGATAGTATAGAGATCAATGCAGAGCATCTTTCAGAATTGGTACATGACAGCTACTGCATATACAACCTACTTCACAGGTCCTCCCTTCATTGTTCCATATATCAAATCAGTTGTTTTAGACAATTGTCCTTAGATCAATTATTTGGCTCTTTTCATTCTCTTTTCATTTTCCTTGTTTTTTAAAAGGTCTCTTTACTAAAATAAGTTCAATTCAACAGATACAAGTTAGCTTAACAAAAATAAGTTAGAGTTAAGCAAAATCTCAGCAAAAGTTCAAAGTCAACAACAGTAAGTTCAGCAACAAGTTCAAGAGAATAGAGGCTTAACCACATCAACAATAGTTCTATCTTTCTCTCTTTACTTCTCTCCTTCTTTACTTCTTACCTTGGCTTTGCCACAATGAATAAGAATTATTGAGCAGAAAAGGACTACCAGGTCTACCCCTGAAGGCTAAAGCTTAGAAATATCATATGAATAACTTCGCCTCGAGTTACCATCCTAATTGCATACCACTTCCATGTAAACCCTTTACAAACTCAATTTTTCCAACTTTTCCAGGAAACCGAGGGTCTTTACTTTGTAGTAGGAGACAAAAGAAAGGGTGAAATAGTGACAAAAGTATAGAATAGGTAGGAATAATATGAGGACCACAAGCCTTAAAAGGAAATGTAGCAAATAAACCGGAACATCCATTTATGTTAGATGAAGTAAATAAAAAGAGACGGAGGGAGTATATTGCAAGATTAAAACTCAATATATTACACTCACCTATTTGCCTTTTCGAAAATACCCCCTCTCATATCTATGTAGAAGCATACTTATGCTGTCAAACACATGTTGCCTCTGAAATAACTTTCCACGAAAGGGTTGGGATGCAAAGAAAGCAATGAGCCATGACCACTGACTCATGTTACAACTAAAGGACAAGTACCTGGAACCAAAACTTACCAGAAAGAATATATGAGACCGCCGAAAGAATAATTGATCCAGAAAACCTCGTCGTGATGTACAACAGGTTCTGGGACAAATTATGTTCAGGCAAGGTCCTTTCCTTTAAGCTGCAACGATTCAAGGATCATATGATTCAGATCTGCTTCAGATAGTCCTCTTACTAGTCTACCATTAGAGCATCCCAGAAGAAAATCCGGAAATTGCATCATCAATTTTGGATTACCCTTCAGATTTTGAGAAATTAGGAACCCAAAGTTTTCTTAGGGCTAAAAACCAACAGTTCAGAGATGCGAATTTTTTAACAAGCTTAGCAAACAAGGAAAAAAAGAGCCCCTAATACCACACATTGTTGGCTACATACATGAGAAAATGGCTTTACGATTCTAGCTTCACCCTAATTCACAGGAGATGGCAATCAAATATTCAAATACACACTCATTTGCTGATCACCTTTTAGCCTCATTTCTTCTGAAAATCCTAACAGCTTAACAACCCATGCTATTCCTTATATTTGGTTCAACTATCTGGCTTCCTAACACACACCATTTCGATGGTTTCACCCTTTTGATTACTAGGTTTTGCGCCAAAAAAGATGGGAGAATAGTTATGTTCAGTGACACCTAATAGTGAATAGTGAATGAATTTCTTACAGTCACCTATTTGCCTTTAAAATAGTGAATGAATTTCTTGGATTGGAATTTGCCATATTGTATGTGGTACGGCCAGGTTGAAGGTGTTTTTCTCAAACAGCTTCAACATTTTCACCTTTCTCAGCTGTACAATAACCCCGAATTGAATTGTCATCAAATCATACGTAGTAGCTAATTATGTGAAGTATTTCTAATCATTAAACATAAAATTAATTAGAATCTAATCAGATATAATAAAAATAAGTCTCTCCTGTTCTCTTCAGCTTCTTTCTCTCTCCTCTCTTTCTTCCTGCAACTTAGAGCCAAATTCAACAATGGTGGTCCAAGGGCTCATGGCGAAGGTATGATCGAGAACAACTCTTGTGTGCCTAGCGAAGGCCTTCCTCACTACAAGCAATTGGAAAGACCTATTTATAATCGTGTGGTGTTAGATTGCTAAACTTCTACATGAAATACTTCATAAGATTTTTCTCCATTGGGTATTTCCTCCAAAATTTGTGCTTTTACCACAGATAGATGCTGCAAGGGTTAGTCCGTCCATCAGCAGAAGGAATTCTTGCTAATGGGATAATCATCTTGATGCTTATTTTTCCCTCATTTCTATTTTGGTGAGTGGAGGACGCAACGAGGAATTACTTTCTAAATAGACTGCTTAAGATTCAAATTGATTGTTTTAACCAGTTTTGGGGTTCCATCCCTTTACTTTCACATGATAAAGATTTTGTTCTTCTCACTGAGTTTTGGGATTCTTCCCGTTCCTAGCCATATGAATATATGATCAACTTTCAGCAGTTATTGTGAAGTTACATATCTCCCTCCGGCCTATTGTGGTAAGACCAAATTCCTCACCTTGATGGATGATGGATCTATACCCTGGAGTGATGGCAGGAGAGCATAGAAGAAAGACATTTGCCCTTGACACCCATTGATCAAGATGGTCTGGCGTTGCAGGGAGAGGGGCTGTAGAGAACAGGAGAGAATAGAGATAAAGGGGTTTAAGTTACTCTTTATTGATCTGGTATGATTTCCCTTGATTTTTCTTCCCAAACTTGCCACTCTTGTGAGAATATATTAAGGTCCCAAGCAGATTGCGGATCTGCAGTGTATTTCTCTTCAAATCCTCACTCGCTATCAGCACATATTCTAGTTTGATTGGTTCAAGTTGGCGAGTAAATGTGCCCCCCTTTTAGCTCATACTCAAGGTATCTCATGTTCCATGATCATCAAATGCTATAATTCCTATCACCAGTATCTATAACAATTTTCAAATAGGCTCTTTACTGAAGCCCATTACCTGTTCAAACTACTTGCAAAGACGATAAGTGGAACGCAAGATGAAATCATGTTACCTTAATTAATACATTGTGACAGGCCATCAGAAAGAAAAATTGACAGACTTGTTGTAATTGATAACGTACTATGAACTCAAAATGTGTCTCAGATTTGATGGTATCGAACATCAATTTCAGTTTTGCACCAATATTCATTAGCTATTCAAAAGCAATAACATCTACCATTGGATACGACACAAGATCAGACAGTTGACGATTAAAATGAGAAACAGAGAAAGTGTACCTTTGACGTGACGTCAAGAACAAGTAGCTTTGACACAGACAGAGGTAACTGCAGAGAAAAGGCACGGACGATTAGTCCTCAAAGCAAGAGACTAGAAAAGCAAGAAATGTCTGATAATATACGTGCCAAAGAAGAAACACAGAAACATGGCCAATCACAGATCAAGAAATTTGAACATATATTCGTCATTGTACCTTCTTCTAGTACCACTGGTGGAACTTCAAAGATAAAGTTAAGAAACATTTTGTTTCTCACAACATTCGGCTAATTACACACAGATGGTTCTGCTTCCTCGGCACAAAGTTCACATCAAAGTGGGGGAATGGGAAATTAGTCTTGCTATCCCATTTTTATACAGAAGATGCCAGTAAGAGTCTATCACATAAAATAAGATCTTGAGTTACATCTCATGATCTAACTGAGGAACATTCAAGGGCGGTAGCTTTAAAGAAGCAAGAGAACACAGCTCTTTACTGATATTTAACAGGATCAGTTACACAAACAAAAATCACGCTCATACACGAGAATAACCATGCCCCAAAGAACAGAGTTTGTCAGAGAAAATAACTTGAGTTAGAAAGCATGATCTATTGAGTAAAATGTTCATTGAACTCAAGGGCTTACAACAGATTCCATATTAATCAGCATCTAAACTAGATTGCGGAGGCTTCATGGTCGGTAACTTTGATGAAGAATACAAGCACACGTCTAGATTAATTTTTAATAGGACCAGTTAGATAGAGATCAAAATCATACACAACGAAATAATGACTCAAAGCAAAGAATTTGTGAATTATCATGTGATTACAGTGTTGTTACAGTAACAATGATTTACAACGCAACCTGTCAAGTGTCAAGGATGTACATTCCCTAACTATCTCCACTTTCTTTTGTAAATTGAGTACAAATACAAATCAATGATAGTTTTTTATAATGTCAATGTATCCGCAGACCTCTGTATGCATAATTTCAGAACTAGGTCTAGCACCTTTACAAAACAAAATCATGATTCTATGGAATACTTGCTCCTCCCACAATAAGCCTCCCTTCCTGAACTACAGAATCAATTTTAGCTCTCTCCTGCATGCATTTCAGGTCAAACCTTCTGGTTTCAAGGATGATGGACGATTCTGCAAAAGATCAGGTAGTGTTATCCTCCCCATGTTGTTTGAATCAAGTTTTTCAAACTGGTGACAAATCTGTGATATATCTAGCTGTCCTATCTTTCCCATCTCTTTAAGCTTGAAGATAACATATTCCGATTTGCTGCACATGAAAAATGAACATGGGAATCAGCAGTCCTTCTCAACTTCAGCTTGCCAGAGGCAGGCAGAGTGAAATAGTAAATCTGGCATACTAGCTTTAGCGTTATTCTCTTGTTGTCTGTGTCACTGACTAACATGCTAGAACCTAAACTAATCTAAAACTAGATAATCCTTATTTTTCCTTATTTCACACTGCTATATTTAGCATGACTTGTAATTTGTCAAACTCACATATAGACCTAGTTCCCTCTGGCATGTCTTTCCGTCAATAATGGTAGAAGGAGACCATATATAGAAAAGGTAATGATATGACCAAAATAAGTATGACAACTTTTGCCAAATTGTTAGACGTTGGTGGGGGTTTTCCTTAAACACACCTTCCAAGGCCACCTTGCTTGTACATCTAAAAGAGTTTCTATAAATATATTCGCTTACTCCTTTTACAATGAGTTTGGATGAGAGAACTAGGACGGGAGTGGAAGGAAATAGGGTGAAGAAGCATTCTTTTTTGTTTACACACGGACTGGAAGTATACAGGATCTCTCCATTTTCCGAATTCATATATCAACGGTAGCACGAAGGGGAGACTAGCGGAAATTCTTTAGGAATCCGCGTAGATCTTCCCAGTTGCTCAATTGCTTCTCCTTGATACCAATTCCTCATCCAATTTAGGTTTCACAATTTAGGGATGAGAAATGGAAGAAAAGATATGGACAGGATTCTAATTTGGAAAAAAGGCATATCGTGTTCCTTAACCAAATTAGCAAGAAAATATCAAGTCCATTTAATCCCCTCCGGTTACCTCAATGATCGGTAATCGAACACATTGTTAGTGAAGGAATTAGGCTGAGGCTAAGTCAGAATCACAGTCCACTATTGTTCAATTGGTCTTAGCCTCTTCCACTAAACAAGAAATGGTGATGCTACAAGCTAGAAAACAATTCTTCAAAGCTGAGTTTATTGTATATAGAACTACCACTATTATGGAATTTAATCAAGAACTGGAGACAAAATAATATTGCAAAAAAGATAAAGCAATACATGGACATACTTGATGAAATCATTGTTATTGATATTGGCAGCAACCAAGTCAAGTGGAGTGATCTCCCTTTGAAGAACCCACTTAGCAACAGTACGTTGACGCTTATGAATCCTAGCCTCAACAAGGTAAAGAAACGACCGCCCAACCGCCAACGTCGAAACAAGCAACCACACAGAAGCGAAAAGCCGACCAGAGAGCGTAGTAAACGCCTTATCACCATACCCAACAGTAGTAACAGACAGTGAAGACAAGTACAACGAATCAACCCAAGACAAACCCTCAACAAAGTACAAAAACAATGTACCAATACCAATAAAAACCACAAGCACAGACAAAGCCAACCCCACTTTAAGCCTAATCCTCATCCTCCCCTTCTTCACATCCACAAGCCTAAGTGTAAGAAGATGCAAAAAATCATGATTCTGATTATTATTCTCATTACCCAACTGGTTGTTACGAGTTGTGTAATTAGGAGAACGCGGTACAGTAAGCTGATCATTCGTCTGATGATGAAGAATATCAGACAATATATTCTGCTCTTGCAGATCAAGTACATAATTAAGCACACCCGAAAGAAGTATATCAATAAAACCAAACCCAATAAGCACAAACAAGCAAGAAAACAGCTTAGTAAAAGGGGTTAAAGGAGTGATATCACCATACCCAATAGTACACATAGTAACAATACAAAAGTAAATAGCATCTACCATAGGGTGAGTTTCAGACCCTCTTGAGAATTGATCTTTATTCAAACCATAAACTATTACACCCATTGATAAGTATAGTATTAGTAAGATTATAGCTTGTCTCACCATTAATGAACCTTGATTACGGCCAGTATTAGTTGAAATTTTGATTTTTGTTTGTGGGTGTGATGGATTAGGGGAGGGTGGAGTTGGGACTGTGTATTGAGCTTGGAGCTCGCGGAGTACGGCTGCCATGTCTTTTGCTGGTGCTGTTTTGCTTCTTTGGAGTGATTTTGTTCTTGGGAGATGGTGATCATCATCATCATCCCAGTTTGAAGATGGGGTTTTTGTGGAGGAGGAAGAAGAAGAAGATGAGCATATTTCGTTGGGTTGTTGATATGGGATGGGTTGGAATTGCATTTTTCAGAGTGGAGCAGAAGTTCCACCTTGTGTTGTGGTGGTTCTGCAATTTTGGGTGGGACTGGGAGTGAAGGTGGTGAGAGTCATAGCCGCAGTTTGAAAGATACAATCCGAGGATTAGGAGTGGTTTGCCTTCTCCATTTTCCTTTGTCCTCTAATCTGAATTGTTTTTTCTTTTGTTTTTTTTTTTGGACCAAGAGGATGATATCTCAAAACAAATGAAATACTACCTCCGTTTATTAATACTTCCTCCGTTCCTAAATAAGTGGAACATAGAAAGTGGGGGAAAACCAAGAAAGTTAGAGAGAGAAAGTTGGGGACCACAATTAAAAAGAGAAAGAGTACTTTAACTAAATAAACAATTAGATATAAGGGTGATCATGTAATTTTATCATTTAAAATGTCCTATTTTGAACTTGGTGTTACTTATTGTGACATTTCCATATTAGGAAATTGTGTCACTTATTAGGAAATTTTATGTATACAAATAAAATTGTATACATAATGCAAATATAAGTAAATTAATAGATATTAGTAAATGATAATGATTTTAATGATCGGGTCCGGTGAAGGTTAAGTTGAGTCATGATCTAGTCGGGTTGAAGTCAGTTCGATTCGGGTCATGATCGGGTCGGGTTGAGGACAGGTCGGGTCATGATCGGGTCGGGTTGAGGTCAGGTCGGGTCATGTTCGGGTCGGGTTGAGGTTAAGTCGGGTCATATTTGGGTCGGGTCATAATCAGGTCGGGTTGAGGTCAGGTCGGGTCATGATCGGGTCGGGTCATAATCAGATCGGCTAGAGGTCATGATCGGGTCGGGTCATAATCAGGTCGGGTTGAGGTCGGGTCGGGTCATAATCGGGTCGGGTCATAATCAGGTCGGGTTGAGGTCAGGTCGGGTCATGATCGGTTCGGGTTGAAACCGGGTTAAGTCGGGTAAATTCGGATATGGGTTGAGTTCGGGTCAGGTGCAGGTCGGGTTTAGGTCAACAATTATCGGGTCAATTCGGTTACAGGTTGAGGTCGGGTCGGGTGCGGGTCGGGTTCAGGTCGAGGATTGTCGGGTGTTATTCGGTTACGGGTTGAGTTGGGGTCGGGTGCAGGTCGGATTCGGGTGTATCATTTCTCGGGTCGGATCGAGTCGGTTCCGGGTCGGGTTCGGTTCAAAATCCTGGAGCAGGTCAGCTTTTGACAGCTCTAGGTGTCATTCAATCACTCTTGGATAAAAGGTCCCAAAATTGATAACTTGATTCAAGCCCAGGAATCTAGGGAAATTGTCAACACCTGGTTTGTCCAACAATCAGGTCACACCGTGTGTTGATAAGACATTGATTATCCAATCAGAAGACTCTGATTTACGGCAAAAATAGGAGGTCTAATGAGCCTTAACTGGTATAAATACCCCTATGTCACATAAAAAAAGGTAAACACATTTCTCAGAAATAGTAACTGCAATTCTAGAACTTCTCTCTCTATTTTATATCTCTAGATACTAACTTAAATTTCAAAGGGGGGAATCAACCAAAAAGTGTCCAGAAATTAACCTACTACCCTTGCGAGGTCAATCTCGAAGCTACAACATATCTATTTTTCTACTCCTACTAACTTAAAATCTTCATTTTGACCAACGCTAAATCCCTCCCCTTATTGGATTAAAATTTGAAAGAAAAGCATATATCAACAACATGATTGGATCAATTTATGAAAGAGGCTAACTGATCCACACTGTATGAACATAGATGTAGTTAGCGAAATTTCAAGTATCATATACTTAACATCTATCCTAAGACCAAAATGCATAAACTAATAACATGAATCAAGACTAAGTATAGAATTATACCTTAGATGCATGATTTCCTCGTGACACGAGCTTTCTAGTGTAAATCCTTATAAAAAATGCCAAAGTGTCGTTCCTCTAGTATTAATCTACAAACAATGGTTGGATCACCACTTATTGTAGAACGGAAGAGATGAATAAGATTCACTCTCTTGCTTTGTTTGGTATAGTGGCCGAAAATTGGAGAGGAGAAGGAGAAGATGAGAAGCTCTCAAAAATCAAGTTTTAGGAGAGAAAAGATGATCAACTCCAAGTATATCTAACTTTTATCATCACTACATCATTTATATATTGTTCTTTTTGACTGGATTACTTGAAAAATATTTCAGTTTTGTTCAGTTTAACTCCATTAATTTCAGTTCAGTTCAGAACATTTCAGTTCAGTTCTGTTCAACTCCTTTCTTTTTGTCTCACAATAACAGTTCAGTTCATTTTATTTCAATCCAAAATAATAGAGTCTTATTAGTCCAAAAAAACCCTGATTAGCTTCTATCCAAACGTTACACTGACCTAATATTGTCGAATATATTATCTCTATAGAATCCGACTGGCTTTTGACATACCAATAGGTACCAAAAGAGATTGCTATGATCATTATTGTATCTGTATCATTTATATTTAGATTATTAATTACACTTGATCTTAAATAAAGAGAGGGCTAGAAGCCTAGAACTGAGAGGGAGGAGGAGGGGCTTGGCCTACAGTCGATGAGGTTTTAAATGGAAGAAATTTTCTTAAAGAGTTAAGATTATAAATAAGAGGCAGAGGCAAGAACCATGCTTTCAGAAAAGTGGAGATTATACATAAGGCAAAGTTTGGTTTTTTTGGAGTGATATCCTGTTTCTCTACAGACCTTAATAAGAGACTCCTATTTACTTACAATTAGGAAAATTCAAAATTGAGAAAGTAGCAAAACACTAATAAAGTAGTCTATGCATAAAACAGTGGTAAGTATCACTAATGAAAATACTGGAGTACTCTATTAGACCTTCCCCCATCCTGATGAGTACAAAATCAAAGCAAATGATGTCACTAGTGACGAAAATCAACCCACGCACATGAAGTTCACGACAGATCTGATTGTCTCTCACAGATTTCATTCGTTGTCATCACAAAAAGTTGTGTACGAGAACAAGGTGGCCATTCTTTGCAAACGCATTGACGAGGAACTTATATGCATGTTCTTTTTGGCTAAATGAACATTAAAATGAAAAAAAATAAATTTAATTAATCTAAAAATAATAGTAAAATATAAGAGTAAAAACATTGTCATGAATTGAATTGAATGAAAATAAACTGAATAAACTAAAAATAAGTTGGGGACAATAGCATAACAATTCAGCTAACAGTGACTCACCAGTAAAAAGTTAAAAGACATTAATGTATATAGAATTAAGAGGAAGCTAATCATGAACAAAATCTGTTTCTTTTTGCAATAAATTATTTTAATTACCGGATGGTTGATTTATTTTGTGACCGTACCCCAACCTTCAAAATCCTAGATCGGCCATCGCATAGAGGAATCGACTGCCATTCCGGTACCAAGGGCCTGTTCTTCCCAGCTTATTTTCAGTTCATCAGTTCAGTTCAGTTCAGTTCAGCTCCAATCAGTTCAGTTCAGTTCAGTTCAGCTCCAATTAGTTCAGTTCAGTTCAATTCAATTCAATTCAGTTCAGTTCAGTTCAGTTCAGCTCAGCTCCATTCTTGTAAAACCATTTTGTTAAATATTATTATTATGTTTGTCTAATAAAATTACTCTTACTATTATTATTATTATTGTTGTTGTTGTTGTTGTTATTGTTATTATTATTATTATTATATTATTTTATATCATTATTATTATATCTATATATTATTTTTTTTATTATAGCTTCATTCGTTATTATTACTCTTATCATTAGGGAGGAACATGGTTTAAGTCAAAAGCATAAACCAATCAAATCGCGTCAAAATGGTTTATGATGCAATTTTGCACGGTCCGACCCAATCATTATTTTATTACTAAATATTATTATATTATTAAATCTAATTAGTAAAATAGAAATATTAATTTACTTCTTAGATATTATTGTTATTATATAATCATCATCAAGTATTAATATATTAATACAAAGACTATAAAATAATTGTTATTAATTATCATTATTATTAATTTATGATATTAATATTATTTATTTATAACTATCATTTAAAAATATCCAAAATACT
The DNA here is from genome assembly GCA_947645195.1 of Patellifolia procumbens. Lineage (NCBI taxonomy): Eukaryota > Viridiplantae > Streptophyta > Magnoliopsida > Caryophyllales > Amaranthaceae > Patellifolia > Patellifolia procumbens. The sequence continues at coordinate 204,899 of CANSGD010000136.1, forward strand.
ATTATTATTATTCATTATCAATTATTATTGTTCATCATTATAATTATTATTTAATATTCATATTAGTATTGTTTAAATATTATTTATATATTTATTCAATTCAATTCAATTCAATTCAGTTCAGTTCAGTTCAGTTCAGCTCCAATCAGTTCAGTTCAGTTCAAGTCAGCTCCAATCAGTTCAATTCAGTTCAGTTCAGTTCAGTTCAGCTGAATTATGCCGAAAAGAACAGGCTCCAAGTAGAATACATATTTTTATAGAAAAACAAAAATTGTTGAAAAAAACACAATACAGATTTTTATATAATTTGAAGGGGGACGAGGAGATAGGGTAGAAGGAAAGATATTGGAGGGGGTGTAAAAAAGGAATACACAACAATTATATAAAAATACGAGCTATGTCTTAGTAAAATACGATTGTGTTACACTCTACCTTTAATATGGAGTATAAAGATTTTTTCCTAAGTACATGGAGGGATGCAGGAGTAAACGGAGTTCACATATCTTAGATACTTTACTTAAAATAATATAAAGTTTTCAATATGTGTAATTGGTAACAATTTATAATAAAATTAGTTCATATCTTAGATACTTTAGTTAAAATAATTCATCCATTTCAAAATAAGTGATACGTTTCAAAACACGAACTCTGAGGCAAATTTTCATAAATTTGAGTGAACTAAATTGAGGGGATCAATAAAAAGTGAGAAGTGAGACATGTAATTAAACTAATAGCCAGCTACCCACTATCCAATCCACCACCAACCCCCCTCCTCTCTCCACCTTCCACCACCATCAACCCCATTCTCTCTCCTCCATCCACCACCACCAACCCTATTCTCTCTCCTCCTTCCCACTCAAAAAACCACCAGAACCATCGCCTCCTCTCTCTTCTTTCCACCATCAACGTGACCCCACCACTAGAAGCACTGCATTATATCTCCTCTTTCCATATACCGCCACATTTCAAACCACTACATCAACCGCCGCAGGCCCCCACGATACTCCAAAATCCGGCCCACCAGTGGCGGATCCACTATTGAATTAGTGGGGTCACTTGACCCCGCTTAAAGTGGTAAAATTGTAAAATTTTCCTTTAAAATTTTCGATTTTTTGAAATTTGTCCTGAAAAAATTGATCATTTGTCAATAAAATTTAATTATTACCCTTTAACCCCACTAAATAGTTTTTCTGGATCCGCCACTGCGGCCCACCAACCCCCCCCCCATCGCAACCTTAGCCACCACCACACAACCGTATAACACTAACATCAACCACGCAACCATCAAAACATAACAGCACCAACACCTTCAATTCGCAACCTTCTCCTTAACTTCCAACCACTGCATACTTCACCGGCTTCGCACTCGTCTTGCATACTTGGAAGATGTGAGGGGTGGAGGTGGTGGCAGAAAGGTAAAGGAAAAGGTAAAAGGGGTAAAGGAGAGGAGAGAGATGGGGTGGTGGTTTCGGTGGTTAAATCGACCTGCGTTGTGGGGGTGTTTCGATAGGCTAGGTGACGGCGGTGGTGGTAAATCAGGCTGGGTTGGTTGGATGGTGGTAGCTCAAGAGTTATGGGTTGGGGAGAGAGAGGAGAGGGGTGGGTAGAATTAAGTTATAGCACTGAGTAGGTTTTATTAGGACCACTAAACATGGTTTAATGTTTTTAGTAATCACACACCAAAACTTACTTGATAAGGAAAAAAGTGTATCATCTATCTATTGTAAAAGACATTAAAATAGAAAGTTTATCACTTATTGTAAAAAGGAGGAAGTATAAAGTTTTCAACGTATTAATAGCTAACCATTTGTAAGAAAATTAAAGGGTTTGGATTATTTAAGTCGATACTCGGTATTACTATGTGTACTTATTCTGATATGCAATCTTATCGCTAAAACACTTCCTAATACCAACCATTCACTCTCTAGTACCAATTGTACCCACTAAACATTTCATGATACCACAACAATCTTTTTATTACCAACATATTGACACCAATATAACAATATATTAATAGCTATTGTTAGATACGATCATGGATTAGGTCGGGTTTTTGCCTACAAGGTAAAAATGACAGCTTCTGATCCACGTCGTCGAGTTGAGCAAGTGGGCCATAATTTCAGGTGAAGGCTAAAGCGGCCTAAAGATGATAATCAAATAAAGCTCGTTCTCTTACGTAATATTTAGGCCATATTAAAGTCCAAATCCAAAAAAAACACATTATATTTGGGACCAATAGGTTAACTCTTGAACATCTTCATTCCATTCAATTAAGTTATATTCAATTTAGAACAAAGTTAAGACTATCCTTGAACATGTGAGGGCGGCTTTCATAAAAAATAGGATTTGATTAGCGTTAGGGGAAGGAACCTACGTATAGAGTCAAAGTCGTGGGGCACTTTGTTGACGATTAATACTCTAATATACTTTCTCACCACGCAAACTAAAAATAAGAAAAAGCAGCGTTGTCAACTTTAGCTTGTCTCCGCAGCTGCAGTGTGAAACAAGAATAATATAATAGGAGCACTATAAATCAGCTTAGGTATCAGAGAACTCAACCATACAAAATAACTCACGTAATCAAACACAGAGATTATTATCATTTGTATATCTCCATTATTTGAAGCTCAAGTTGAAGTTATTCTTGTTAAAGTTGAGTGAAATCAAACCAAATTCCAGTAGCAAAGGAAAGCAGAAGAAGCAGAAAAAAATTTGCTGCTTTTATTTTTGGTAAGCTTTAACCTTTTTCTTCTTTTAATATTCTTTATTTTGGGGGAAAAGAGTGAGTAAAGGAGCTCTTTGATACTGCTCGCCTACTCCCACTATTGTTTGTCCATTTTTATTATTTAAGTTTCTTTATTTTTTTTTTCATTTTTGCCCATCTGGTTCATCGGAGCTATGTCCCACTAACCCCCAATCTGAGACGCGCACCTGGTTGTGGTGCATGGGTGAGTCTCTCAACGAGGGTTTCTGTATACGGTTCAGGGCTTGAACTCCGAGACCCTTTTTAAGCAATATGAAGCCACTTGGACCAATCCTATGTTGGTCATTTTTCTGATTAAGATGAAACACATACTGAATAAGCTAGAATTTGATTTAAGAAATGGTGATGAGAGAGATAGAGTTAAACTGTGAAAGATTTTTAGTTAATATACTTACATGATCGAACATCTTATTTCTATGATCAATTTGCTGCCTTTTACTGCAATTAGGAAGATATACATCTCATGGTTACGCTTCCTTCTATTGTCCTGTTGTTAGTGAGATTATAAGGATTAGTTGATATAAGGGGTTGAAAGTTTGGAGATTATAGAGTGGGAATTGGTGACAATGTTTTTACCAAAAATAGTTCATTTTCTTGTTTGAATTGGGATGACAGATGAGAATAGTTTGAGAAATTAATGCAATACTTTCTCTGTTTTTTGTAACACTTTGAGTGACTCTCTCCGTCTTATAATATTGTTCTCATTTACCATTTTCACAAGAATAGAGAAAAAAAACATTTAATGATTTGTGTTTAATATGTTGTAGCTGCACTGGAGAACGAATAATTTTTTTTTACTTTTAACAAAATAGTATTAATTGATGTTTTTGGTAATTTGTGCTTATTGTTTTAGCCAATAAACTTAACTTGAATGAATGATATGACCAATTAAATTTGAACAAAGTATATATATATTAAAAGTGGAAATATTCATCGTGGAAGCTTTTTTTGAGACTAATAAAATGTTATATGATAACTTTTTCTTAATTTTTAGTAAAAAAGATGATCACAGTTGATGAACTTTGACCTAAAAAAAAGAAATTATGTTTAGTCAGAGGAAATGTCAAATTTTACCTTTAGTTTGAAAAAATGATTGATGTGGCAGTGTGTCTCAACTCGAAGTTTAGACTCTCTTCTAATCAGAAAAAATTGAATACCCATCCTTAATAAAGTGTAGTAGGGAGTAATATGATAAATTAGTAAGGGTCCGTTCTATATCACTGTGGTTTTCAGATTTTTGGTTTTTTTGTATTTGAAAGTCATATGATAAATGTCATACTTATAATAAATCAAAAATTAGTCAAACTTATTGGAAACACGATGATTATGAAAACTAACAACTAAAAAGTGAAAACCACTTTTTGTGATTTCCTGTTTCAGGTTTTTAGTTTTCAAAAAAAAATGACAACTAAATACAAAAAACGATAACGAACGGGCCCTAAATTTTTAATATTCTATCAGTACTGAGTTATCTACGGACTGACCACTAGATAAGTATAGTAATGGTCCTTCTAACCCCAATCCTATGTTTAAATTCCCAAACACTCCTTTATAAGAATGTCCAATTACCCATCATCCATTCCATCGGGAATGGCCATTACCCATTTGGGATTAAACTGCACCTATTCGGCTATTCCCAATAATCTGTTGCCTAGGTGCATGTACTGGACCTCAAATTTGGATTTTTGAATGACAAAAGATTTTTGTCATCAATACAAAAGATTCAGCGCCCCGTGTTTTCTAGAATGAGTTACTAGATTGAATTAAAATTAAGTGAAAAAAGAAACTAATATAACTGAATTTAATTGAATTGAATTAATTTCAAAAAAACAAGGTTTGAATATTAGAAGTATTTTGTAGTAAATTCTCGTTGCAATTTATAATGTTGGTATAATTCTTTCCTATTCCCCTGCACGGCTACACCAAACTCATCCCACATACAAAACACCATGTAAAGAAAGTATTGGTATGCGTTGGAGAATCTACAAGTACTTCCTCCATCTCTTATATAGTTTCCACTTCATGTCTAGTTTTTAAATACCTTTCGTCCCATGTTAGATGATACAATTTGACTGACATATTTAACTAATTTATTATTTTGAAAGTAGTTGATTTAGGATTTTTTTAGTACATAAATACATGTTGGTGGGGGCGTATCTAGAGGTGTCAAAAATTGATCCGACCCGATAATCCGATTTGGTTCGACAATAATCCGATCCGGTTCGATCCGAGTTAGAATGCATCCGAAATCCGACCGCTATCCGACCCGACAGTAATCCGATACTGGCTTGACCCGCTTTAGTTCAACTCAAACCCGATAGGAAACGATCCGAAGTATATCCGAAATCGGTTATAACCGGTATTCTAAGATCCGTATCCGATCGACAACCGATCCGAAACTTATCCGATACCCGATTGAATCCGATATTTATCCGAGTTATCCCACCCAATTTTATCCGATCTGATCTTGAACCGACCAAATATTATCCTGTAGAGTGTTGACTTAACCTAATACTATCTGATATTGACTTGAGCAATTAAATTGTGTAAAATAAAATTTGTGTAATACAATATTTTTTTTTTACTATTAGAATACTAATGTTACTCATTTAATTTATTTATTAAATAATTTTATTAAACTTTACATTAATTTTTTTATCACTCAATACTCATCCTTACATTTTCACACCTGAGCAAGTATATTTTTCTCAAAATAACTCAAAATTCACCCACAACATTTTGCAATTAATGTTGAAATGTAATCTATTCAAAAGCTCCACATCTAAAGCCATAAATAAAGGGGTTGATTTTTTAATTTAGACTACATCTATATATATATATTAAAAAGCATAAGCAAGCATTGCAATCCATCACGTGTATGAATAGAAACCACCACTCTAATATGTTATTAGTGCTTCTTCTATCAAAATCAATAATGATGTATGAATAGAAACCAAGAGTTAAGTTGTAAATTTTTAATAAGCATATTGTAAATGAGATGCCTTTTTTTAAATAATTTTTCACACTATATGACATTAATTATTTTAACTATTATTAAATTCAATATACAAAAATCCCGAGCATCCTCGGAGCCTAAACACTAGTTTTCTTCTAAAATGCCAGACTAGTGGCACACATATGACCATTATACAAATACTTCATCCTCGTCTACTATAAGTGAATTCAGTCATCATTATCATTATACCATTTATTAATAACGTCATTTTGAGTAGTTCACAAAACATAAATCAATAGCTAGCCAAGTATCTCAAAGCAAAAATGGTAAATTATTTGATTTCTAATTGTTTGAAAAGAAATGAAAATAAAAGCTAATTGCAACTAGCCAACTATCTCAAAGCAAAAATGGCAGAAGTTTCAATAACTGTCTCACCGAAGAAAGCACATTATGCTAGTTTTGAGCTGTAAAGGATATAATCCCACGACCCAACTCCTCTAAGCTTCTGGGTGTCCTCTTATTCTTGTTAATTTCATTAGAATTATCAGAATTAACAGGAGATTTGTTTGAATTGAGCTCACAAAATAAGGTTTGATGGTGATTAGGAGTTTCTTCTTTGGTCTTATTAGACTTTCTACCCCACCAAGCAGGCATATCGAAGAAGCAACAAGAAAACAACCCCAAATGACAGAAAAAAGACTCTAACTTTGATAAAATTAAGATAACCCAGATGATATAAAAGACACTAACTTTGATAAATTGAAATAAACAACATAACCCAGATGATATTAAAGACACTAACTTTGATGAATTAAAATGAACAAGATAACCCAGATGAAAAAAAGAGATAAATTGAAATGAACAAGATAACCCAGATGACAGAAAGACTCTAACTTTGATGAATTGAAATGAACAAGATATGACCCAGATGAAAAAAAACACTCTAACTTTGATGAATTGAAATGAACAAGATAACCCAGATGACAGAAAGACTCTAACTTTGATGAATTGAAATAAACAAGATAACCCAAATGAAAAAAGACACTAACTTTGGTAAATTGAAATGAAAAAGATGACCCAGATGAAAAAAAGACACTAACTTTGGTAAACTCTTTCAGTTTCTCCCCAACCCAAAAACTACACCAGTCTCAACTATCACTCTCACTCTCACGTAACTCTACCACCAATATACCCAAAACAACGTTAATAAAGAAAGAAAGTTCTGGAAAATTGTGTAGTTCGCTAAGGTTTATAGTTGAGTTTTGACAGTTGAATTCAACCATTAAAGCTCTAGATTCAGAGCTATCAAGAACCATTAAACCATGTTTGCTCTTTTGTTTCTTGGACGGTGGGGGTTTCTCGAGCAACCTTCTGCTAGTCGTACTGGGTATAATTGTAAATAGGTCCTGTTTTATACAATGGACGCGATGAAGATAAGGCTCAAAGAGGGAGACAAGCTTCCATTAACAAATACGAGTGCTTAAAATGGCTTAACTCGAAGAAGTCTAAAGTCTGTAATTTACATCTCCTTCAATTGAATTGAAGTATAGAGGAGGCTAGTGAACATGGAAGAGGGAAATGGGGTATGAAGGGGAAAAGGAAGGGGATGAGGCTGAAGAGGGAAATGGTTATTGGGGTAAGGGTTTTAGGTTTTTAAGTAGGGTGGGTCATGAAATTTTTGGAGGGGAAAGGAGGGTGAATTTTTTAACTTAGTATTTTCGAAATTTGAACTTTTTAAATTTTGAAATTTGATTTTTGAAGGTGAATAGGGTATGTTTAGTTTTAATTTTGATTTTTTCAACTTATAAATATTTTAAGTTAAATATACTATGATTATTTATAACAAATTTTGCTATTACTATTATGATTAATATTGTTATTATTATCCAAGTATCTTGTAACACCAACATCTATAAAAGTCAAAAACTAGTTTTAAACTAATATTACTCTTATGTAAATGGATTGATCTTATATGAATTATTAGTAGTTTATAGCTATGATTTGTTCGTTATCGTTTTTTGTTTTCAGTTTTCCGTTTTTTTAAAACCTAAAATCAAAAATCAAAAACACGAAACAAGAATAAGTGGTTTTAACTTTTTATGTCAGTCTTCAAAATCATCATGATCCCAATAAATGTGACTAATTTTAATTCATTATAGGACATATATGATTAAAAATCAAAAAACAAAAAAACAGGAAAATACAATAATATCGAACAGGGTCCTAGTTCACTGTCGTTAAAGTACTAATTAAATGAATCACTAACATGTATTACTTAATCATATATATATATAGCATGATTTATAATGCTTACAATAAAGTGATAAGTGATAGTGATATGATTATAACTAAAGTGAAAGTATTGTTCCTCTGACCATAACATTTGGTCAGACGGTATTAGTTAGTAAGCTTATGATTTCGGTTGGGTTTCCGTTATTGATTTTAATGAACTTATGATTTTAGTTAATAAACTTATGGTTTCAGTTAATGAACTTATGATTTCAATTAATGAATTTTGGTTTTCAATTATTTATTTTAGTATTCCAATTAATGAATTAATAGTTGTACTTGATGAACTTTTGATTTCAGTTAATGAATTTTAGGTTTTCAGTTATTTATTTTAGTGTTCCATTTGATGACCTTATGATTTCAATTGAAGTGGTATGAGTTTCAGTTGAAGCGGTGTGACCAAATATAATGATCAGACACGTTTGACCCAATACACTTTCATCACTAAATGAGTGACCTAGTATATTGATGATTGATTTAATACACTAACCTATCAATGATTGAACTAATATATAGATCTTAACCATCTGCTTGATCTATAACATATGTACGTGATATAACACATTGATCTTCACTATCTTATTCCTTGATCTCATATATTTACGATTGATCTAATACATTGATTTTAAGAATCTTGTAAGTTATACATTGATGTAATGTATTGACCCATTTAATAAACTAATCCTAACTATCTTATACGTTGATTTAAGATAGTGATGGTTGATCTAATACATTGATCTTAACTATCATATACATTGACCTAGTATATTGATGATTGATTTAATACACTAATCTATCGATGTTTGAACTAAAACATAGATCTTAATCATTTGCTGAATCTAGAACATATGTAAATTGATATGATACATTGATCTTCAGTATCTTATTCCTTGATATAATGAGATCCAATACATTGATGTTAAGTATTTTATAAGTTATACATTGATCTTCACTATTACTATTACTATTACCATTATTATTTTTACAAACTTAAAACAACAACAACAATCAAATCACATAACATTTAGTTTACTAGTTGGATTATACTAATATCTTCTTACAAGCTAATTTAATGCATTGAGTTCACGTAAAAATGGTGACGGTATATAAAACACGCGATCTCGCAAATAGGTCGAGATTATTTCGAGTTAAGCTCGGGCTCATTCAAGTCAAAACTCGGTCATAGCTCGACTAGAGATCTTAACAAGCCGATGTGAGTTATGCAAAATTCAATTGTAGTCGTTATCACCTCTAAGCTTGGCCAAAAACCGAATTGACTCGACAAAAAAATAACCGAATTTCGAAATTGATCCGACCCAAAGACCACCGAATCTGAATTGACCCATACGAACCCGACAGTTACCCGACTCAGGTTTACCCGAACCCGTTAATACCCGACCCGATTTTGATCCGACTCAAATCCGACTTGTACCCGACCAAACCATGACCCGACTTTATCCGTATCCGACCCGATCTGAACCGACTAATGATGATCCGAGACGGGTAATCAGACCCGACTCGATCCGACCCGATCATATCCGACTCGTTACGGGTCAATCCGAAACGACTCAGTTATCCGAATTGACACCTCTAGGCATATCATAGGGGTTTGGGGTGGGTGGGGTTATTGATTTAATTATATGTGGGACCCATTAATATTCTATTGTACTTCCATACTATTTATAAAAGTGTACTTCTATTGTACAAATCTAATAAAATGTTATAGGGAAATATATCTATTGTACTTGCATGCTATTTATAAAAGTGTATCAACTAATGTGGGACGAATGAATAAATCAAGTGTATCATCTAATATGGGACATGGGGAATGTTAAATTTTTATTACAATTGTTGTAGTATAATCAAGAATATTACTAGTCAAAGTTAAATATTAAACGCTATGAAAAAATATATATAATACTTTATCTGTTCCCATTTGATGTTTTCATTTGGAATCTGGAGGAAAACCAATACAAATTGAGGTGGGTGAGAATCTTCGTAATTTTATAATCTATGTAATGTACTTTGATACCTTTTTGCTTTTCAAAAAGTAAGAGGGAGAAAGAAAAGTGGGTAATTGAGAAATAAATGATTATAAAGTGGGCCATGTGTAAGATAAAAAATAAAATAATGTAGAAATTTTTTGGTTGTTGAAGGGTAAGACGCGGAAATAAATTGTTCCCAAATGGAAAAGAACTCAAGTGTGAAAAAAATTAAGGAACATCTAAAAAAAGGAAGAACATTTAAGAACAGAATAAAAAGAACTTATTAGACCTTATTATTCGACCTTACCTGTTAGACCCTATTTGACCTTAGCTTATTAGAAGAAACCTTATTAGTTGTTATTCGACCTTATCATATGAAACTTTATTCGACCTTATTAGATCTAATTGGGCTTTATTATACCTTCTTAGACCTTATCTGAACTTATAAGAAATGAAAATAAGTTGAAAAGAACGGACCCTTCATCTCACATTGTCAATACTTTTCTCTTTCTTATCTTGTGTTATAAATATGGATAGAGTGTCATTCAAAAACGGATGACGACTTGTGGCGGATTGCAATCCTTGCTTCCACTTTTTAATATATATATATAGATTTTTCTGTAGGCCTATGACCTTATGTACCACTTTATGACCTTATGTACCACTTTGACAATTTGTTACAATAACGTAGTAACTCTTTATTTGCCATTCCCCGTGAAAATAGAGAGGTCCTTTTACCTTAAGGGCATGCTTGGAATGAGGGTAAAGTATTAAGGGGATAATAAAAGTCAAACATAGAAAAGTTAAGGGATTTAGAGGGGATGATAAAGGGTATAGAGTGGTGGTGGAGAGGATAAAGTGGTGTTGGTAGGAAAGAAATGGAAGAAAGGGGGGAACTATTACCCTCATTATGGGGGTAATAATTACCCACCACCACCCCTAGGTAACTATTACCCTCATTTGAAGGGTAATAGTTCCCCTCTTTCCTCCATTTCCTTCCTACCAACACCACTTTATCCTCTCCACCACCACTCTATCCCCTTTATCATCCCCTCTAAATACCTAGTTTTTCTATGTTTGACTTTTATTACCCCTTAATATTTTACCCTCATTTTAAGCATGCCCTAAGTGTCTTTGTCTCATTTGTTAGATTATAGTGTAATTCTTTAGTTCTCATTATACTACATCTTTTTCAACTAAAACTATCTAGTAGCTACTATCTTAACGACCAACTAATTCATGTTTTCTCTTTTGGCTTCCACATTGTTATTTGCATTTAACAAACAACACACAGTTACATACATTTGCATGATAACAATATCACATGCTATTCTTTGAGTTGAACATTGCAAAGTAACTAGTGCACTTTTTTTTTCAGACCTATTGGTGGTCAAATATATGGATCATAGGGGTGAAGTTGAAGATCCAACAACTTCAAACTCTAGTGTGGCTGAATCAAATCAGAAGGAGATAAAAACTCAACAAAATGGTACTTCTAACACAGTTCCATTCTATAAGCTCTTTTCGTTTGCAGATTCTACGGACAAGGCATTGATGATCATTGGGTCCATTGGAGCTGTTGGAAATGGTGTTTGTATGCCCTTGATGGCCATCATTTTTGGTGAACTAGTTGATGCCTTTGGCCAGAATCAAAACACCGAACGCATCATTCATGTCGTCTCCCAGGTATTGAACATGAAGCTATTGGGAGTCATTGAATTTCATGTCAATGAAGGGTGTTTGATAAATGACTTTTGAGCGGCTTTTCAGTAGCACTCGACCTTTTTTTTTCATTTGGTCAAACAACAAAACAAGTGTTTAGTAAATGCCTTTTGAACAATATGAAAATATTCAGACCAAAGTCAAAAATTGTAAAGCATCCATGGTATACTAACTCATTTTTTAGTACTCCAATTGTTTTCTTGGTACTCCGTTAGTTGTGCTTCTGCCATCTTGAAATATCTTCGATGATCCTTATTAATGACCTTTTTCTGCAGGTGGCTCTAAAGTTTGTGTACTTAGCCATGGGAGTAGCAGTGGCTGCATTTCTTCGTAAGTATTTTTAAATCCTATAGTTTATGCCATAGTTAGCCAACATCCCCATAGGTTACTGCATTACCCTGATGTAATATATAGTTTTTACTTCCATCTTGCTACTTATACTTTTGCTTCTTCTACCACCTATATCCATTTACAATTTCTTGTGTTCTCCGTTATAATCCCAATCCATGCATGCTCTTAGTATACAGTATTTGACGTATTTATTTATTACTATATCAAAATCTATCATAAACTACTATAAGCTAATGAGAAGATAATATGATCTTTTTGCATTGGCAGAGGTGGCTTGCTGGATGGTAACAGGAGAAAGACAGGCAACAAGAATAAGGAAGTTGTACCTGAAAGCTATACTCAGACAAGATATTGGCTTTTTTGACAAAGAAACGAGTACAGGAGAAGTTATTGGGAGAATGTCAGGCGATACAGTTCTCATACAAGATGCTATGGGAGAGAAGGCAAGTCATTATCACTCTTCAATCCTAACAGTTCTATTCTTGATCATCATCATCATCTTCTTCGTGTTAGTTTGTTAATATGGTTACATTTGCTTTGCAGGTTGGAAAGTTTATACAAATGATATCAACTTTTATTGGAGGTTTTGTCATTGCATTCATTAAAGGATGGCTTCTTACTCTTGTCATGATGTCCTCCATACCCCTTCTTGCAATTTCCGGTGCAGTTATGACCATCATTGTTTCAAAGATGGCAACAAGGGGTCAAGCTGCTTACGGAAAGGCGGCAACTGTTGTACAACAAACTATAGCTTCAATTAGAACTGTGAGTACCATCACCTAAAGTACACCTTTTTACTTCTTCATATTAAACAAAATGATCTAAATTTCGTGTCATCTTCCCCTCAGGTGGCGTCATTCACAGGAGAGAACAAAGCTATTGCAGATTATAACAAAGCTATTGCAAGTGCCTATAGCTCAGGAGTTCATGAAGGATTGGCTTCTGGATTGGGGCTTGGTGCATTGATGCTTGTTATCTTTAGCAGCTATGCTTTGGCCATATGGTTTGGCTCAAAGATGATTCTTGAAAAGAATTACAGCGGGGGAGTTGTACTTAATGTCATCGTGGCTGTCTTGGTTGGATCGATGTGAGTTCATTGCTTCAACTTGTTTAAATTGAATCACAAAAGTATGTATAGTTTTTTATTTATTAAGAGATATGTAAATATCTATGTGTTTATTTGCTCTAGGTCATTGGGCCAAGCATCTCCTTCCTTGAGTGCATTTGCTGCAGGCCAAGCAGCAGCTTACAAGATGTTTGAAACCATTAATAGAAAACCGGCCATTGATCCTTATGACCCTAGTGGAAAAGTATTACATGATATTCATGGGGATATCGAGTTGAGAAATATTTATTTCAGTTACCCAACTAGACAAGATGAACAAATTTTTAGGGGATTTTCTCTTTCAATCTCAAGTGGCACAACTGCGGCATTGGTTGGACAAAGTGGAAGTGGGAAATCAACTGTTATTAGTCTTATAGAAAGATTCTATGATCCACACGCTGGAGAGGTCCTGATTGATGGAATTAATCTCAAAGAATTTCAACTACGATGGATCAGGCAAAAGATTGGCTTGGTGAGTCAAGAGCCTGTTTTGTTTACTTCCTCAATTAAAGATAATATTGCATATGGGAAGGATGGTGCGACACTTGAAGAGATAAGAGCTGCTGCCGAGCTTGCAAATGCTGCCAAGTTTATCGACAAATTGCCTCAGGTTTGAACCTTTTCCCCCATATGTTCTATCTTTTGGGAGTTGAAAATATATAAGCATCTGAGCTAAAAAGAAAATAAATAAGCATCACCTTTTTTTATTGCTACAGGGGATAGATACCTTAGTTGGTGAGCATGGAACTCAAATGTCTGGAGGACAAAAGCAGAGAGTGGCTATAGCAAGGGCCATTTTGAAAGATCCACGAATTCTTCTACTTGATGAAGCTACAAGTGCACTTGATGCTGAATCAGAGAGGATTGTGCAGGAAGCACTAGATAGAATAATGGTTAATCGAACCACTATTATTGTTGCCCATCGCTTAAGTACTGTGCGGAATGCCAATATGATTGCAGTCATCCATGAAGGAAAGGTGGTTGAGAAAGGTAATCTTGTACCTTGATCTTTTTACTTTTGATTAGTCCTGGAGGTGTGGGATTATCATAAGTAACTCATCTACCGGTGTACACATTAAATTAAAATATGGTTTGTAGACTTTGTACATTTAGACATCTAATCTTGTCATGACTCATGAGAGGATTTTGTATTCGGAGGTACTTGTGATAGTTTTTTGGTGGCTAATTTGTTTGTTTTACCGTGGAAGGTGATAACTTATTTCCATGTGTGCCAAATACAGGAACACACTCGGAACTACAAAAGGATCCTGAGGGGGCATACTCCCAACTAATTCGTCTGCAGGAAATGAGAAAAGAGTCTGATCAAGCTGAGAATACTAGAGAGATCTCAAGAGAGTCTAGTAAGAGAGTATCATCATTACGATCATTGAGTCGTGGATCCTCAGGAAGGATGAGCAGTAATCATCACTCATTCTCAATAATGTCTGGAGTAGGTGTAGACCTTCCAGAGAGTGCCCTGCCAGATACCGAGAGTGTTGATTTACCAACTTCAGAAGAACATCCACAAATTTCACTCTGGCGTTTGGCGTCTCTTAATAAACCTGAGATTCCTGCGCTTTTACTCGGAGCTCTCTCTGCAAGTGCTAATGGTGTCATATTCCCTATCTTCAGTATACTTCTTTCTAGTGTGATCAAAATGTTTTATGAGCCACCTCATCTACTGAAAAAAGATTCAAGATTTTGGGCCTTAATGTTCCTTGTGCTTGGTCTGGCATCACTAGTGACGAATCCAGCTCGAGCCTACTTCTTTTCTGTGGCCGGTTGTAAATTAATACAACGGATCAGATCAATGTGTTTTGCTAAAGTTGTCCATATGGAGGTTAGCTGGTTTGATGAGCCAGAGAATTCAAGCGGTTCAATTGGCGCAAGACTATCAACTGATGCAGCAGCTGTGCGTGCTTTGGTTGGGGATGCTCTTGGTTTGCTTGTTCAAAACATTGCAACTGCAATTGCTGGTTTACTTATAGCCTTCCTTGCAAATTGGATTTTGGCATTTATCGTCCTTGCTTTAATACCCCTAATAGGCCTTAATGGATATATTCAGATGAAATTTATGAAGGGATTCAGTGCAGATGCTAAGGTATATCTTTCTATCTAATACACATGCATGCACCCTCCCCTAAGATCTTGATAAATAGATTGTGGCTTATATTCTATGAATCTAGAGTTATAATATTTCTAATCATTTAATTTTGGTTTCCTGTAGAAAAAGTATGAAGAGGCGAGCCAAGTTGCTAATGATGCAGTAGGAAGTGTAAGAACAGTTGCTTCTTTCTGTGCCGAGGAGAAGGTAATGCAACTATATGAAAAGAAATGTGAAGCCCCTATGGAAGCTGGTATGAAGCAAGGATTGATTAGTGGGGCAGGTTTTGGAGTGTCCTTTGCTTTGCTTTTTTGTGTCTACGCCGTTAGTTTCTATGCTGGAGCTCAACTTGTTGGCCATGGAAAAACAACCTTTAACAACGTCTTCCGTGTAAGTATCTAATCTCTTGATAAAAACAAAAATTTGTTGAACCACCTCAACGTCCATTTTCAATGTGCATAATATGTGCATGTACTATTACAGGTTTTTTTCGCACTTACCATGGCAGCAATAGGAATATCACAATCAAGCTCCTTTGCTCCCGATAGTAGCAAAGCCAAGAGTGCTGCTGCTTCTGTATTCTCAATTCTTGATCGCAAGTCTAAGATAGATCCAAGTGATGAATCTGGGATGATCTTAGATGAAGTAAAGGGTGAAATTGAGCTTCGTCAAGTGAGCTTTACATATCCTACTAGACCTGATATTCAGATTTTTCAAAATCTCTGTTTGACTATTCATGCTGGAAAGGTAATTTTTTGTCTGAATATGTTCATAAAATTTGGTTTATCTTGCCAACAAAATTTTTCATACTGAATTTGGGCTTTTTTATTTTTATATCCGTCTATCAGACAGTGGCTCTTGTAGGAGAAAGTGGCAGCGGAAAATCAACTGTCATCTCACTATTGCAGAGATTTTATGATCCTGCTTCTGGTTGTATTACCCTTGATGGAATTGAGATCCATAAATTTAGATTGAAATGGTTAAGGCAACAAATGGGTCTTGTAAGCCAAGAACCTGTTCTATTTAATGACACGATACGTGCCAACATTGCTTATGGGAAAGGAGGCGATGTCACTGAGGCTGAAATCATAGCTGCCGCGGAGTTGGCAAATGCTCATAAGTTCATATGTAGCTTGCAACAGGTAGATAGTAGTATTCCTTTTAAAAATTAGTTTTTACCTCCTTAAGCTTGTGTTATGTTGGTTGTGATTTTAACTGTCATTCACGCCATTTTTTACTATTTATACTAGATTAACATTCCTATTTCCTTAGAATCTTCACAATATGAGATACTTGTGCATTGTTAATGTGCATAATCCTTTAAGACACTAAATAAGGAATAGCAACCTATGCTCATCTTAACACACTAACCGCTTGCAAAAATGTTGTAGGGATATGATACAGTTGTAGGTGAACGAGGAGTTCAATTATCAGGAGGGCAGAAACAACGGGTTGCCATTGCTCGTGCCATAGTAAAGAATCCAAGGATATTGTTGTTGGATGAAGCTACGAGTGCACTTGATGCTGAATCTGAAAGAGTTGTGCAGGATGCACTAGATAGAGTGATGGTGAATCGGACAACAGTAGTTGTTGCACATCGATTGTCCACGATAAAGAATGCTGATACGATTGCAGTGGTAAAAGAGGGTGTCATTGCAGAGAAAGGAAAGCACGAAAGTCTAATTCGTATCAAAGGAGGAGTATATGCGTCTTTGGTTGCTCTTCACATGAGTGCATCTGCCTAATCTCATCACATTCTTTAGCATTGCACAATTTTGTTGATCCTTCTCTTAGAAAGTATTATTAGGACCACCATGTAATCCACATAATTTTGTTCATTATTTTGATATTTGTATTTAGATTTGTAATTGATTGTTATAATAATTAATGGGTATAGGTTGTGATGAGAATTTGGTAACTATCTATTGCATGATGTGACATCGTCTAACCGTGAAACGAGATCTCTAACGAAGGTGAAAGTAAAGACTAATATGAAACTCTCAAGTATATATAGACAATATGTAGGAACTTATAGGTGGAAATAGCGGAATTTTGTAAAAACTACTTTTCGAACATTCGTATCAAGATCGCATGCATAGATTAACATGTATTAATAATAAAAGTTTACATAACATTTTTTGATACGTGACTTCAACAGGTAAGCGGGAATTAATACTCCAAAGTAGAACCAACGATCCGTACACCTTTAGAGATCATGGACTTCAATTGTGATCCCTCTAATTGGTCCATGAATACTGATCAAACTCCCACGTCTGTTAGAACAAAAGAGGGACTTCTTTTTTCCCAATCGGTATAATAAAAGTTACTCTCAACTTTTCCTTGTTTGTATATATACGAAAGAATAACCACTCTTAATCCATCTCGAAATAGGAAACCTTGATTCTCCTTGAATTAGGTTAAACTTGAGGAGCCCTAATCCTACTAATTGGCCCGTCCACCATAGGCCCAATATGAGCTTTTAATTCTCTTTTAATCAATGTTGCAAAGTGTGACCTCATAAGATTAATTATTCTAGTTGTAGGCTCAATCATATTAGCTTACTAATCGATATCTATTCTCTATCAAATAATACGATTACTAAAAATAATTAATTTATAATCTCTATAATTATATTCCTAGTTATATTTAGTAATCGTAGAAATCGTCAAGGACATATTCCTTCAATCTGGTCCGCAGACAAGTTCTCACATTCAAATTCCTTAAGTCTCTAATGCTAAATTTGATAACACAATGTTATATACTCAATTTTCATTTCTTAATCCCCCTAGGTTAAATTGTTTAAATAAAGATAAACATTTTAATCTCATTTAGCATGACCGTGCATTTTTACAATTTTGCCTCATCAAGAGGCCCAAAACATCCCTCCTATCATATAGAAGGACTTATACAATCTTGTATGACTATAACTCCCACTCAATTCTTAGCTAATTGCTTTTATAACCTCTTTTTACGACACTGCGTTTGATAAAATCAAAGCTAAACTAATAATATCATGGTTATTAAGACATACTCATGTATAAGGAATCCACTAAATATAGAACTTCTGATTCTACTATTAAAATCCAATTAGGTCAGGTCTCAATATATTAACCATAATGTTTATGTTGATCCTATTTCAAACCACAATGTATTTGGACATTTTATTTAATACTAAATCTAACAATTAAATCTAACAATGAAACATAGGGAATATTACTCATTCTCCTGACTTTATCAGGTGTCGTCGAAGGACAATGAGTCTTACCAAGTGATACGACGTGTTGCGTGCATGTGGAATGAAAATCCAATTGGCCTTTTAGATCTATCTCTATAGATCCTTATTCCTAAATTGTTTCAAGAGGCCTTTTATATGCCCTCTAACGGGGCGTTCGGTATGTGGGAATGGGAGTTTGAGGATTAAGGGATGTGACGGGGAGTTGGAATATATGAGTGGGAATTTCATGAAAATATTCTCATTACCTTGTTTGACAAGTGGTAGGATTAAAAGGGGGAAGTGATAAGCTAAAGTCGTATCACCTATTCAAAGATAAATCCTAAAGTCCTCTAACAATAATAGTCAAGGGAAGTAGAGTTGAGTCCACAAGGAGACAGTGTTAATATTCAATCAAATAACTACTTCAGATGAAATCAGATAGGAGAAACTGAACTACTAATTAAACTGGAGAAAAATGGGAATTAAATTGGGATTTCACTATGGAATAAAAGACTAGAGTATTAGTTCATATACCATTCTTATACCAATCAATGGAGTTCAACTACAACCAAAACCTGGTCAAGAGTCGAGGGATTAGAGCATGTGCTGAGCTATGGTTAAGTCTCAACACTCATAGTTCAACATATGCCGCTTCTTCACTAACATAATCAGAACTACTGGTGTGTCCTAGGCCTCTAATCGTAAGACGGGTCTGTACGAACAATTATTAACCACAAGCAATCAATGAAATTGGCCACTAACATTAATTACTAATCAAGAACAAATCACACCACAATCGCTCTAATCAAGCCCTAGAAATTAACAGCAATCTAATCAACAATCATGGTATAAACATGGCTTTCCTCTCTAATACTCTAGAAAGGGATCTACTCAGGCATGATTAAGCTAACAATAACAATTCTAATATGAAACCCTAGTAATTGCATCATGAACGATTTAATAACTAAGCTAGAACAAATAAGAGATAATGATAAAGCAATAAGAGAGAGAAGAATATCAATTGACTGAAAACAATAACTTTTATTAAAAGCGAACCAAGGTTTGATCTCCTCTACAATGGAAAACTAAGAAAACGCTCTAAAGCTCTCCAAAAAGTGTTTTAGATAATGAAAGATAGTTGCAAAATTAAACTACAGAGTAATATATTAACCTAAGAAAGCGAATAAAATAGGACGGAAAAACGAGAAATCGTCCCTCCATGTCATCCGTCCGTCTAGGCTTCTTAGCAGCAGCATAAATCATACGTCCACCCGATGGAATCGGGTGAAGCCACCCAATCGGGGCCGAAACCCTAATACCCGATCGGGCAAGGCTGCCCGATGCCATTGGGCGAACCCTTCCTCTGGAATGCTTCAGATCATCAAAATTGGCTAAGTCATACGCCGTCCGATGGGATCGGGCAGGGGCGCCTGATCGGGCCAGAAATCTGCTGAAAATGGTTGAGAAGATTGATGTCTGATCGGGTGTTGCCCGATGCCGTCGGGTCAAGCCTATGTTGGCTGCTTCTCTACTTGGCTTCAGACGCCAAGTTCTTCAGGACAAAATCTCTTCCGAAGGACTCAAGCATGCCTCATAACTCTCCGCTACAGTGTGGTGGTAAATAGTAAATACGACAGAAACTAGGGAGTTTTTTCCCAAAGCCTGCAAAACATTATAAAACAATAAAATCACAACTATATCGAAATAGTTAGCATAAATAGCTCCTAAGAGCGTCAATATTGCACATTTTAGCTTGTAAAACAAAGGGAAAAACTCTATATGAAATCTTTATATCAGGAATAAATTTCTAAATTACTTAGAAGCCCTTACTCATTCCTTCCTCTTCATAATGGTAAAAATGTCTTTTTGCCCATTTTTATTCCCACACATAAGACATGCCCCCTTCCTTGTCTTATTTTGGTGGGAGTAGACCCTATTTAATCTCACTCCCATCCCCCTTTAAAACTCCCAATCCCACTAAACAAACAAGGGATATGAAAAATGGGGATATATAATCCCATTCCCACCCTTTATTCCCACTAAACAAATACCCCTTAGGGCATGTTTGGGATAAGGGTAATGTATTAAAGGGGTAATAAAAATCAAATGTAGGAAAACTAAGTTATTTAGAGGTGATGATAAAGGAATAGAGTGGTTGTGGAGAGGATAATATGGTGTTGGTATGAGGAAATAGAAGAAAGAGGGGAACTATTACCTTTCAAATGAGGTAATAGTTACCTAGGGGTGGTGGTGGGTAATTATTACCCCAATAATGAGGTAATAATTCCCCTCTTTCTTTCATTTATCTCCTACCAACACCACACTATCCTCTCCACCACCACTTTATCCCCTCTATCATCACCTCTAAGTACCTTAGTTTTCCTATATTTGACTTTTATTACCCCCATAATACATTATCCCCATCCCAAGCATGCCCTTAAAAGTAATAAGGAAGTCCAAACAAAATAGATTAAAATAAGGATTAAAATGAAGCCGCAAATAAATAACATTGCAAGGAGGCCATTCGGGCTACGCTTAAGTGGGAAGCAGGAACTTTTCTTCAAATTGTGCCGCCCGGATTATTACTTGCCCACTCGGGCCCTTCTTTGCCCTCTCGGGCACTTTTTATTTTCTTCTTCAATTCAAGGCACAATAACACTTTCCTGTAGATTTAGCGAGACGATCCTTAGAGGATAAAGGAAGAGCATCTCTTTTTCGTGAAATAGTAGCGAAGAGTCGTTCGCCTGAGTTAACTCGGTCGGCTTTGACTCGAGCCTTGCGACATTCATGGGGAGTATCAGTGACTTGGTGGTTTGAACATGATAAGAGACCAATTGATTGGAGTTTTAGTGGCGGCATCAAAGAGAAAATTGAATTCTTATTATCTAGGCGATTTACCATGCTCTCAATAGTGGTCTACTTGCCTACGTGGGAGATGATTCGTAATTTTAAAGAGTAAATCACACCATTTACTCTCTTATGATTTCAATTGGACTTACTTTATATTCATCGGTAAACTAATTCCCCCACTTTCGCAACCCTTCAATACCCACAATTTCATTCTCTAAATCCACCCTGTGCAGCTCTAATTCAACAACTGCAATATATTCTTCAACATCTCAGAGTCTCAACTTCCAAAATTCGATGGGTTCCACTACACGAAGGAGAGCTAGACAATCAATTCTGAGCTTAACATGGAAGCTTCTTTGGCAAAATTTTCTTTGGCGTCCATTATAGAGAAGAAGAGTGAAGAGGAAGAAAATGAAGAGGCTTTCTAGAATTTTTTGGCGTCCATTATAGTGGATAAGAGGGTAGAGTTGATAGGTCGTCGTCGAGCCTAACAAAAGTAAACCTAACTTGGTCCCAATAACTAAATAGGAAGGCCAAGTGGGGAATGGGGATCCTATCCACAGAGAGGCAATGCCAACATCAATTAGCTAAGGGACCAATGGGTCGTAAGAGTTTGGTATAGATACTAGTAACTAAATGTTGAACAACTACAATTAATGATCACAAAGGGAGTTAAATCATAACATTAAAACACTTGGTTAAGGGTTTACCACTCAATTCTATCACGGAAAGCTCATGAACAACAAGGGAATCATCATTTAAGGGGGCAATTAAGGTCAATCACTTAAAATTCTTTAATTACTCTTTCAAGCTAAAGAGGGACACCCGACCTATTTTCATGGTATTAACTCTAGTTTAGGGGTTAAGAGCATGATGACATGAAGGCACAAAACTAGAATTTCTTATTTTCATGGCAATTTAGTCAAGCAAACAAAGGGGGAGTCATGCTCAATTTCATCTTCCAAACCTTCATTGAAATGACTAGAAATTACTTCTATGGAGATAAATCATACGTGTAAATATTAAGGAATCTCCTAAGTTCAATTAATTAAGTGTGCGGCTATTCACAGCCCATATTTACCAGCTCAACCTTATTCATTTGAATACGCAATTTAAAAGTCTATATTACCCCCTCCCCTTTAATTATTTTCTACCATTTTTCCTTACTTCTTCGTATTTGTTGATTGAATGGCGCCTTATCCATTCTTCATTTGTGCGTCTCTCTCTCTTTCTTGTCACATTTGGACGCTGGAAGTATCGCAACAGCTCTAGCTAAACTCTGGTTCTTCCGGGACGGCGGAGCTGAGGCAGCTACACACCCAACGAACGCGCCACCACAAAACATACCAGACACCACTGCGCATTGACACCAGTAGCAAGCAAGTATTCCACACCCATTACTCTTAATAAAAATGGAGTCCTGTACTAGAGCTGCGTCACAAATGTCATCTTTGTGCGTTTGTTGCTCTTCATCTTCAATTCAACCTAAACAACGAGCAATTGGTGATAGCAACAACAACCTCTTTTTCTCATTCAGTTCTTCTCTAACCGGAAATCGTCATCAAATTCACCATCATCATCATCATCGAGAAAGAGGAAGGGTGAGAAGAGGCGAATTGGTGCAAGTTAGGGCAACAGCACAGAATGGACTATTGAATTTGGGAAATATGTTGTTCAATTTTAAAGGTGGTGATCCTGCTGAATCCACCAGGCAGCAGTATGCATCCACTGTCTCAATTATTAATCAGTTGGAACCTCAAATTGCTGCTCTTTCTGATTCCGAACTTCGGGACCGGACTTCTGTTCTTCGGCAACGAGCTCTTTCTGGCGAATCTCTTGACTCTCTTCTTCCTGTATATATTACTCTCTTTACTGTGTTATGTTTTTTTGTCTAGTGAGCTTTGCCTGTTTTGCAATGGTGTAGAACATTTTACCATTTTAGTTCTCTGTTCTTATTAGTTGCAGCAAGTTGGCTTTTGCGCTATCATACACCTTGGCAATTGGCCGGTGGCGGTTGGCTAGTAGCTCGAATGTGAAATTATTGGCTTTTAAAAAAGTGTTTGGTAAAAGTGAATTTTAGTGCTGGCTGTTTAGTACAAAATGGAATCAAAAGCTAAAAGCTAGTAAAAAAAAGCTTGTAAAAGTAGCTTTTGACTTTTGGCTTAAAAGACGGCTTTTCAACCACTACAAGCCGTTTACCAAACACTTTTGTTTGGCTGTTTGACCATAAATAAAAGCCAAAAGCCAATGAAAAAGTCACTTAAAGGTCATTTGCCAAACACCTCACTTATCTTGACCATAATTTTTAGCTAATATTTGTATCTAATATATAAAATGTTATGTATAAGATGTTCTTAGAATGTATGTTAATGCATGATTTCAACTTATAATTTTTTTAAATTTTCATTAATTGATAATTAGATATATTATTGGTCGGCGTTGTATAGTATGCCGGTCTAACTATTATAACTGATATGGAACGATGGAAGTGTATAGCTAATTGTTAATTTTGGTACCCTCATTTTTATTTACAATATTTGTGACTCTATTACAACATTTATTGTTGAATATACAGCTTATATATGTGTAGAAAAGAACGTTCCGTGCAGTGTGGATCAGGAATGTCTCTTCTATGTACTACTAGTCTGTTTTTCTGTTGATTTTGTTTGTTTGGGGTACCCCTTACTAGTACTTTATTTCCTGTTATAGGAAGCCTTTGCTGTTGTGAGGGAGGCCTCCAAGAGGGTTTTAGGCCTTCGTCCATTTGATGTCCAACTTATTGGTATTCCCTTTTCCTCTTCTTTTGTATTAAGTAAGGGGTAGGTTTTTATAAAATTTAGGGATGACTTGCTTATAGGATATGGGGCTGAGTTTGATGATGAACTTGTATATTATGAGGTGATTTTACTGAAATTGGGGTGGGTTTTTATAAAATTTAGGGATGACTTGCTTATAGGATATGGGGCTGAGTTTGATGATGAACTTGTTTAATATGAGGTGATTTTACTGAAATTGGGGTGGAATTCTCATGCTATAATTTTCCTTACAATAATTCTGCTTATTGTTTATGGATTATGAATATGTCGATATGCAGGAGGCATGGTGCTACACAAAGGAGAAATAGCCGAAATGAGAACTGGAGAAGGCAAGACATTAGTTGCCATACTACCGGCCTATCTCAATGCTTTGACTGGTAAAGGAGTTCATGTTGTCACTGTTAATGATTATCTGGCCCGCCGTGATTGTGAGTGGGTTGGTCAAGTTCCTCGATTTCTTGGTCTCAAGGTTGGGCTTGTTCAGCGTAAGTGTTCCTCCCTTTTGTCAACTTTAAGTGCTTGATTTATTTTGTGTGTGTAGACAATATGCAGAGGACAGGAAACTATTGTATTGACCCCTAGCATGAGATTTGTTATGCCTTTTTAACATTTCATGCTCTTCAAACTGGGGCTTCTGGTCATATCCCTCTTTTTAACTTCTGGAATTTTTCATTGTGAGCTTCTATTGTGGCTGTTGAAGTTTTTAAACTGGAAGGAAAAGGCATTAATTTTGGTACATTAGTTTTCTTTTCAGATAATCCTAGCTTGTAATTTAGTGTGTTACAATGTATTTGGTGTTGTCAGTGGATGGGTCCTGATCATTTCGCTCTTTGGCCTTTTTCGATTTGCCTGTTCCTGCTCAAAGGGCTGCATGTTATCAACGTTATTACGCAATTGATGAATTTTTTGTCCATTTTTGTTTCACAGAGAACATGACAAGTGAAGTAAGGAGGGAAAATTACTTATGTGACATCACATATGTCACTAATAGTGAGCTTGGATTTGATTTTTTGAGAGATAACCTTGCCACGGAAAGTAGCTTCTACAAATAACTTTTTAACAAGTTATTGCCCTTATTTTGGCCATTTTATATCTGATACTTGCAAAAGAACTCTCTCTAAGGTGTGCTTTTTCTAAAGTACTCTTGGATGTTGCAGAGTGTCGATGAGCTTGTACTGAGGAGTTTCAATTTCTGTGTTATCGATGAGGTTGATTCTATACTTATTGATGAAGCAAGAACTCCTTTAATTATATCTGGATCTGCTGAGAAGCCTAGTGATCGCTACTATAAAGCAGCAAAAATAGCAGCTGCCTTCGAACGAGACGTACACTATACGGTAGGATATCAGACATAGTGATAATATACAATGTTATGTTCTTCTGTTTAGTGGAACACGTTGCAACCTGTCAGAAATCTAGCAGATAATGATTACAATACAGGATATTTATAAACTGATGTCCTTTTAGGTTGATGAGAAGCAGAAAACAGTTCTACTCATGGAGCAGGGGTATCAAGATGCTGAAGAGATTCTAGATGTAGAGGATTTGTACGATCCTCGAGAGCAATGGGCACTATACATACTCAATGCAATCAAGGCTAAAGAGCTATTTTTGAAAGATGTGAACTACATTATTCGTGGTAAGGAGATCCTTATAGTGGATGAGTTCACTGGCCGGGTAATGCAGGTATGTTTAGCACAATGCAATATGTAACTTTTCAAATGGTTCAGTTTATCCATGTTTAGCACAATGCAATATGTAACTGTGCTTGATATTTTGTGAGCCTGTTGAGTGATACCTGTAGCTGTGGCCTGCAAATCCTGCATCAAGAGTAACTCATCTACCTCATTGGCTCGACTCTGGCCTCCTTCCCAAAATCTCTGGCCTGAAAACCTCCTATCTTCTCAATGCTGAAAGCTTTCCTCTCGCATCAAAGAGAACCTTACTTCAAATGTTTCATATGGAAAATTAGAGGGCCTGAAAATTTTTAGATGGCACTTGCTCTGCTCCCCATGAGCCCATAGCTCTTTGAGGAGTAAGCAAAGACTTGTTTGTCTTTGCCTGGTTGCCACCAGTTATGCTAGTTTTTTTCTTTTTTGATCCGGTAGAGGTCAAAACTTGGGAGGATGTGATGAAGAATTTTGTCTGCCAATACTTGTACAACTTTGGAGTTTACCCTTTCTCCTAGATCTTTAAAAATATAGAGAGAAAGTGATATGATTTTTGATCCAAAGATTGCTACTTTAGGGTTCTTGAGGGTGGATGAACGTTTTAGGGTTAAAGGGAACGATTTTATGTGAAGTTTTAATAAAAAAGATGGATGGTTGGGTGTGTAATTTAATAGAACAAACGAAACAAATCGATAATGGGGATAGTAACCTTTGAATCTCGGTCCAAAGGGGTAGAAGATCGATCTCAGTCTTTCTTCAATGCTAAACAAGCAAGGTACTCAACCTTAAATTCACAAGTATAAACTCACGAAAATTGTAAACTTCTAAAACTTATTTTATGAATGAGAAACAGGCGCCTATATATACTAGGCTACTCCTAGTACAATAAGGAAACCAAAATTCTATCTAGAAAGCATTTAAAACTAATCCTAATCTTAAACAAATAAGATAAAAAATAATCCTAGTCTAACAAGATAAAGATAAGAAAATCTAATATGATTAGGACAATCCCCTAACTCATATCTTTAAAGAATCCTAATCTTATCTTTTAAACTAATCTTATCTTTTTAAAACAAGCTAATCTAAATTAATTAAAGAAGTCCTTAAATTAAATAAAATAAATAAGGAAACTAATTAAACTAAGCCTAAAATAGGAAAAACCCTTTCAAGTAAAAGGTAAAAACCTATAGGCAAAATCCTAATTCAAGAGGGAATAATTCAACTACGGAAAACACATCAGGAAGACACTCTATAATATATTCAGTTTAGGTATAAAGGGTTGAAATTGGGGAAAGGGAGCATATGAGGTGGGTTCCACACCAGGTTCTTTTGTTGTCCGTCGTAGTCGCGGCTTTCATCCTCCACGTCGACAAGTTGTTATGAACTGCCTTTGTTGCTACCATCACCACCTTCTATCATCTATTCACCTGTGATGACATTGGCATCGTCCTCACCGCCAGTGATGCCTTCATCTGTGTCTGCTCTGCCCACTTTCTCTGTTTCTTTCTATGATTAAACCCTTTCAGAGGGTTGGGCGGTGCTTCTTCGTGGCTGTAAAAATGGGTGTGGGCGCGGAGAAGGGTAATCTATCACCGATGGTGGAAGGTGGAAGTTGGTGGGTGGCAAGGGTGGAGGTCTTCAAACCTAAGAATGTGGAAATTCAAAATCATTTGGGGGGGACAAAATTAACCTTCATGGGGTGATCTAATACAGGGGAAGTAGGGAAGTAGAATGACAAAAAGGATAAAACCAAGCACCTAGAAAGAAAACAGGGGAGACAATTCTGGTTTCCTTTCCTTTTCCTAAAGCTCCACTACTAAACTCCCCTTATTTCCTCGATTGTTCGTGATGCTTCCTGTGTAATAATGAGAATGAGACTCGAGCAATTGGGTTGTAGATGTTTTAGCTTCAACTGAATTTGGTGTTCCGTCTCCAAACTTATCTTTTGTAGGCAATGCTGGATTTTTGTGTTGGATCTATCTTTGGGTTTTCTGCTGTACATGAGATTCATTTTCTCTTATAAACTCTACTTTATCCTTTTACGCCCACTGGTTTTATAAGTAGCAGTGACTTGTCAGGTACCCATGTCGGGCACGAGTATGTGTGTACTGACTTGTTTATTTTATGAAAAATTTCCTTGTTGTTGGCCCAAAATAAAGTGTAGAAGTATCCAAAACCACGTTGTAGGGTTGAGGATCTGAAACGGGTACTAGAGGTCAAATGAAGAGTCCGATTAACATAGGTGGTGACTCCTTTATGCTCACGGAAGTTAACTTTTAGAAATTTTGCTTTCATATCTTATTCTATCTCAATGTGCTGTATGTTGCATCATGTTAGTATTTGTTATGACTGGATATATGAAGCAAGATTAGGTTAGAGCATTATTTTAGAGCGTATGTAGTTGAGAGTTGTAGTCCTGTGGAAACAAGGAAAAATTGTGTACATGTTGAAGGTGTTATCTTTGATGTTATGATGGTTGCTTTATCTGAAGTTGCCTGCATGAAGTATATAATTCTTCGCTGATATATAAAACAGTATCTTTATATTGTTGGTATGATTGTCTTAGGGGAGGCGATGGAGTGATGGGCTTCACCAGGCTGTTGAAGCCAAAGAGAGTCTGCCTATACAAAATGAAACCATAACATTGGCTTCAATCAGCTACCAGAACTTCTTTCTTCAGGTATCTGCATCTCTTAGCATTCTTTTGATGCTTCATTACCTTTGTGTCTAAGATATCTTAAATTGATCTTTTTCCTTGTGTAGTTCCCTAAACTCTGTGGGATGACCGGCACAGCAGCTACTGAAAGTGCAGAATTTGAGAGTATATACAAGCTTAAAGTTACAATTGTTCCCACGAACAAACCCATGATACGAAAGGTCTCTTCATCCCCTTATTAATGATCTTTTTATTTACATTCACATTGTTGTTATAAGCCAAGAGTGGAGTAAGAGCATATTTAGCACCATTTAGCAACACCAAGATTGAAATCACACAATCAAACATCTTCTTTTCTTTTCCCACCTTAACACCAAAGCCAACACCAAAGTCAAAACAAAACAAATATAAATACTTCCTCCGTTTCTTTTTAACTGCAACGATTGGACATTTTTTCTCTCTACTTTATGTCAAATCGTTGCAATTAAAAAGAAACGGAGGAAGTATTACTTTAGCAAACGCCAAAAACATCATAGTATCATACTCTTTGTCCTATTTCTAACCATAATTCCATATCCCATCACACTTTCTTTCTCAAACAATGCTTATGTTACTTTTTTGCTCATGAATAAGTAATACTCTGAAAAGAACTGACTTTCTACTCAATACAATGCAAGAATCACAATGATTAATATAAAAGCTTGAGCAATTGATTTACTATGGACCAACGGTTACAAGGGAAATTTATAGCTTGAGGCTATAACTCTCAAGGTAGCTTAAGGCTACTACTCTCCAATCTTTTCTCACAAATTTCTGGATGCCTTCCCTACATTCTTCTACTTGCTTTTATACTCAAGCTACAAAATTAACCTAGTATTAATTAAGGTTGTCTTCTAGTACTTGGACTACTTTTGCGATGCTTCCCAATGTTAAGGAGATCTCCCTATCGTTGTTGTCTGCATTCCCAAAATGGCTAACACCCAAAACTGCTTCTTTCTTGCTTTTCCCTTTCCATGTTTCATTCTCCTCTTTGGTCTCCCTCTTGCTCGTTGACATCTAGGTTTGTCCCCCTAGTTTCTTTTTGGGTCTACGAGCATACACTTGGATGGGTTGGGCTGGGTATGGGTCCATCACATTACCCGCCGGCTCGAGATTCACCTTGTCCTCAAGGTGAAAGTCCGGGAAATGTTCCGTGACCGTGGCACCACTCTCCCAAGTCGCTGCAAAAGTGGGTAACCCCTTCCATTTAATCAAAACTTCGACGTCGGTCGATCCGCCCACTGTTTGAACTCGGCTGTCCAGCACTTCCTCCGGTTCCACCACGAACTCCAAATCTGCCGTTATCTGTTCCGGGATGGTTGGACTTATCGGTTCCGACCCAACCGCCTTCTTTAATTGAGAGATGTGGAAAACCGGATGTATCCGACAAGTGGGGGGTAATTCCAGTCGGTATGCCACCTTCCCCACTCGTTGCACGACCTTATATGGTCCATAAAAACGGGCGCTGAGCTTCTCATTGGGACGCTTGGCCAGGGACTTTTGACGATATGGCTGGAGCTTCAAGAAGACCTGCTCCCTAACCTCAAACTCCTCACGCCTGTGCTTATCCGCATACCCCTTCATGAGTTGTTGGGCTTTGACTAAATTCACCCGTAGTTCGTCAAGCATCAAGTCCCTCTCTTGTAACCATTCTTCCAACTGGTCCACCGGCGTTTGACCACTGCCTACCTTCAATAATTTGGGTGGATCTCGCCTATATACCACCTTAAAAGGCGTGAGCCTAGTGGAAGTATGGGGTGAAGTATTGTAGGCGAACTCCGCCCAATGCAACCATTGAGCCCACTTCTTCGGTTGATCCATCGCAAAACACCTAAGATAGGTCTCCATCCCCTTGTTGACGATCTTTGTCTGCCCGTCGGTTTGAGGGTGGTACGTCGTGCTGCGTTTCAGGCGCTTCCCTTGTAGTCGGAAAAGCTCTCCCCAAAATATGCTCATGAACACCCTATCCCGGTCCGACACTATAGTGGCCGGAAACCCATGGAGTCTCACCACCTCGCGAATAAAAACGTCAGACACCTTCAAAGCGTTGTACGGGTGTTTCAATCCAATAAAATGGCTATATTTTGACAAACGGTCCACCACTACCAAAACAGAGTCTATTCCCTTGGACATCGGCAGCCCGTCGACGAAATCCATTGATATGTCCTCCCAAATTGCCATCGGAATTGAGAGTGGTTGCAATAACCCCCTAGGGTTCCGTTGCTCGGCCTTGCTCCTCTGACATACGGCGCAGCGGCGCACATAATCCCCGATTTCTCGCCTCATTCCCACCCAAAACCACTCCGACGCCAGCCAATTATATGTTTTGACCTCTCCATTATGCCCGCCGGTGGTGGTGTTGTGGTATTCATGGAGCAACTTGTGTTTGAAAGAGGAGATTTTTGGGAGAACCATCCTCCCCTTGTACATCACGTGCCGTGCCTCCAATTGAAAACCCACTGGGCATTCCTTCCCTTCTTCTAGCCCCTTCCTAATTTGGGCCAGCCAGCTGTCTTTGTTATTTTCCTGCTCCAATTCAGCCCAATCCACCTTTTGTGAGTGAATTAATGAACCCTTATCTTTTCTTGATCCATGCGTGATAGAGCGTCCGCCACTCTATTGGACGCCCCGGGTCGGTATTGTACCTCAAAGTCGAACCCAACTAATTTTCGCATCCATTTTTGATACTCCCCTCCCACTTCTCGTTGTTGGGTTATGTATCGAAGGCTTTGTTGGTCAGTGCGAACCACAAAGTGTCGGCCCAAAAGGTAATGCTTCCACCTTAGGATGGCTAAGCAAATGGCCATGAGCTCTTTCTTGTAGATGGACTTCTCCCTAGCTCTTACCCCCAACAACTTGCTAAAATAGGCCACCGGCCTTCCTTCTTGCATCATTACCGCCCCAACACCAAAACCGGATGCATCGGGCATAGCTAGAACCGGTGCCGTCACCATGGCTCGCTTAAGACTCTCAAACGCTTGCATGGCCTCTTCCGACCACCGGAAACAATCTTTCTTTAGTTGAGATGTGAGGGGACCCGCGATTTGTGCATAGCAAGCCACAAATTTCCGGTAATACCCGGTGAGTCCGAGGAACCCCCTAAGCTCCCTCAAATTCTTCGGCTTTCCCCACCTCAAAACCGCCTCTACCTTCTCCCCATCCATTGCCACCCCATTACTCGAAATCACGTGGCCAAGGTAGGCAACCTCCTTCCTTCCGAATTCACATTTTTTAAAATTTGCATACAAGCTATTTTCCGCCAACTTCTCTAATACCTCCCTCACGTGCCCTACTTGCTCATCCTCACTCCTACTATAGATAAGGATATCATAAAAAAAAAAACACGAACTTCCTCAAATATGGCCTAAACACGTCGTTTATCTAGGCTTGGAACGTGGCCGGGGCGTTAGTAAGCCCAAATGGCATGATGAGGAACTCATAATGCCCCTCGTGGGTCCTAAACACCGTCTTGTGAGTGTCTTCGGGTCGGACCCGAATTTGGTGATATCCGGACTTGAGATCCAACTTTGAAAAAGTCGTGGCCCCATGCAACTCATCAAGTAGTTCGTCTATGACCGGTATTGGATATTTATCCGGGACTATTTCCTTATTGAGAGCACGGTAGTCAACGCAAAACCTCCACGACCCATCCTTCTTTTTCACTAGAAGCACCGGGCTACTAAACGGACTAGTAGAGGGCCGGATGATTCCCGCTTCCATCATCTCACGTATAAGTCTCTCAATCTCATCCTTTTGGGCTTGTGGGTACCGATACGGCCGTACACTCACGGGATTGCTACCTTCCTTGAGCGTGATGGCATGCTCGTGCCCTCGGTTTGGTGGTAACCCTTGCGGCATTTCATACACACCCCGAAACTCGTCCACGACTCCCCTCAAAAACTCCGGTACTTCACCCCGTTCTTCCCCTCTCGGCTGCTCCTCCCCCTCCATCCGGTTTATCTCAACCAACAACCCCCCTCCATTCTTACCAATGCAACGCATCATGGCCTTAAGTGACACTTGGGCGGTTTCTAGTGTGGGGTCCCCCACGAGGGTGACCGGAGTCTCGGCCACGGAGAAACGCATGACGTGCGTTTTCCAATTGGTAGTGACGGCGCCCAATTTCTCCAACCATTGCACCCTTAGAATTACATCGGCTTTACCAAGTCCCAAGGGCAAAAAATCCTCTATCACGGTCACCCCTCCATGTAGTTTCACTTTCACTTGCCGACATACTCCCCTTCCCTTAATCGACTCGTCGTTCCCCAAGGATACCTCAAATTCCCCGCCATTTTCCACCTCCAACCGGATTGCCTCGATGACTCGAGTCGACAAGAAGTTATGGGTGGCCCTCGGATCCACCATAACCACCACCTAACTCCCTAGTATCACCCCTCTCAACTTCATAGTTTTCGGATTGGACAACCCTACCACCGAGCACAAGGATACCTCACTGGCTTCCTCCGCCGTCTCTTCTTCACCATCGTCGTCCTCCTCCCCCTCGTCGCCGGCCACCATTAGCACACTAAGCTCCTTGCGCTTACAACGGTGTCCCACGCCCCATCTCTCGTCACAATGGAAACACAATCCTTTAGCTCTTCTTTCTTGAAGTTCCGATTCTGTTAATCTCCTCGTCTCAGTATTGGACTTGGAAACGTGACTTGGGCTGGGCTGTTCAAGTTAACGGAGCCTTGTGATTCGGGGCTTTAGGCCACGCCTTACTTTGGCCCGGTGTTAGGAGGAAGCCCGTATGTGGAGATCAGCCCACTTCCCCCTTGAACTTGAAGGAAATTGGCTCGGCCCCGTTTTCCATGGCACAACTCCCCCTCTTGCTTCCACTAACCCGATTCCGCTCTTCGATCCGACCCGCCAGATCCATGGCCCGCTCCAACGTACTCGGGTCCAACAATCTCAATTCCACCCTTATATCTTCCTTCAGCCCATTTATAAATTGCCCCTTCATGATGGCGGCTGGGATATCTTTAATGGGGAAAGCCAACTCTATGAATTTCCTCCTATACTCCTCCACCGTGGTGGTCTGAGAGACAGCCAACCACTGCTCCTGGAGTGTTCCGGCGTTGGTGGGTCTAAACTCCCTCAAGATCCGTGTTCGAAGATCGGCCCACCCTGTCATCGGTCGCCAGCGATCCTCCCAATGATACCATTGTAGCGCCGGTCCATCCATCGCAACCACCGCCGCGGTGACTTTGTCCTCCTCCGTCAATCGATAAAAATCGAAGTACATCTTGGCCCTCATAATCCAATTATCAGGGTCCTTCCCTTCAAGCACTGGCATGTCTATCCTCTTTTGGCGCCATCGTCCTTCCCCTCCGCCTCCGTCTGGCGGCCCATCATTCCACTCTTTGGGGTCTCGTCGCCGCCAATCCTGCATACCACCTCCTCCCACCGGAGTTCTCTCCCAGTTTTCCCCTTGAGCTTGGCTGGCTTCGTCGTCGAGCCGGATTATTGGCGTTTGGCGTGGCGCCTGCCCTCCACCTTTGTCCGCACTTCTTCCCTAACCCTCTCATTACCTCTTGCTGCCATGGCGGCCTGCGCCTCGTGGTTGCTCCGGAACCGATCGATTCTCCCTTCCAACCGCGTTATATTTTCCATTTGTCTCTTTCTCTCTTCTTCGAAGAAGGAAGCAAACTGCTCCTTCATTGTTTGCTGAGCCTCGGCCATGGCCTTTCCCACCGCCTCGGATACCACCCTACTAATGACTGATTCCTGGGTGTTTAGCTTGCCATCAATAGATTCGAGCCTTCCCTCCACAGCGGCAACCTTCTCGTCGAGCCCGTCCAGCCGCTGCGATTTGGTGAGCACGATGATCGGAGCTCGCTCTGATACCAAGTGAAAAGAACTGACTTTCTACTCAATACAATGCAAGAATCACAATGATTAAGATAAAAGCTTAGCAATTGATTTACTATGGACCAACGGTTACAAGGGAAATTTATAGCTTGAGGCTATAACTCTCAAGGTAGCTTAAGGATACTACTCTCCAATCTTTTCTCACAAATTTCTGGATGCCTTCCCTACATTCTTCTACTTGCTTTTATACTCAAGCTACAAAATTAACCTAGTATTAATTAAAGTTGTCTTCTAGTACTTGGACTACTTTTGCCATGCTTCCCAATGTTAAGGAGATCTCCCTATCATTGTTGTCTGCATTCCCAAAATGGCTAACACCCAAAATTGCTTCTTTCTTGCTTTTCCCTTTCCATGTTTCATCCTCCTCTTTGGTCTCCCTCTTGCTTGTTGACATCTAGGTTTGTCCCCCTAGTTTCTTTTTGGGTCTACGAGCATACACTTGGATGGGTTGGGCTAGGTATGGGTCCATCACATACTCCCTCTTCTGCCCACAAATACATTTACAAACAAGGAAGCAATGTCGCTATACATACTTAAAATTTGTTATTGATGAGATTTTGGATGAGTTACATTGGCCATGGTCTTTTCCAAAGGTTGTTGGGTATGGAGTGTCGAATTGTCGATTGAATAAGAGAGAGAAGAGGAAGACGAGCGAAGAAGATGAAGAAGTGCAACACGTCTCGTGGCCCGGGCTGAGGGTATGATATGATAAGGTACTCTTTGGTGAGCCTTAAAAAGGAGAGGATTTTGCGGAAATACATAGACATCGTTAAGGACATGTGTGAGGTAGTTAGCACGAGTGTGCTTATGAATATCAAGAAGACTCTAGAGTTTCATGTTACATTTGCACTCAACCCTTTTCTTTTTTATTGTAATAATTGGCGAGGTCAGTTCAAGATGATCTAATGGTGCAAAATGTTAATTGTCTTGGTGAGATTATTATGTTGAATATGTGTTGATCAGTGAGACGAAAGAATGCATGGAAAGTAAGTTGGAATAGTTGAGACAAACTTTGGAATCTCGACAAAAAATAAGATATAATACTTGGCCCGTAAGTTTTGCAAAAATTCTAACATGGAGGCATGCAAGCACTTGAGATGGGACGATTGTCCAGGTTCTGTAGTCTTTCACCATCTAGGATCTATTATCCGAAAGGATGGGAAATTGAATGGAAATGTGGCTCATAGAATTACAGGTCGGTTGAAGTGAAAGAGTGAAAGAATGCCACGGGTTTTTGTGTGGCATTTCTATGTCTCTTGGCATGCCCTAAAAATTAAAGGCAATATTCTACACTTCAATTACGCCTACAAAGTTGTATGGTACAAATAATTAATCCATAGAACATCGTCACAGTTATAATATGAATGTGGCGGAGATGTGTATGCTACTTCAGATATCTGTGCATGCAAGAAATGATCAAGGAATGAGATAATTAGGAAGAAGTATTACACCTATTGTGAATAAGATAAGGGAGATTTGTCTAAGGTGATTTGGACATATAAGACACAGGCTAAGGGATGCACTGGTTAGGAGGCCTGAAGAGTGGCAACTGGCAAGTGTCGGGATGGTGAGGGGTGGGGTAAGACTTTAGAAGACTTGGATTAGGGTCATTGAGAGTGATATCAGTATACTTTGGATCAAGGAAAATATGGCGTGGGATATGGTGGGGTGGAGCTAGAAAATCTATATTGATGAGTAATGGCATGACTTGGCTTTATTATTTCTTCCGTTTGGTTTTTGTGTCTTACTTATTGTGCTTTGTAAACTTTTCTCCCTTAAGCATTTTTTATACATTCTCATTCCTGATGTTTTTTAATTATTTTCTTTTGTTTTCCCCACATATGTGTCCCTCTTTACATCTTTTCTGACCCTCTTCTACCGACTTTGTCAAATTTAATCTTTATACAATCATATCTTGATTTTCACCTTACACCTCCTCTGTTCATGCTCCTTGTGTTTATCTTGTCTTACTTCCTTCACTTTCACTTTCTCATTTTTTTTGTTTACTTTCTCTAAATGAATCCTTTGCTTTTCTTGTTTTACTTGTTACGGATACAATAACTTATGACAATTCAAAGGATTTTGGAACTAAGGCTTTGTTGTTGTGTTGTAAGATAAAAATACAATATCTTATACTTGCACTATTTACCTTTTTGAGATACCACCTCTCGTATTTATGGAGAGGCATACACATACTTCCTCTGTTTCCTTTTAGATGCCACACTTTTAAAATTGCCGACTCCTAGGCAATTTTTGGAGAAGAGAAAGATAGAGAGATAAGAAAGTAGGGACCCATGTGATAAGAGAGAGATAGAGAGAGGAGTTCCCCCAAAAAGAAAGTGTGGCATCTAAATTGAAACACCCCAAAAAAGAAAGTGTGGCATCTAAAAAGAAATGGAGGAAGCATAGGTATGCTGTTAAAACGCATGTTGCCTCTCTTTTTGTTTTTACACAAGAGGGTTGGAAATTTGGAATTCAAAGAAGCAATGAACTATGCCGGCTGATTTATATGCTACACATAAAGGACAAGCATTCAAAACCAAAACTTACCTAGAAAGGGCATATGAGACGCTGGGAAACTACTTACTCCCAGAAAAGAATGTCGCAGGTGGTCCTTGTGATGTAAAGTGCGAGCTAGTTGCTGAATGTTCTTTGTGAAAGAAACCATTCCATATGGGTGATAAAATATCATTTGACTGTGGTGTACTAAACCCTTTTAGAAATTTGTTCTTCTTTAAGTTATTACAAAAGGAAAGACATTCCTAAAGTCCTAGTATCATTACAAAAAATAGGACCAGATTTATAGTGGCTACCATAACGCCTTTGTTTTGGGTAAAGAATGTCACTGTAGGCCTTTCTCTTGGCCAATTGAAATTCTGTTTGTGCTAACTAGCTCTAAGTACCTCCTGTCTTGTAGGAAGAGTCCGATGTTGTGTTTAGAGCTACTACCGGGAAATGGCGGGCGGTTGTGGTAGAAATATCAAGAATGCATAAGACAGGACGACCTGTGCTTGTGGGAACAACAAGTGTTGAGCAGAGCGAATCACTATCTGAGCAATTGCAACAAGCTGGTATCCCTCACGAGGTAGAGTTTGTTTCAAAATGGTGAACTGAAGAATTTGATCAAGTATATTGATGTTTTATAAACAATATGTTACTTGGTAGATAGAAAAAGAGTATCGAATAATGGTGAATATGGTTGATATTTGTTTTTGTGGAGGTTCTCAATGCAAAACCTGAGAATGTTGAAAGAGAAGCAGAGATTGTCGCCCAAAGTGGTCGCTTAGGAGCAGTTACTATTGCTACAAATATGGCTGGTCGTGGAACAGACATCATTCTTGGTGGTAATGCTGAATTCATGGCAAGGCTGAAAATTCGAGAGATGCTCATGCCAAGGTACTGCTGTTATATCATGCAGTTCATTGGATATTTCCTTTTTTTATTAATACGTCAACCAGTCTGTAATTGCAAATCTAGGTTGCATTTTTAGTTTTATTATGTTACTCATACACTAATATAAATACAGTAATTTGCTAAAAATGGTATTAACAAGTGACAACAGTACAACGTAGGAAAAGACAGAGAGCCTGCAAAAAAAATCAGAAATTGGGAATCTGTGTAGCTACATCTACTGTTCTAGTGCTGTTGCTATATGCGGAAAGAGGGAGAGAAGAGAGACGGAGAGATACAAAAAAAAATAATAGGAGGGAGGGGTTTGGGCGCATTATTTCTGCGCCAATTTCTGGGCTTGTGTGGAAAAGAAGCCCCACATGCTTTTATTTTACAAATGTTTGAAGGTAAGTCATGTATCTGTACCTGTTACTCTGCTGAAAATTTAGTTTTGGGCCATGGGCTAGTGTCTTAGGGTATTTACCCCCCTACTTTAGGTTAGCAATTGCTGAAGTCCATGTCACTTGTCGCAATTCTCGAATCTTGATTGCTGAGTTCCTGTAATAGTCTTCTGTCTGTAATTTTCTAGATTGCTATATGACTCCTGCAGGGTAGTTAGGCCAGGTGATGGAGAATTTGTTTCCGTGAAAAAGCCTCCTCCTAAGAAAACTTGGAAGGTTTGCTGTTGATTTACTATGACTACTTATGCTGGTCAAGTTCATGTTATTGATCTTATTACCTGTGATTCTGAATTGTCTGTTCCTGCAGGTAAAAGAAACTTTGTTCCCATGCAAATTATCTGATGAAAACAGCAAATTGGTTGACGAAGCAGTGCAGTTAGCTGTAAAAACTTGGGGTCAGAGGTCAATAAGTGAGCTTGACGCAGAGGAAAGACTGTCTTATTCATGTGAAAAGGTGATGAAGTTAAATTTTTTTGCTTTAATTTTTCCTCCCCCCCCCCCTCTTTCGATCTTTTAGGCCCCGTAAGTTACACTTGTGGTAATTGACCCCCATTACTTTACCCAAATGTGATAGATGAATAGAAACTCACAACCAACTTCTATTCGGCATAGTCAAGTATACATTTTTTATACAAACATACATAACCTTAAAAAGAAATCGTTACTCCCCAAGTGAAATAATTTCTTCACCTTGATTTGCGTTTTACATGTCCATTCTTCAACCTGAAATGGAAGGTTAATTTCTCACCAAATTTTGATACAAAGGGAAAAACCATTAAAATAATGTGATGGATTCGATCTGTAATTAAAAAACATGGGATAGAAACAAGATAATTGGTTGTATTTTTACCTAGGACGAAGAAGGATGCTTGGGGGAGGGGAAATGGGTCATCTTCCATCATTATTAGTAGGAAAAATTGTTAGAAAATACCAAGGTGTTAGAGTGTAAGTGGGGTGCATAGACGGAAAAATAGACGGCATATCTTAGTTGGTATTGATTTCTAAAAAAAACATAACTTCTTGGTATTTATTTTTCATTTCGCAACTCCTTGGTACTTATTTTGAGAAAGTGCTAATACCTTGGTATTTTCTGACAATTTTTCCTTATTAATATGAAATGGAACCCAAAATTTTCAAATTTTCGTTGGTTTAGTTACTTGAAGGGTTTCTCTCTTTTTTCTTTGAAAAAGTTTAACGAGTTATGATGAAAACAAATAATGAAGAGAGAAACTGAAGGATGAAAAAATGGAGGAAGAGTGAGTGTATGTTTGTACAAAATATGAATTTTTTATGAATGTTTGACTTGGTCGAAGAGAAAATGATTGCGATTCTATTGAAGTGTTTAATTTCACACTAACAAAAGTCGAGGGGATCAAATACCACAAGTATACTTTAGGGGGCCTAATTTCACTTTTAAGCAGACTTAAGGGCTTAGAAATCATTACTACATAAATACCTGAATTTTGTCATCAAGCCAGCAAAAGAGAATTTCTTCATTGTTTGGGTGCAGAATTTGATCAATGTAAGGAGGTAATTTCTTTTAGAGGCATTTCGGGAACATATGGTTACAAGGATCTTGATATGAAGGATTTTGACAATATCCTCAAACAAAATTTTGATCTAGTCACCAAAGTGATATTCCCAAAAATCTCATCTTGGACTTGTGGGTAATAATGGAACATGTGGTTACAGTACATAAGTGAGGAGACTAGAACACCATATTTGTGTCACTGAAAAGAATTATTTATGACCTTGTTTCAATGTTGGTTGAACTCGATGCTGAAACCATGTGGTTTTGGTGCTCTGCTGTTTTTTTTTGGTCTGAAGGACTTTTCTGATTTCTAAATCTAAGGCATCCTCATAACCGAAAATTCCAAAAGAGAGACCTTCAATCAATAGCCTTCCCGACCCTACAACGCCGTAAAGCCTTTTTAAAATTATTTTGGTAGGCCATTATATGGGAAGGGCTTTTCCACATTGATAGTTTGAATATATTTAGCTTTCCTCCATTATCGGCAAAATGATAGCAGCAGTTTAAGTATCAACTGACAACTTCCAATTGCCTTATGTATCCAATGTTGCTTTTCTCTTTGCCTCCAACTAGTATCAATCTGTTCTCTCAAGAAATTTTTTACTTCACCTCCAGTAATTTAATCCTATCCTGTATCCAACATGGCCAAAATTGTGTCTGGTCCTTTTCATCTAGATAATAGAGGACCGTCTGAAACCGGCTTCTTATATACTTAAACTAAAAAGAATCCCTATTCCATTGTCTAGTCTTCTCTTTAACACGTGAGACTTTCTTGCTGGAATGAAGCCCAACACACCTCCACTAAGATACAACACTTCAAATATAGCTGCATGCTTTCGATTTTGAAGGTGTTGTTAGGTTTAAGGATACACGTGGTGGGTCTCAGTCCAGCCGTCCTGACTATGGAGAAGCTACAAAGTAAAGGCGAAGAACTGCAGAAAAGTGGAATTGGGAAACCACGTGGCAGTGAGGCAAGTCAAGGATGACTTACATAACACTGGTTCAGTGTTCCGCTTAGATCCTATTCTAGGTTATGCAAGACTCTTAGGATAATGGGATTCTTGGGTATACGGCTTGGGTCATCATACTTCTTAGTACCCTGAAATCTAATGTAGATTACAAGCACCTTGACAGCTCAGTTAAGAGAAGGGATTTCTAATACATAGTCTAGGGAGATTGTGCGGGCGGGTTTGTGTGATTTCTTTGAGAAAGTTGTTCCTAAGATTAGTAGTACTTTGGTGTTTTTCCTCCTACTTTTCTAGGGAGGTGTTTTCCACGTAAGATCACGATTGTTATTGTCTTTATGCACCTAATATCTTGTTTGAGCTTCCACTAGTCCCTACACATCACTTAACAACACCTTGAGTTCCAAGTTGAAGCAGGATAGAGAAGTGCGTATTTACTTGTTGGGGGGGGGGGGGGGGTTGGGGGGGTAATTCCTGAACTAGAGATGTGCTACAATCATAATAGTTTTCTGTGAAGGGGAAAGCTTTGGGTGGTCAAGTGAAGATGCACAGGATATTATCATTGTGCCTGATTATCTTCGTGGGTAATTTCAGGGTCCTGCCCAGGATGAAGTCATTGCAAAGCTCCGACATGCTTTTCTGGAAATTGCTAAAGAATATAAGACTTACACAGACGAAGAGAAAAAAAAGGTATGCGATAATCTTTGTTTCAGCTACAAGTCATTAATGTAACTTGCGTTAAATTAGACATTGTAACAGGCGGTGTCAGCTGGTGGGCTTCATGTCATTGGAACTGAACGCCATGAATCACGTCGTATTGACAATCAGGTGACTTTCGATATTATATCTTGAGATCACCCCGTTCTCTTTATTCGTGATTTGATGCTGTCAAAAAGTGAAATGTTATGCGAATAACTTGTCTTTCCTTCATCTAGTTACGCGGCCGAAGTGGCAGGCAAGGGGATCCAGGCAGTTCTCGCTTCTTCCTTAGCCTTGAAGATAACATCTTTCGGATATTTGGTGGTGACCGTATTCAAGTATTTACTGTGCTTTGGCCCTGCTTTACATTTAAATATTTTGGAAACTCTTGTCACTTACCTCACACTCTTGATATACCTTTAGGGTCTGATGCGAGCGTTCAGAGTTGAAGACTTGCCGATTGAGTCAAAGATGCTGACAAAAGCACTTGATGAAGCTCAGAGGAAAGTGGAAAATTATTTTTTTGATATAAGGAAACAATTATTTGAGTATGACGAAGTCCTAAACAGCCAAAGAGACCGGGTTTATGTGGAGAGAAGGCGAGCCCTTGAGTCTGACAATCTTGAATCCCTTCTTATTGAGTATGCTGAGCTAACAATGGATGATATACTAGAGGTGACTGGAATCTGCGTTAATTCTGTAAAAAAATGGTTATTATTTTCGAATCAAATTCCTGCTTTTCCAATGCTTGATCATCTTCCGTTTATGGACAGGCAAATATTGGTCCGGATGTCCCAAAAGAAAGCTGGGATCTCGAGAAGCTCGTTGCAAAACTTCAACAGTGAGATAAACTGCTTTGACTTCATCTTCAATTAAATTTTCTAGTAAATATGCAGTTCTTTGGTTCATCCAAATATGTTTTCCAGTTGCCTTTCTAACATCCAGTTACTGCAGAGGTGCAGAGGCCTTGTACTTCTTTTTGATGAGGTTATAGATTTACTGGTTTGTTTCGCAATAAAGTATTAGGACATCATAAATTCATAATGGAATAATCTTTGAAGTTTTAAATTGGATCTCCATGATTTGGCAACCTTGTCACCCTTTTAAAACATATCAGTGTGTGTGTGTTAAACAAAATTTTATCTGCTTTGGTAAATGCAATCTCATAATTATCATGTCTACATCTTGACAATTTTGCTATCTTAGTTTAGAGCTTCTTTAGTGGTTAATTCAACTGTTTGTACCATCCTCTGTGCTCCTATCTATCTGACATTTGTTTCTTTAGGTATTGCTATCTGTTGAATGATTTAACCCCACAGTTGCTCTCAGACAACTGTTCAACTTATGAAGATTTGCAAGATTACCTTCGTAGCCGTGGTCGCGAGGCTTATCTGATGAAAAAGGTATGTTGTTTTTCTGCCATCAAAAGTTCGCCAACCACTTTCACTCTTTGTATTTGTTAGGCATCCATTCTAGTACTCGTTTATGTTGGCTTTCTTCCCCGTGCCCCTCTCTGTATATTGCTCAAATTTCTGTTTGCCGTCCTCCAGTTGACTGTTAAAAAAAAC
Source organism: Patellifolia procumbens (assembly GCA_947645195.1). NCBI lineage: Eukaryota > Viridiplantae > Streptophyta > Magnoliopsida > Caryophyllales > Amaranthaceae > Patellifolia > Patellifolia procumbens. Next base: position 247,905 of record CANSGD010000136.1, read on the forward strand.
TGCTTAGCCTTTTCATCATGTTTAGCAGCTGGTCAGGAAAGGGATCCCCCCCCCCAAAGATGAAGAAAGGATGTTATGAACTTCTTCGGGGGCCCAAAAATGCGTTCATCTCTTTTTCTTGCCTTCTACCAAATTGAAACATCGCAGACGCCCTTTTTTTGCCCTTATAAAGGACCTACTACGACTTTAGATATAAGGATCTACCTTGAGCTTTTTCTCTATGACGTCTCACGGAAATGCTATTTTCTTTAAAGTATCTGTTGGGAGTTAGGAGTTGGTCACATGGGGCTTCAGGCCCTTGGAGGGAACATGTACAGTGTTTTCAATGTGTTAAAGTGATACTCTGCGTGAACTCTTTTGTTGTTCCTGGAGATGTAATCTCAATGTAGACACCTTATACCTGTGGAAGTAGGTGGGTTGTGCATTGTAATCTATGTTTAATTATAGTTGCATATTTACACATGGTTTCTATTTGCTTCAGGACATGGTTGAAAAACAAGCGCCGGGCCTGATGAAGGAAGCAGAGCGATTTCTTATCTTGAGCAACATCGATCGCTTATGGAAGGAACACTTGCAAGCTATAAAATTTGTTCAGCAGGCTGTAAGCCTTCGTGGATATGCACAAAGGGATCCGCTGATAGAATATAAGCTTGAGGGCTACAATCTCTTCCTAGAAATGATGGCACAGATAAGAAGAAATGTCATCTACTCCGTTTACCAGGTCCTTTTCTGAACTTATAATTGGTAGTACTGTGTGCTTTTGATTATCATATCTCTCCTCTTCGTGTTTCCTCTCGTCTCTTCTTTCCTACTTCTTGGCAAGCCTTTAAAGCTGGAAGCTGTGCATTTCTTGAGGATACAAGTGTGACAATTAGCATATTTAGTGAAAGGCACTACTAATAAGTGCAGTATATAAGTCTCACAGATTTCACTTTGGCTGACCTGCAACTAATTGGTTTCACATTCACTGGCAGTTTCAACCCGTGCTGGTGAAGGAGCAGGAACAGCAGCAGCAAAAGGGCAAATTAGATGCCACTGTAAATAATAGTAGAACTGGTGATTCAAATCCTAATCCAGTGGTGGAATCCTCAGCATCAGCTAGTGCTTGAAATAAATTGACGTCATGAAGAAAGTATACATGCCATAATTTCGCCTATGGATTTGTCTCTCCCTCCCTCCCCCCTCCTCTCTCTGCCAGCCTATGGTTTCTGGCTCTGAGTGATTGCTGTTTACTCTGTAAATTAGAACTACTGTAAATTTCGAAGGTCTGTTCAGTTTCAAAAAAATTTGTGGAGCGCATATGTGCTCTAATATGAATATACAAAAGATTTTACGGGAGATGCAGCAGAGATTAATCTGAAGCGCCGTTGGGTGAAGTGAGCTTTGGCACACAACCCAGGCTTGATGAAATTCCACGATAAGTTAAATAAGAACAGTGTCACTTGGTTTAGTGGTTGAATGCGGACAATGGACATGCATTATGGATAATCATTTGTTTAATTGTAGCCTTCTAAAGCCCTGTTCTTCTGGATATGATATAAATGGTAATTTCATTTTAGTTCAGGTCCATTTCAAGGTTTGTTGATTTAGAAATTTTAGTTTAGTTCAAGTTCATTTGATTTAGTTTAATTTAGTCCAAAACAACAAAAGAGTATCCCACACCGATAGTATGGGCAATCTCCTTCGGGGTACGGAAGTCAACTTAATGGGTAGACTCCTCCCAACTTTGGTTACTCCATTCGCAAGAGTCAGGAATCGAACCCCTGACCACTTGTTTAAGGGATGAGAGTATTTACCACTTACACCAACCAACTTTGGTTAGATGTTGCTATTGTGGTAAAGCTTGTGTGTGAGCTTGATAATTAGTTTGAGAATAGTAGGGGTTTTAAAATTTTCCTTAAATACATTGAAAGGCAAATGTTCAAATGGAACATCCAATTTAATCTAATTATCTATACAACCAAAGAACTTCTAAAGATTAGATATGAGTATCACACCATAAAATCGAATCAACTATATAGGGTTCTACAATACAAGTCAGCAAAGATAACAATGCAAAACCTTTTTGTCATAATTTAAATTTTTAAGTAGAGTAAGTTTTGCGATTGACGAGGTATTGTTATATTTAACCTAGAATCTTAATATGTAAAGTGTTCAAATTTTAAAACCTTAAAATTTTAACTTGAAAGTTAGAAACAGTCTATCCATCTTTTCTCAGATAGACCGTTAATAGAAGTTCTTGTAATTTAAATACCATATAATTAAAAAATTAAGTATGTCTTTGCTACATACACCTTGGGACACACTTTGTATTTTATGATGGTTGGTTAGCTTGTGCATGCACGAGCTTAAAAGCGAGCTTGGATCTAATAACGCAGATTCGACTTAGGGCCTCTTCTCGTCTCGTGAAGAGAACTGAATTGCATTGAACTAAATTAAAGAAAAAAACTGAAAATAGTTGAACCAAACATAAACTAGACTAAACTGAATTGAACTAAAAAAACAGTGAAATATGAGGGTAAATGTCCTAAACTGAAGTGGACATAAGTCTGGGAGACAGACCCTTAGTTCCGCGGACCCGAAATCTTTTTTATTGGACACTAGATAAAGAGCAAAAGACGGGCCAATGCTCTCTTCTAGCATAATGGGTCAGTGAATGGGCCATAGTAATCTAGGACCCAGAGTTTCTTGTTATCCCAGGAGTCCCAGCTTTCAAATTTCAAAAAACCCCGGACCCTGAAGAATTTGACCGTTGGAAAAATGAAGTTTACTCAAACAACACTATTTTCATGAACACAAACTCTTTGGAGTTTCATTACAAATTACAACCCTTTAATTCATTATACTCCTTTCTCCTACTCAAATTCTCCTCTTGGGAGAGCAGAATCTGCTACTAACAGCCCAATAAAAGCGGCAGCGGCGGCGGCGGCAGTGGCAGCAGTGTTGTTTAGTAGCTAGCTAACGAATGAAAGCCAGGCGCCATGGTTGGCAACGTCCTCTTCACCCTTTACAGGTAATTGCAAACTTGATTAATCTTTCCTTAAAGTTCAAAACTTTATTGAATAATTTCCCTTATGATTGCACATTTGCATTATCTTTGCCTGAATTGATGAAAAACTTGACAGATGGTGGGAATGGCAGTCTACACTTTCCTGTTGGCTTCTTTCTATTGCTTTCTGTGGCCTTTTCTCGGCAGCCGAATCGCCGAAATTGTACTCATAACTATCTTCTCTTCGGTGGTAAAACTTCAGATTACTTGTATACTCCTGAGCTGAAATTTGTATCTGGGACTTTCTTTTTTTGATCTAATTTTGAGTTATTACCTATGTTGCACGGAAATGGATACGAGTAACCGATATGAAATGAACACGTAAACAGGAAACGGGTGTTTATAATGATATTCTGTCATGTAGATGTTTCATGTCTAAAAGGCAGGTGATTTCCATGAAGTGTCCGTGCAACATAGGTTAATCCTGGTGATTTTTGAAATCTGATCAACTGATATTCAAATTAACATGTATAAATCATTCATATCATTTCATTTTCAGGCACTCTCGGTTATGATTCTATTTATTAGATGCACAGCAACTGATCCATCCGCTAAAAATAGACATAATCACAAGAGAAGGAAAGTGAAGAGTAAGAAGAGTAAAGTATTGACAAAGTTGAATTATGGGTTCATTTTGAGACAGATGGTTATGAGGTGTTTTAGGAGGGTGGAGCGTAAAATTCTCAAGAGTTGTATTAGGAGGAAGTATCTTCTCGATTCGAGCATTACTCGTAGCCATCTACAATTGGATCCCTTGCTTCCTTTTCCCTTACCCCTTGTTACCAAAGATGATGATGATTCAGTTTCACCTCAACTTGATCCTAATGATAAGGAGGAGGATTTCTCCTTTTGTTCCTTGTGTAATTTCCATGTTAGGAAACATAGCAAACACTGTAGGACGTGTAATCGCTGCGTTGAAGGATTTGATCATCATTGCCGGGTACGAAATGTTTTCAAAGATCAAACCTGCCCTTTGTAGTTTAACTCTCTCTTAACTCTATTATGCTCCTTGCAGTGGCTTAACAACTGTGTGGGGAAAAAGAATTACACCACATTTATCCTTCTTATGATATTAGTCTTGTTGATGGTAAGTTTCTTCTCCCCTTGCAATGAATGCACCTCAATGTCGTTCCCATGAATCTTTTTTTCATATCTTTCTTATGATGGCAGCTTGCCATTGAAGGAGGAACAGCTATTGCCATATTCGTTCGCTGCTTTGCTGAAAAGAAAAGTGTGGATCAGGAATTAGCAAGGATACTTCACACCAAGTTTCCTAGGGGAGTTCTTGCTGCTATATCTGTAAGCCTCATATGATTTTTCTAAGGGAAAACCTAACATTTTACCGTATGCCATTTTGCTTATCGGTTATCACTGATGTGATCTTGTAGGTCGTGTTGGTTTTGATAACAGCCTATGGTTCAGCAGCACTTGGCCAACTCTTTTTCTTTCATGTAGTCCTCATTCGCAAGGTACTCATGATGGCTATTTTCATAAATGATAGTGATGCTTGTAGGGCGTAATTTGTTAAGCATGAATAACTGGGTCTTGACTCAGAGTTTTTGGGAGTGCTACTCGTCAATGCCCCCAGTACAGTAATCACTAGTAATTGAGCTGAAAAGAAACAAAATATAAGCTGTTGGTAGTGCTTGTGTTCATAGGTAGTATCTCGTCCGTGCATGCACACACCTTTGCCTCCAGAAGGCTAGCTGAACCTGATCACTTATTTAACTAGCGATTCTTTATACTGTCTTACATCATGTGGTGTTGTGTTCATATATCTTCATCTCTTTTCAGAGGAAATGGTTGTATGTGACTCCTTAATTCTATGTCCGATTTGGATAAACTTTTAAGGGCCAATTTTTCCACAACATAAATCTTCTTTTGATACATATAATCATGATCCCTCTCCAAGAAGAAATAGGAAAATTTGATACCATTGGTCCCCCAACTTTCAACTATATCCCCTCTTCTTCAAACAATCCCAACTATCTATTACCTTGTATTGGTCCCAAACCCCCAACATTAGATGGTGTCTTCTAGATTATTCTTGCATGACTTTTACAACCTATTAAAAAATTTGAAAATGTTTTAGTTTAATAAATTTTTCTCTTTTCCTTATGGACTTCACCTCGCTCCTTTTTTGACCTGCTAACTAGGTACAAGTCATGCAGGACTGTTTTGGGAAGACCTCCCATAAGCTTGATGCATCCAAGTTAATCAATAGTTGGGTTTGTCTATAGAAGAGGGCGCATACTTGTAGATATTGACGTCAATTTTTCCTGAATTTCAAGCATGATCGATGCATTGTTCTAGGCTAATTATGTGTACTTTATCATATGTTCCGGAGTTCTGTGTTGGACATTTCTTGTTTACTAGGTACAAGTCATGCAGGACTGTTTTGGGAAGACCTCCCATAAGCTTGATGCATCCAAGTTAATCAATAGTTGGGTTTGTCTATAGAAGAGGGCGCATACTTGTAGATATTGACGTCAATTTTTCCTGAATTTCAAGCATGATCGATGCATTGTTCTAGGCTAATTATGTGTACTTTATCATATGTTCCGGAGTTCTGTGTTGGACATTTCTTGTTTAGTCTACAACCAGGTTACTTTATTCATACCAAGATGTGTATTTGTCATGAATTATTGAGTACTGAGTTAGACATTTCTTGTCTAGTCTGGAGTTGGACACTTGTTTATGGTACATACCAAAATGCCTGTTGCAGGTAGATATAATGTCAAACATAACCTGCTTAACGTCTGAGTAAGTATCGATCTTTTTTGCTGCAGGGAATGAGAACCTATGATTACATATTGGCTATGAGAGAGGAGAATTTATTTAATGGAGCTCTGAGTGATTCAGATTTTTCTTCAGATGATAGCAGTGAATCTGCTTCACCCCAAAGGCCAATTGTTATGTCTCAGTTTACAAGAACGAATCTGGTAAATACTTGCAGCTTGCCTCTGTGTTTATATGATTGAATACTTATTTGCTATTCTTGACTTACTAATTACCTGATTCAGAGTCCAGGACAATTATCCATGAAGATTGACCCTGAACTTGGCACCTCCATCATAAACCAGAACCAGCCTTTCCGTCCCAGCATCGATCCATGGAAGCTGATACAGATGAGTAAGGAAAAAGCCTTGAAAGCCGCAGAAAAGGCCAAAGAGAAGCAAAAGATTGAACACGAGTCACTTAATCCGCTTCCTTGCGAGGTGAAGAAAGGGCCTCAGGAGAAGCCAGAAAGTACAGAGTTGAGACTAACACCTATTATGCCAAAAGCGAGGCTTCCAGGTTCACCAGGTAGATTGTCAAGCCCAAGAAGACGATTTTCTGGTTCTCCAGCTACTTTGTCCAGTGCAGCTGCACTGGCAAATCAGAAATACAAAAGTAATTTTGACTTGAAATTAACCCAAGTGTCAAGGGAATTGGAGGGTTATATATCAAAGCAGGTTTTGTGTTCTATTTTAAAAGACGGACCAGAAGCATCCCCCAGATAGGCAGCTATTACTGGCAGAGAGGCAGTGATACTTGTATTCTCAGTCTCTGAGAACTCCTGTTGATTTGTGTATCAAATGCAAATTACACAGTGGATCCATTGTTTGGCCCCTTTTGTTTGCTTCAGCCCTTGTTTATATATGATATTTCATTGTTTACATTGCACATAGAGAAGAGAAATTTTATGAAGTTGTGGACTCTTTTTTTCATAGCAGAAGTAAGAGTGTATCTTCATTGGCGGATCATTTAATGGCATGAAACGAGCTCAATAAACACTCTTCCAACCCAATTACATGAAACGAGATTAGCTAGCGGCACCTAGAAGAAAAAGGGAAAATTTAATATAAGTGCTTGAAGAAAAGCATTTCATCAAGCAAATTCTTAAGCATGAGAGTGCTCTCTGCTTAAATAAGTCCATCTTTTCAGTCTTCAGTAGTTAGGTGTCAAGTGGTAGCAGTCTGAGTACTTCTCTGGAAGTAGGGTCTCCCTCAATGGTTCGCACAATGGTGGAAAAACCAAGTTGGAATATCCTTGCACATATGAACAGTTCCAAGGAGGTGTTGAGCTAACATTTAGTGTAACATTATATAGGCAGATGTCAAGGAAATCATCTCCTTGTATCCCCTCCAGCAGGCCTGCCACTCCAATGTGGTCTCCCACGACATTCTTAATTGTAATTTTTTCTATCAAAGGTAAGGTTTTTGGGTCATAGTGGTTATCTGGATGTTCACCAAACTGACTATTAAACCATATAGCTGTAGTTACATTCCTTACTAACATATTTGATATGCAAACATTTCTAACATACCCGCCCCGTCCTGGAGATGTTCTTATTGTGATTGCTGTTTTGGTATTAAAAACAAAGAGGTCTTCTACATGGACTTCTGACACTCCTCCAGACATTTCACTTCCAATTGTTATTCCTGAACTTTGAGTTTCTCCTCGCAGCCTGTAGATGTTGATATTTGTGCTTGGCCGAGCAAAGGAAATGCCATACTCATCCCACCCACTTTTGACTGCAATTAAATCATCACCGGTGCTGATGTAACAATCTTCAATGCAAACATCATTCGAAGAATCTGGACAGAAAACATTCCGAGAATTGAACAGCTGATATAAACATAGATTGAGATAAAGATGATCACTATATGATAAAGTGAAGCATAAATTGACAGGTTTGTCTGGTCAAGACCATTTCTAAACTGTCACTTAAACTGAAGAGTGAACATGCGCACCTGGATCAATTCCATCTGTATTGGGGGAATCATAAGGTGCAAGGATGGTAAGATTTTGGACAATCACAGAGCTGTACGTGAATAATGAAAATTTAGCATCAAATGGTTCAGTCTTGGACAAGAATTGAGTGATAGAGTATAAAACTATTCTTGGGCCTTCAACCATCAACGTAGACTTTTGGTTGAGATGGTTCCTTGACATGGTATCAATTGAAGGCCCAGAAATAGTTTTATACTCTATCATTGAGCAATGTTAGTATGCTCAAAAGGTCATGGCAATGGCAATTGGTTGTTATGATAGATCACGAAACATACCTGCAATATATGGGGTGAATGTTCCAAAAGGGTGAGTTTAGAAATGTCAAATTTGAGATGACTAAATCAGTTGAGTTTATAAACTCTATAAGGTGAGGCCGAGTGTAGTTGAGGCTCTTGTTGTGAAACCAGCCCCACCAAATGTTGCCCTGACCGTCAATTGTTCCATTGTCACCTGCAAAAATTAGTCAGAGACGAATCTAGCTTGCTGATCCTCAAAAGAACGGTTCATGAAAGAAAAAGAAATTGCCAAAAGTTTTTCTTTCTACCAGGAAATAGGAATCACCTCACCTACCAGTTATAATGACATTCATCAAGTTGTAACAATAAATAAGACTCTGATGTCGTCTACCAGGCAGTTCTCGGCCTCTCCCATATGACGGTAAAGGATCTATAACAGGCCAATCACCTGAGTTCTGATACACATATCATTGTCTTTGTAAGTTGCAACAGCGCGCCAGGAGTAACTAGCTAAAGGTACAGATTCATGGCTTGACTTGTGGCAGTACTCTCATACTAGTATTACAAAGAGATAAGATTAGAGAGTAATGTAATACCGTTGATCCTAATAAGATAGCATCTTTATGAAACCACAACGTTAAATGACTGATAAGGCTAAAGCTTCCTGTCAACCACAGGCCAGCAGGGATGTAAAGCAGGGCACCACCCTTGTTAGCCACAGCAATATGGTCAATGGCATTGCGGAACGCTTCGGTATTCAGGGTGAGGCCATCACCAACAGCCCCAAATTCTGTAATGGAGACTCTGGTACAAGCGAGGGCGAGGACGAGCTTTTACGTGTGAACAACTGCCACTGTTTGCTGTAGGCCATGGAGTGGAAGTTGCCACCATACCACATAATGCAATCACCCCAATCAAGATATGTACCTGCAATTTACTCATAAGTTATTGTTATATCATAATTAAGATGATCAACTGGTGTGTTTTGTTCAGAACAACATTACTAATGAGAGGCAGATAATTGAGCAATGACTTACAGTAACACTCTGGAAGATTTTCTTCTGCTTCATGGGTAGATGATTCAGTTTACTGTTACTAAAACTAATTAAAAAGACAACAGAGGATGTAATAAGCTTGAGGAAGAGCTTAAATATTGCAGAGTTTTTAAAGCTCCAATAGCGGCTCGTTGTAGATAAGCCATGATAGACGAGAAGGATTTCTAAGTTGTAACATGATGTGAGATTCTCATTCTCAACACCCAATTGCAGCTACTAAAAAATGTACTTATTTAACTACTGTCTAAAGTTAGGGGGTCGCTTGAAAAGTAGCGTAAATAGAGGTGATCCTTAAAGATAATTTAGTGGAACGGTTTCACGTTTGGTCAACAAATATAAAAGGATCTAAAGATAGTCCTAATTATTACGAAACACTAAAGTTGCGTAAATGCTTTTACGGGGTTTGTTCTTTTTTAAAAAAAAAATTATACAATTTTGAATGATTAACTATCATTGTTAAAATGGGTTAAATGGGTTAGATGAGAGACTCATTGTATAATATATAAGTTGGGTTAGGGTCAAGTTTCTCAAGTTGTTTAGAAACTTTTCAATTTGTTTATTATCAAGCTAAACACAAGATCCGCCGGTTTGACATACATTTTTGCCGTATACCTAGGCATCTGGTACATTCCCCTCAAAAAAAAGGGCATCTAGTACATTGTACACCCATCATGCTAGATAAAATTAGGTTTAAAAAAAATTAGCAAAGTTGATGATCATATGCTTATTTGTTTTTCTGATAAGCATATTCTTTTCCTTGATAAGCATTTTTAGTTTCTTATTAATCATTTATCATTACATTTACAATGAGAACTTTTTTTTGCTCACTTCATTTCTTAATGAGCATTTCAACTGCTCAATTTTATTATCTGAACAAGCATTTATTTTTTGCTGTTTTTTCTTTCCAAATGGGCACGTTTTTCTATTAAAAAATTGTTTTTGCTTCATATATTTTCAAGAGCAATGCTAAACATGTGATCGCTCAAGACCCCTCAATGAGGCCTCCAACAACTAATCTTTCCCATTATGGTGACTCTGTTGTTTGTCTGTCATTTCATAGTACAAAAAAGAAATGATGCACAGCATATCAAATCAAGTTTTAAACTATAAATCAATGCCTCACTTTTATCTTCATTGCACAAGCCTCAATAATAACTGAACCGCCCTTGTATAGTTGTATGTGGTCTACAGCGTGTAACGCAAAATGATTCGCGCCATATAAATTCCTATGAGACCTTAGTCAAGGATAAAGTTGGCAATAGATTTAGCATCAGAAACATCCTATGATAATTACAAAACGATCTTCATGAAAATGTGCACTCCAACTCCGAGCCACATGCTACAGCCTAGACTCTAGAGTAGGCCATAATCCAATTGTGTAGTTCAAAATTGAGCATAGCATACACCCCAAGCATCAAGAAACTATCCAGCCGTGTTATACGAGGTCTCATTTCACTGATAGTTCACTGATCAACGAGGAATTCCTTCTTTCAAACATTCACCAATTATGAATTTAAACTGCTGCATCTTCTGTTTTCCCAACTGCAATAAATGACCAAAACAGATTCATATTAGGAGGACCAAGCAACTCCCATAGTTTTCAAAGTATACAATAAAACAAATACAGGAGCAGCGCTGGGTTGGAGTCAGCAGCCGCCTGCAAGACACCAACCCTGTTACTACAGTGAAAATGATTGGAAATTGCAACTTCTAACAGATGCAAGCTACGACAACTACAGGTGACTTGTCAAAATAAGTGGATATGCAATTTCTCAAGATTGCAACAGAACTCTGGGAAAAGGAACAAGCAAAAGAAGAACGGCATCAATTATCCAATGTCCAAACAGCATTTTTAGAAAGTACTTTAAACTCGTTTGCATTAGAAAAATTATGCACAAAACCGAATTTTCTGAATTGGACCATCGACTTACCTTACGGACAGACATGATCTGTCTTTGTGCATCAGTGAGATGGGTCTCCATTGCTGCTTCCGTCTGCGAGAGAAGCTTCCTATGCAATGTCTCTGACCAAAAAAAAGGTTCTCAGCATCAGGGCACAGCAGAGCACTTAACATATCTCGTGATATTAGGAGGGAAGTTAGTAGTCCAAACTCCATATGCTAGGTTTGTTTTCAAATCAATAATTCTTCACCTTAAGCCAAATTCCCAACTTCAATCAGCTGGCAGCAGCAAATGAAATAATAGTTACTTTGTAACTGTTATTTATAGCCTTTTCACTTGTGTAAGTTTGATCATTAATAACTTAGATTGTGTATATTAGATAGTTACCCTCAAGAAACGGAAATCGATACCCCCCACCCCTTAAACCAAACACCAGGTAGCAGAAATGTTCCCTTATTTCGGTTTCTAACACTTAAAGATCTCAAACTTAACAGTGTCTAAAGAGAGGATTTCTAGGGTGTGAAGGAAATTAAGTACAACTGTAAAACATTCTTTGGCTTGTCAAATTTACACAGCCACAATACTACCCTGGTACTGTTGTCCATGCATTTTGCTCTTAAGATAATTTGTTGTAAAAATGCTGTCAGTAAAAAAAAGGGGACACGGAACCTCGTATATAGCTCAGCACTCCAAGATTGAAAAGGAAAACTTGCACCTGCGAGCAGCCCCATCTAATAAGTGTGGTGTGCTCACACGCATGTGCATTCACAAACGCCCGCAGTTAAACACACAGGGTCATGTAATTTGTACGAGGGAGAAGGTAAAGATGTCTGTAGAGTAATGGGAGTATATCTGCGCTAGTGTATGCTTTAGTGGTATATGTTGTGGGATGTTAGCCTCATTTTCTCTGTGCATTTGAGCAACACCAAGCAAAGAGTTCCTAAAGTCATTCCATCAAAGAGGAACCTAAGAAGTTAACAGAATATGTTTGCTAATTCACAAGTTTTAGAAGTTTCTCTATTGGTCAGCACATCCAGGTTTGGCAGCATAGACCTTGATCTTCCCAGCCATTGCCAGTGACAAATAACTGCACTTGGTGGAATTGTGGTAGTATATAGTTCAAATTTCAGGATCATTAGAAACAACTGGTGTATATCAAAGTATCAGACAAAAGTGATGGTCTTTGATTAGATAAAAAGCAACTATTCAAAAGAAGACCTCATGTTATAGAACGAGCTTTTATAAAATTCAAACAAGAGCGATAAGATGAAGTTGTCATACTTTGCCTTTCTATAGCTCCTTGTAGCTCTATATGCTGTGATTCCAGTCCTTCCATTGCACCTTTGCAATCTTGAATGTATTGAAAAATCTCTTTCTTGAACTTTTCATGCACAACCTTCAAGTTTTCTTCTTGTTCTGCATTACAAACCACTAGTCAGACATGCTAAGAACCTTGCAAGGATTGATGACAACAACGATTAACTCTTTATGAATATGCCAATGGCAATTAGGAGAGGTCCATATTAATGCAGCCCTAACCCAGCTAGTTTTGACTCATAGGGAGACCATCTCTTGCAGAACCTAGGGCATGGGAGCAGGTTGTTTCTGGAGGACATAGGGTCAGTTGACACACTTTCAGTTTTTTTACCATGAAAAATCAACTGCATACCAACTGTGGACAACTTTTTGCTGATAAATAGCTTCTTCTACTTGTTTCTAAGCTAACTAACTGGAACGGCTTAGAGTTAAGTGATGCTGGATACATATGCATCATACCAAGATATTTTACCATCACAGCATAAAAGGACTTACTAAAAAAAGCCAGACATCCAATTCAAAACGAAAATATTTTTCACTTGAAATTTAGCTTGGCAACCACAAAATTCAATCCCACAAGGCACAGGTTTGAGACTAAAAGTATTGCACGTTTGCACTTCATGAGATGTGCATCAAAAATATCTTGAAGTGCTGTTATTTCATTTCTTTCAAACTCCAATGGCCTTCACAAATATATTACAAATTTGCCATTAATTTACCTCTTACTGTTGAAAGTTTGATCGTGTACCCACGAATTAATCCCTTGTTAGCTTACTAAGATTTTCCCTAATGAAGTTCACTAACTACCATTTTATTTAAAATGACATTTAGAAGATAATTATACCCTTCTTTTGTTTGACTTGTAATTTTAACTATTCGAGGTAAAACTTCAATTTTAACTTACTCCTAAAATATGGTAAAGCTTTGTTATAGACCAGAAATGATGGACAAGGTAGATGATAATGTAAGGAAAGAATTAGGGATTTTAATGATGATATTAGAACTAGAAATGGAGCTTGGATTGATAAGATGGAAATATTACATAAACCCTAAGAATAATACAAGCTAAGTAATGCACTACAAAAGATTCATTCTCTCATTAATTTTCATGATGACTATTCTCTCTCTACTTAGCTCTATTTATAGATAAGTTAACCCTAAAACTTCTACTAAGTTCCTAGTTCCTAATTTATTATAAACTTCCAAAAGTGCCCTTATCCTAGTAATATTCATTCATTACAAGCTTATAGTGGACAATTCATACTTAACAAGATGCATTGGCAAGGAAAGCGGGGGCTTGGAATTATGAGAAACAACGGGCCCAAAGATGACTTGGATGATAGGATCAAAATGGTATGAAGAAAATGGGATTGTAGGAGCATATGACAGTATACCACTATATAGACATGAATTAAAAAGAAGCAGATTCTTTGTGGATAGAGTACATGAGATCAATCCTTGGTTCATGCAATCAACTCAATCTTTTGGAATTAAGGCTCTCGCATGGCTCTTGTTACTAATAGGTTATAACATATTTCAAGAGAGGTTTATAGTTCAAATTTTGATCTTGTAAAGCATATAGTATAGAGTAACAGAGTATCGCTTAATTTGATGAATACACTTATTAGAGAATTGAAGGCGTAAGAAGCAATCTAATAACAAAACAACATTTAAAGACTAAATTAATGAAGCTTATGATCCCATAGTATATACCATAAACATAAAATACACTTAGGTGGAGATCTCTACGGCTCTAAGCCTCAAATTCCACCAAATTTACAGCATTTGTTATGATTTCTAAGTCAAAATGTTATATTACATTTGCAAAGTAAATCACCTATAGGTCGAAAATCAGATAAGTGCATTATAGTTTCAATTGCAACTCATGATTTTAGTCTCAAAACAATGGTGTTAATATCTCACTTACTAATAAAAGGGACCATTACCTTGAAGCTTTGTTTCCAGATTTTTCTTTTAGATGTCTTGAGGCTTGTTAGTTTCCCTCTGAAACATAATACAGATCACATTAAGAAAATAAAACTGCTCATTGAACAAAGCCACAAGTCAAAAGTACTCACAGTTCTGTCTGAATCTGAGACTCAACACTCTGCAGATGTGATTGTATTTCTTCAGCAGCAGACACCAGTATTTCTGAGCATCTCTTGTTTGTCACTGACGTCATTTTGTTTTCAACCTTTTTTAAGGCCGAAACTAATAGAGAGACCACTCTGAAATACCACCATAACGAAACAAGCATCAATAGATGATGGCAATTCAGGGGGGGAGTTCTGTATTCTATGAAGACATCTTTTTGTTTTATGTAGTTTGAGATGAGAAGACCAACTTTGGCAATCCGTCTTCTGGACTTTCATCCAAGCACTCTGTTAACACGTCATCAGCATTGCCCCTTGCTGACAAACATAAAGATCGAATATATTTAGCTAATTCCAAAAGGTGGATCCCACATTCCCACTTGAATCAAAAGACCCTAACCCATGGAAGGCGGATGCACAGGTAACTTTTTGAGATGTACCTCGTGCAGTGTGCGAGGGAGGACTGAAATCCCTTAAGTCGACACCATGGCTGCAATGCCGTTTGCTTCGGAAGAGCATGGGTTTCCCAACCAAACTGATCTCTGGAGATGTGTAAACATCTTCTGCTTCTGGATATACTGCACAAGAATGTCCTCTTTCCATTAATAATTTAGCTTTTAGACATTAAGCTAACCAACAAACAAAACTACATTCTGTGGCCATGCAAAATAGTATAACCTAAGAAGTGAAAGCATTGAAGGCGCACTCCAATTTCAATTCTCCCGATTATGAAACATACTGATGCCTTGAGGAAATCAGAGTTCTTCAAGAAAACTCTAAGAGTCAGTACCCGACTTTCATTATGGATCAAGAGCCATAGTAGAGGTTTTATGTTCAATGTCCCAAGATTCTAACCTTTCTAAATACCAGTTACATTTTCCCACAAGTTCAATGCTAGTCTCCTTGATTTTGGCATTACTGAAAAATCGAGCAGATTCATCAGGGGGAGGGGGGGGTGCTTGATCTTTGAGCATGTCCTATTCAGTCTCAAATTCCGAGTCAGCTTAATTGTGCAAGTGCAAGCATTAGAGAATGGAAGAGGGCTAACCTTTCTTAGCAGATGAAGCCTCATCGGTGCAATATCTTCTCACTGGGTTAAACAGCCTGTTTGCAGCATACTTGTCTTCTGTAGACGGCTCTGAGGTAGTGGCATGTGTATTTTTTAGTTCATCCACATCATCCTGAAAGTTTAGCAGAAAAAAGGCCTATTATAAAAAGTAATTGGTATATGCATACAAGCAAGGGAGTGAACAATAAGTGTTTAAAAGAGGATGGTCCATTTGTTCTCACAGATGATTCAGAATTGTCCTTCTCTGAAGCTGTACTGCAATTAGATAAAGATTTCGCTTTAAAACGAGCCCCTCTGTCTGGTTGTGCCGATTCATGGAAATCCTGCTTCTTATCGTTAGTTAGTGGACATGAGTCCATCGGAGAACTCAGCACAGATTTGGTCACATTAAACCATTGACAGTTCAAATCGTCAACATGGTGCACTGGTGATTGGCCACCAATGCGTCCAGAATCCTCTAACGTTTCCTTTGGAGCTGGAGTCTGTGCATTGGGCTGCTGACTTCTCTCACTGACTACAGGAGAGTGATTAAAATTTAAATTCTCCATTGCTGGCTCAGCTTCAAGATTATCATCAAGGCAACCATGCTGAGGAGATGTTGCTCCACCCCCGAATGATAATTCTTCAGGTTGGATGTTTCTGGAGTTTTTGACCGAATCTAACATAACCCCTGATTTTATTCCGGAATTCCTTTTGGCACGACCACGATTCACAGCACGGGGTGGTGAAGGTCCGTGATCTTCTAACTTTTCCTGCGGAGCTGGAGTCTCTGCATTGGGCCTCTGACTGCTCTCTCTGACTACAGGAGATTGATTGAAACTTAAATCCTGCATTGCTGGCTTAGGTTCAAGATTCTCATCAAGGCAACCACGCTGAGGAGACCTTGCTCCACCACCTAATGATAGTTCCTCAAGTTGGATGTTTCTGGTGTTTTTTACAGGGTATGACATAACCCCTGATTTGATTCTGCAACTCCTTTTGGCACGGTCCCGATTCACTGCAGAAAATGGTGAAGGTGCACATCTTTCACCAAAAGAGAAGACGTCACTCCTTCGATGCTCCTCCTTATCACTTGATAATGACTTGGGCTTTAAGTTCCTTGGCCGCATCCTAGCAGGAGCCCTCCTTCTCGCAACAGAACGAGTCACTGGGTTCTTCGTTGTCATGTCCGCATTCTCTGAATCAGTTTCTATAGTATCAGAATTCTGCCGAGGCTTGAAAAGGGCATCACCTTTAAGCGGTCTTTCTCTCGTCGTCTCATCAGAAATCTTTTCAAAATTCTCATTACCAAACATATTTTCAGAATGAACAGTCCCTAGTACCGCACGCAGCTTCATCCTAAGAGCTTCCTTGCTTTTGTTCTCCATTTCATTCGTCTTCTCTTGCAGCACCTCTTTTACTTGCACACACACTTTCTCTTTGGGTTCCCCGGGAAATTTCTCGAATGTCTCCTTATCAAATACCTTCTTGTTTTCCTTCCCCAACGCTCCCTCAGCTTCTGTCTTCTCGCCAACACCAGGGTGCAACACTGCATCACCGGCAAAAGACTTAAAAGTATGCATCGACTGCTTTCCGTGTGAATTGCTTATAGCTGGTCTAGATGCTTGGTTCAAGTTAGCAGCAACAGACCCAGCTGTAACCCTTACTGAACTCTCCTGAACAGTACTCCTTCTCTGTACATTATGATTCAACGCTTCCTTCTCCGCGCCATTGATCGAAACATCAATTTCCTTTTTAGATCCGTAGCGAGGTTTAGCAAACGAATCCACCACTATGCCAATCGACATCTTCTGAGATTGACTGCATGGTTGATTATTACATCCAGAACTTCGACACCAACTCATTTTATCCTAACTGCAAAAATAATACACATTCCTTAACATAAATCACTCATTCCAAACCCTAAACCTAAAAATAGAAAACCTCTTGGACAGACAACACATCATAATAGCAGTAATTTAAGCATCCTCAGTACAATTTAAGACTAATTCGCAGCTAATCCAATATAATCAATCCGAACAAGTTAAGAGTATCAATTACTCCTGAAATTCAATCATGTTTTCTTCAGCTACTGAGACACATAATTGTTTGAATACTGATATCAAATTACTATAAATATAAGCAAAATTACGGAGAATTTTTGTGGACGAACTGAAAACAGATATCTTACTATAAATGTAATGAAATTGCGTAGCGTTATCAAAATCATGGCGAAATTGATTTTGTGTTGACGAACTGAAAACAAAAAATCATATTATAAATGGAACGAAATTACGTACCGTGATCAAAATCTGAGCTGCAAAGAAGGATTGGTGGTAGAATTATGAATTTGCGAGGGGATGATCGGGAATTTTGCCGCACAAAAAATTGTAGAGGAAATGAAGGTATAAATTTAGCTGGAATTAGAGTGGATTTTGGTGGAATTCGTAGAGAGAGGATAATGGTGAGGGAGGGAGTGTAAGTTTGATCAAGTATTTGGAGTACAGGGGAATGGTGGTGTGAAGGGACTTGTTCTGTTTGTAAGAAGTTCAATTTGAATTTGAGCTTATTTCGCATCATTAGTGTTTTTCCCGCCAGAGTAAATATGAAGATATCTGAAATTTAGACAGAGGGAGAAGTGAGGAAATGGAAACTTCCACAACGATATTGTTTTCAGCTTTGAGTCAGGTTATTGCCTGTTTAGAATAACTTCATAGAAAATTATATTGAGTCAGAAAAGTTATTCTAAACTGCTTTGCTACCACCTTGTGGTGGAATTGACATTGGCAAAACTGTGTTACTTTTGTCATAAAGAATGGGATCCCCTTTAAGATGTTAACATTACCAAAATTCTTAAACCGCTTTGAGAAGTATTCACAACTCAAAGGAATGAAAGGTAGATGTTTTGCTCCTCAATAAAAGTTATGAGAAGACTTATTAGATGGTACAACCCTCCTATGATATGAACTAGTATGCTATAAATATAGATGATGTGGCAAAAAGGTTTCTCTAGATCCTTACAAGTTACATCCTTACGACGAATTATGGGCGTCTATTTGGTGGAGTCCAAAAGACTCCACCACATGGCATTTTTGTAATTTCTTGTGAAATGAAGGGCAAAGAAGACATTTATGTCAAAATTAAAAAGCCAGGTGAAGAGACTATGTAGACGTCATCAGTTTCTCTTCTTCAGTCCATCTCAAGTCTCTCTCTTGCTCTGCTATTTCTTGCTAAAAAAACCCTCGAAAATCGATTATTTTGGGCAAATTGCGGTTCAAGGAATCACGATTAAGCATCAAATCTTGCTGTGAATTGTTTGAAACCTCGATTGTCATCTAAAATGTATAAATTTTCGTCTTTTTTGTACATTTTTCGCCTATTTTTCGTTCACCTCCCAACCCTAATTCTAATGATAAAACTTCCGAATTTTCTACATTTGTGTAGAGATAGTAATTCAATTTGGTGATATTGTGAATAAGTAGTTTATTGGTTATATTGAGAACCCTAAATTGTTGATTTTAGTTAATTAATTGATTTTTTGGGCTTTAGACAGGGTAAAGAGTTGCGTGATTTTAGTGTTGTAGTGTTGAGCTCAGTTTTTCCATTTATTGAACTAGTCGAAGAATGAGATCAAAATCCTTTAATTTTTTTGTAATTGGTTGATGGGTATTGAACAAGAAGTGTTAGGAGATGGGTGAAAGGTCTTGTATGTGGTAATTTGGGAACTGAACAAGAAGTGGTGTCTATAATTGGATGCTACATTGCGTTTGTTTGAACTTCAATGACACATGAACTCAAGCCTGCTCCTGTGCTATTATATCCTCTACTTCATATTTAAATCCACTATATTCACCTCACACAAACAAGTATCAAGATTAATAGGTTAGGATGTCTTGTAATAAATTCTAACAACATTCAATAGGTAAGTTTAGCAACAAGTTTTTGTATTGCCATATGAAGTTTTTAATGCATTTGTACCAACTAAATACTCGTTTGTACTTGAGTATTTAGAGTTGAAAGCAATTGTGTTCCATCACAAGTTTAGTAGGAAAGGTTATGTAGCCGGTTGTGCCGCATGCCTCATTTTTTTGGTGGTGAGTGTCCAATTTTGAAAATTTTGTATATTTGTAAAAAATTATATGACTCTAAAAAAAATTCTACCTTTGTAAAAAATTCGAATACATTATATATGAAAGTGTTATGTTCATTTTGCATATTTTTTTACCTTGATCGACTCAACAGACCCCCTATTGAATGGGGTCGTTTTCCTAGAGTTGCGGTATGGACGAATGACTTGGTGAAGTCAGTGATGTCCCATGACATGAGAAGTACTCTTGATTACGGGAAACATTCTGTAAGTTATATTTGTTAATTGCTTGTTATGTATGTTTAACGGAAATGTAATAATTGTTAATAGATAAGTTATATTTGTTGTAGTCCCTGTTTGTCAATTATGGTAGTGAGCATGAACGTGATGACGCTCAAGTTATTCCTTGTGTGGTACATAGAGAAGGAGGGGTCGTTCTAGACGCTGTACAAATTACCCAAATTGCGAATGAGGTAATTATTTGTCTCAAAATAGTTTTGTCTTACATTGGAATTGAAATAGGTTGATTTTCGTAGTATAGGTAAAATGTTTATATATGTTTCTTGTTATTTGTTGTTGCAGGTGGCTCGCATTCTTGGGCCTCAGATCAAGATATTTGTTGATAATGTCGTGGAATCGGCGATGTCAGGTTTGGTCGGTGTGGGGGACTTTTGCCGGCCGAAAGTGTCTTCTGAAGGTCCGTCTCCGTGTCGTTGATTTGGAGGAAGATGACGGGCCACATGATGAGGAAAGGGTCTTCAGAGAGGATGAGGTGAGCAGGGTTGTTTTGGGTCTCGCCCAAGAGTACTTGAACGTTCAAGAGGAGGAGGATGTGGATCGGACCATAGGTGACCCCGGCAAGGAAGGGGACGTGACACATGTAGTACCCGGGTCAACTGAAGAGGTTGACGCTTCAAAAGTCAAGGTCTTAAGGGTTCCATATGAAAGACCGAAGAAGGGGTCAAGACCTTCACTGTCCTCCACCACCTCATTGCCTATAACCACAACATCCGATGGCGACCCTCCTGTTGCCGCTGCCGCCATAACGCTACTCGACTCTTCTGCCGCCATAACGCTACTCGACTCTTCTGCCGCCCTTGAAGCTGCCCCACCTTGCCCCAAAGACCCACCTTCCATCAACACAACCACATATGCCCCTTCAGACCCACCTTCCACCACTTCAACACAACCTCCTACTGCTACCCAAGACGACCCAATTTCCACCACATACCAACAACCAACCACAGAAAACCTCACTCCCACCACAGAACCACCTTCCCCATTTCTTCCCGACGATCAGTTTGCCGAAATGGCAGCGGTGTTTGATGCATGCGAGCTTGCCATAGATAGTTATGAGGGCGATGGAGACAATGTAGATGGGGATGGTTTGCAGAGGAGCAGACCAAGAAGGCACCTTGTCCCTTCGTCCATCATATGTTCTGAAGATTTTTCAGCCACCACCATATCATCGCGGTTGTCAGTGGTGGAGAAGGATCTTTTCCAGTTCTGTAGGAGAGGAAAAGACTACAATGCGTAAGTAATATTTACTTTAGCTGCTTGATGTTTTTAATTTTTAAGCTTAATGCCAAACACAATTCAAACTCCCTAACATACGCCTCATGTCAGTACAATTAATTGCTAAATGGAGAACTGTCTACACATGTTTTAGTAGCAAAGAATCCATACTTTAGTATTGATTACAACTGATTTTGGTATTCAGTAGTACAAGTTCAAGATATGGGTACTTATCAATGCATAAATTCACATTGCCACACCAAATCTAAGAATACATGTTTGGTTGAAAATGAGGGTTTACAAAAGTTGAGTTTTTGCCGTAGCACTTTCTCCAATAAAATTATTCTAATTTCATAGTTCATGTTTGTCTGGGACTAATTCATTATGTAATTCTTAATGAATTGAATAATTTTGTTTTCTAAGATACGTGATATGTTATAAATTGAAAATTTGTAAAGATTTTTTTTGGAAAATGAGGAATTACTTTGATATTTTAAAAGACTATGATGACGAAGAATAATAATGTACCAGAAAAATGATAAAAAAAAAGATTTGTGATAAAAAAAAAGTGAATAAATAAAGCTTGATAATAAAAAGAAGTCAGTGATCAAAATGGAAAAACAAAAACTATAGAAAACAAAAAAAAATATAGAAAGACAAAGAAACAAAACTAAAGTGGTTGGGGTGGCATTCGAACACCAATCCTTCACACCGCATGCTTAGAAGACCGTTTAGTGGAATCAATGGCATGCCAGTGCGCTCTCACGCGACATTTAATATTGTTGTATTCATATAGCTATTTGACTTTACATTGATATAAATGGGGTTTGTTAATTTCGTTTTTTTTTCTTCAGTAATGGACCGTTGGTACTTGATTGCGATTGTATGTCCGCGACGCAATCCGATTGCTATGGGATTGCATCAACGACGGGTCGTGTCGGCAATCAGTACGTAGCTACGGGTTCGAGGCTGTACAACAAAAGGTGGGAGGTGGCCTTTCAGGGAAAGAGCAAGCGTATTATGCTTGACTCCACATTTGCGGTAAATTCAAGCTTATCAACTTTATTTTCCATTTCGTTGTAATTATAAACAAACAACTAGTTTTGGTATTACATTCTACTTGTTGGAGTAATTACACTAGTCTTGTTAGAGTAATTAAAGTAGTCTAACGTAAATGCTAAATGGAGAACTGTCTACACATGTTTTAGTAGCAAAGAATACATACTTTGGTATTGGTTACAATTGCTTTTGGTATTCAGTTGTACAAGTTCAAGAGATGGATACTTAACTGTTTATTTGTATTGTAGGAACTAGTAGTGTACTCACCTTCAGCATCTAAGGACGGTATAGCCACTAAATATGTCAACCGGTTCAACTCTTGTCCCACAAATAACTTATGTGTGGTAAGTTTGTGCTTGCTAGTGTTTACGAATTAGATTAAGGGGGCGTTTGGTTAGAAGAGGGGAAAGGGAAAGAAATCAAGAAAGGGTTTGATAAGGAAAGGAAACTTAAACCCCTTCATTCCCCAATACGTTTGGTTAAAATTCAGGAAAGGGTAAATCTTTTGTCAGTCACCTCTCCCCCTCCCTCCCACCACTTCTCTCCCTGTCAAACCACCATCGTTATCGTTTTCTCCGGCCATTTTCTCCGGCGCTGTGACTGCCACCATATCACCGTCTTCTCCAGCCATCACACCGCCGGTTCATTTCTCTTTCAATAACCGCCAAAGTTTCGTCGCATATCTGGTGGTGGTGCTCCGTTGTGGGTCGTTGGTCTTGGGGTTGCGGTGATGATGGCTTCACTTCCTGATCTGGTGTTGGTGGTGGACTCGTCGTAGGTGGCGTTAGGGTTAAGAGTTGGTGGTAGGCTGAACGTGGGTGCGGTAAGGTGGGTCTGGTGGTGTCAGCTGGGGAGGGGGAAGAGGTGCGGTGATGTGGGTAGAGATCTGGTGGTGTCGGCTGGGGAGGAGGAAGAGGTGCGGTGATGTGGGTAGTGCTCCGGTTGGTGTCGGGGTGAAAACGGGGTTGTGGTGGAAAGGGTGGCGGTGGGTGCAGCGGTGGTAGGGGTGCTGAATTAGAGGAGTGGGGGTGGTGATATGGTGGTCAAGGTTGGTCAATGGTGAGTGTGGTGTAGAGGAAAATGGGGGAATAGAAAACCTTGGGGGGTAGGAGGGAATCAACCTAGAGGGATATGGGGGTAAGTGATACTGAAATTGGGGCAAAGGAAAAGCAAAAAAACACCAAACAAACATCATCTAAGGGTAACCAGAATTTTCATTCCCTTTCCCTTTCTTGAAACCCTCTATCCAAACGCCCCCTAAGTTCACAAATATTTGTTTTCCAATTCATCGTTTTGTTTTTTATTGTATATGAGCAGGTATTTGTGCCGGTATTAAAGGACGACCACTGGTGGTGCTTGGCTGTAGCGGTTCGGGATATTGTGTTTAGTTGATTGACAGCATGTTTTCGGATCCAAAGGCGGCACATGCTTCTACAATAAATCGGCTGGTATAACCGTGTTTCTTTGTACATTGAATGCCATCAACTTTTATTTTTCATGTTATAAATGTAAACGTGGGGTTCCTATAACAGTTGGCTACACTGGACCACCTCCTTCATTGCTCGACCCTCTCTGGGTGGATGGGAAGATACAGGATTGGTCTGTGAAAAGCGTGAAATTTGTGAATTTTCATCCTAATAAGTGAGTTTTAACGTGATTCTAATTTTCAACAAATAGTGCAATACCGAAATTATTCATGTTATCAAACAATCTAATGATAACGTGATTATCACGCAGTAAATCTTGTGGGGTCATCATGTTACAGTCGATCAAGATGTGTGCCGATCGCTTTATTGGCAAGATACTCTTCGTAAGTCCTACTTCGTATTTGTACTCTTCGTATTTACACTTCTTCCTTACATGCCTTCTGGATCATCTAATTCTGGATCCTTTATTTTTCATCTACAGGGTCCTATTGCAAGTGTGTGCAGCACTCTCATCCTTGATGATGTTTTATCGGAGTTCAATGGAGCAAAAGAACTTTTAAGTGAAATTGTCAAAGAAGTGTAACTTTGGAGGAATAATAGATTTTTTTAGCTTTTGGTAGCGTATTTCACCTTAAACACTTGCAAACAATTTACGGTTTAATGGTTGATTGGGGTATTTTTGGATTTCAATAAGTTGTAGTACTTTTGTACCTTAACATATTGTAGGCAATACGAAAACCTTAACATTTTGGTACTAAAACGTAATCATACGACGGTGCTACTATCATTTGCTACTAAAACTATTCAAGAAGTTAATACCATGACATGTGGTAGGATCCACCGAAACATCAACAGGTTGCTACCAAAACGTACTAAAACAGTTCTAATTTGGAAGATTATTACTGTTTACTACAAGATTATTATAGCTACTTAACACCGTTGAAGTTGATTTCGTAAGTACAAGAACGCCCTTCAATTGGAAGATGACTTTTTAAACTATGAAATGGCGTACAATTTCCCCATTCTCTTTTAGGCATTTGGATAGGAAATATGGGTTGTCCACCATTGCACCCCATGCCTCCCCTATAGATGCTTTTACTTCCCGGCCAGATGAGTAAGTTCGGAAAATTCTCTCGCCAGATGGTCCGCTAACAACATCTGACACCTCGTTAACAACAACAACTACGACATCGTAGAATTTCGCTAGTGTTCTCAATCTCGTTGCCACAGCTTGAAGGGCCTTTGTCCTCCGAGCAAAACCTTCCTTAGTGTTGTCATGTTCATGTCGGTATAATGTGGCAATTGAATCAATAACAACAACGCGAACATGCCTACATGTTTCTAACGAGTTCTTAATTAAGAACTCCCGTTGTCTAATCACCTTCATAATTTCCTCAGCCTTATCAACTTTCTTCACTTGTATCAGATCTAGTGGGTTATCCACATCTTCCATAGACATTCCCCTACCAATTTCAGCGATTCTTATAACGGGAAAAGGCAGGGATCCAGTTTGGATGTACACACTTGAGCCGTATAGTCCCCCCTTGCTCGGAGGTTGCAAGCACCCAAGAACTATTTGTAAACAAACTTGAGTTTTTCCCGTAGCACTTTCTCCAAATATCTCACTTACCTCTCCTACCTAAAAACCCCCTCCTAATACTCCATCTATAGCAGCACACATGGTGGTAATACGGTGCATGTTGTTAACTTTCATTACCAATGCTTAGTTTCTTGATGTGCAGTCATATATATAGGAGAAACATCATTTTATCATAGTATTCGACTAACCCCTTAAAGTATCTATATTTTTACTCCATTATTTCAATATGCATGGAAAGTACACTGAATTCACATGATGAATAATGATGTTACTATATTATGTTTGAATCAGCCACAATGAATAATGCATATTTAAAATTAAAAAAACCTTCCTACTATAGCTAGTTACATTGAGTACCATAAATAGTTATATTAGGTACCGATTCCACTACCATAATTAAATTAAAATAGCATGGATTATACACTGAGTACTCTGAATACACTGATCACATTGATTTCACAGACCAACAGTGATGGTTTATTGTCATATTTGTCAGTATGGCATAATGGACAAGAGAATTTAGTTCCTCCCATAACTAGTTATATGTAGTACCAAAACGTCTAATGGTTGGTACCAATGCGGACATATACATAATTTTTCTTCCATAATTTCAAATAAAAATTAGTACAAGGAGTTCACATGTTCAATATGGCAAAAGTTAAAGTAACAAAAACAAAATTCAGTAGGACATGTTTGTTACAAGGAGTTCACATGTATGTTACATGGAGTTCACATGTCCAATAGTTAAAGTAAGAAAAACAAACTTCAGTAGGACATGTTCAATATGGAAAAAGCATGAGCTAATTCACAAACTCAATACGGATATATGTAAAATTCGTTCCAATTTACTACCAAAATACTATAACTAATAACGAATGACGCCACTAGTTGCGGAAAATGACATACACAATCTCGTCGTGGTCGATACCCGAGTCGTGAATTGATGTTCGGTGATCTAATTCTTTCCGATCATGTATTACTGTAAGCTTTTCAGGATCACCCCAACATAATATGTCCAGTAGTTGCAAATTTCACGAACGGGTGATAGGTTTTAGTCGTGTCACCTAATCAAAAATAAACCTACGGACCTCTAACTAAGGTAGTCAGTGGAAGCAGGGTCGAATCCACAGGGAGACAGAGTTTCTAAATCAATATTCAACCAATTCAGCTACTCCAGATGAAATCAGGAAGGATTTAATTAAACTAAAGAATAGACTACAGAAGACGGAATAAATCGAGGATTAAACTATGGAATAAAAACCTAGGGTATTAGGTCGGTCCACCATGCTTATACCAATCAAACAAGGTCAACAACTATCAAAACCTAAGTCAAGAGTCGGGGGATTAGAGCCTATGTTGAGCTATGGTTAAGACTCAACGCTCATAGTTCAACATACGCCGCATGTTCACTAACGTAATCAGAACTACTGACGTGTCCTAGGCCTCTAGTCGTAAGACGGATCTGTGCAAACAACTATTAACCACAAGCAACCAACGAAACTGCGCAATAACGTTAATTACTCAATAAAGAACAAATCACATCACAATCACCCTAATCAAACCCTAGAAATCGATAAGAGTCTAAATCACAATCATGGTATAAACATGGCTTTCATATCTAACACCCTAGAAAGAGACTACTCAGACATGATCGAATTAATAACGACAAAACTAATATGAAACCCTAACAATTGCATCATGAACAATTAAATAAATAAACTAAGCAATCAAAGTAATTAAAGAGATAAAGAGTAAGGAAGAGTACCAATTGACGGAAAGCAGGAACTTTTATTGAAATCGAAATAGGTTTGATCACCTCTAAATTAATCTAAAGTGTTTGAATTGAACTAAGAACAATGAAGAATAAAACTAGTCTAAAGCTAATGAAAGATGAATCAAAGATGTAAAATAAAGATGTCCCTAAATAATGAGGAAAACGGTATTTATAATACCCCTCAAGTCTAATAAAAAATAGGAAGCAAAAGTCGAAAATCGCGACAAATGGTGCCAGACCCGATCAGGCCCGAGCACAGTACCCGATCGGGTGCCCAGCAGCTTTAACATTTTTTTGGTCTTCTGGCGCCTTCGTTAGCAGCAGCGCAGCACTCAACGCAAAATGAGGTCCACCCGATCCAGAACCCGATCGGGTCTGTGATCGGGTCCTCACACAAATTCCACTAGCGTGCTCTCTTGACACGCAGCATCACAATGGCACCTAGCAGCATCCGGCCCGATCGGGTCGGGCACACTACGCCCGATCGGGTCTGGTGCATTGATGCTCGCCCGATCTGATCGGGCACGCCTTGCCCGATCGGGTCCGTGACTTTCATACCCGATCATAAATACTTCGCCCGATCGGGCCATTTCTGCCCGATCAGTGTACGGAGACCTCCTTTTTGGCTCTCTAATCTTCACGTTTAGGGGTCTTGGGACCTCCTAAACTACCCATAAAGATTGTGAGCCATCCTACGTGCCTCGTAACATCTCGTAAAGTCGTGGTTGCTTCCAAATGGCTCGGGAATAAGGAGAAAACTCCCTAAAACCTGCAATTCAACACTAAAATACAAAACCACAACTATATACGATAGTTAGCACAAAATAGCTCCCAAGAGCTCCAATGACGCACAAATTAGCTTGTAAATAAGGGAGAAAACTCTATATAAATACGTGATATCAACGGGTAAAGTACCAAACATACGAGCTTTCATAACGATAGGAATCGTTCTTAAGTTTTGAATCCGAAATGTTAGGACCCCAACGATCTCCCCCCGCAATGGTTGTCTGTGGTTCTGTTACAATACCAATTACGTAAGAAATAAAAAAATAGAATGTAAGCGTGAATTATAAAAATGAACTGTGAAATATTTACCTCCCTTGACACGATTATGTGGTCGTTGTTTAGTAAACCAATTGATAAGGGTGTGTCCGTTGTGAATACTTCAAATCCACGCAACTTAAATGTACGCTGAGAAAATGGGAGGTTGCAATACCTGGCATAACGATGAAATACATCATCTAGACGTTCATTCTCAGGAGATATAGTTCGTTGACCGAGCTTGTCATCCTTTTCTTTCATACGGAATATGACAACATTTTCTGATATTTCCTCGCTAAAGTTTACCCCACTCTCAGCGGTAGACAATGACATGGTAGATAATGAAGATCAATGTGTTGAGGTAGTAAGAAATAGTAAAATTTGTCAGAAACCACCTAATAAATACACTTATTTTGAGAAAACCACCTAATAAACGTTTTATTATAAAAAACCACCTAATAAAACACTTTTTATTTCAAAACACCACCACTTGAGACCAAATTAATAACTATGTTAGCCCCGTAACCACTTATCGACAGATTAGTAACTCCAGAAGAGTCACATGGGGTTGAATGCAAATTGAGGGAACTGATTACAAGGTAAATGAGTTACTTATTTGGTCTCAAATGGTGGTGTTTTGAAAGAAAAAGTGTCTTGATATGTGGTTTTTTATAAGGAAAAATTGCCTAGAATAATGCAACATTTGGGCGATTCGCAAATAATAATGCAACCTAAAGATTATTCTGGAATAATGCAACCTTTATACACCATTTATTTTAAATGGGGTAAAACCGATATAACCTGAATAATAGGTTAAGGGGGACACGTGTCGGCTTGTCATTGGTCCTAATAAACTAATTTTAAAAAAAATTAAAAAAAAAAGATAAAACAAAAAAAACTTCCCCCCTCCCCTAACCCACCATCACGCACAAACCAGCCACCCCTCCCCCACCATGCCCAGCCACCTCCGACCACCTTCCCACTCCCTCTGAAAATGCTCAGCCACCTCCTACCGCCACCGCACTCCCTTCGAAATGCCCAGCCGCCACCTGCGACCTCACCCCACTCCCTTCGAACCCCCTAGCCCACCCCCTTCGAACCCCCTAGCCCACCCCAACCCACCCTCTTTGAACCATCCCAGCCACTGCAACCCAACCCCTTCGAAGCCCCCTAACTACCGCAACCTCACCCAACCCTTCTCCCCCCCGAAAATCCCACCCCTCCCCTCTTACCTTTCAGATTTCGCGCGCCTCCCCTTCCCTCCCCTAACCCCACGTGTTTTCCGGCGACACTAGAGACGAAAGAAAGGGAAAATTTCGTCGATGGGTACGGGGTGTGGTGGTTCTGAGTAGTTTCCGGCGAGCTAAGAAGGGTTTCCGGCGAGGGTGGGGGCTGGCGTGGTGGGGTTGTGGGTAGTTTCCGGCGAGGGTGGGGCTTGGGGTATTGGCAGGGGTGGGGGTTGGGGTTTAGTTTAGTTTAGGTTTTTAAAATTTTATTGTTTTAAATTTAAAGTTTTTAATAAAAATTACCTATGGTTCAGGTTACTGGTCATTTAACCTGTTTAAAATAAATGGGGTATAAAGGTTGCATTATTCCAGAATAATCTTTAGGTTGCGTTATTATTTGCGAATCGCCCAAAGGTTGCATTATTCTAGGCAATTTTTCCTTTTTATAATAAAACGTTTTTAGGTGGTTTTCTCAAAAAAGTGTCTTTATTAGGTGGTTCTTGATAATTTTTCCTAAGAAATATTTTGTAGGAAGGATGCTTTGTTCTGGTTGTTTTACAACTACATATAACGATTTAATAATTTAATGCTAGTAGATGGACAAAAAATTTAGGGGGATTAAATGCATAGTTCACCTTTATTAACTACCTTTACTGCCTACCAAAACGCATGTATACCAGTACCAACTACGGTTTTCTTCCCTACTAAAATCCACATAGATAAGTCAAACACTGACAATACTCCTTTAACTTGGAGTAAATGTTAGTAACTATCAGGAAAGGTATATATATTGAAGTCAAAATAGTTAGCATTACTAATTTCAAATTCTCAACTTGTATATTGATGTGAACATTATAGTATATTGATGTGATTATTCTAGTATAAGCTCATGTGTGATCTTGTTAGATTCATCTCAATGTGCACGGTTTTTGGGTACGTCACGTGAGCAATTTTATTGATTAGGAATCATGGTTAGTCTAAATATTTTATACATTGTCGTAAATGATGAATACTTTGATTAGGAATCATGGTTAGTCTAAATATTTTAAACATTGTCGTATATGATGAAAAACTTATTGAATACTTAGAATAGGAATCATGGTTAGTCTATATATATTTTATAGATTTCAATTGGTAGCTAAAAAGTATTAAATTTTAATCTACATATTAAGTTCCTAATAGGAATTTCCTATTTCCATCTATACAAAATTATTTACGTTGTAGCATATGAGTTTATTACATTGAAGTCTACCCTGATATATGTGGTGTTTTGCTTAGAATAGAAAGTACAAAGTATAATAATAAATTGTAATGACTTAAAGCAAACTAACCATGATTCTGACATTAGTAATAAGTAATTGGACATTGAAAGGAATAACATCCTAAGTATTCAAAGCAACCAACCTCCTACTATTCTAGTTACAAATGAACTAGACATTTAAGTAAGTAGAACTCAATATTGTCATGCATTGAATTCCAACTATAACAAATTATAAGAAACTCAGTCAAAATTTTGTGCTGCCAGTAGTAACTTGTGGAGATGAACAAACGTAATTGCACCAACTACCCAAATTAATGTCATAGTAAAGTAAAAAGTAAAAAATGCAAGGTACCAAAACACATTATCCTAGGTACCAAAACATAATAGCACTAATATCAATACATAAAATTAATCAGATACGTACCAAAATACGATGTCACAGGTAGTAAAGCAAATTGTCATTAATACCAAAGCTGTTAAAAAGGTTTCACGAGTTAAGCTTCAACTTTGAGGAACTATATATGATTAAAAGAAGTCTTCATTGTTAAGCTTTGCTACTTTCTCTCCTCCATTTTGTGTTTTCAAAAAAAATATTCAACAAACAAGTATGGCACAAAATAACATTATCCCACATCCGATTTCCAAAATATATTGTAAACCACTCGATGAACTTCAACCCGCTGAATTAAACATCAACTATGTCACATACATTAGGGAAACGAATTTTTCTACGCATAATTGATGTGTTACGCGATGCCATATTGCATGGGAAAGTCACGGAAAATAGGCTTCACGAAGCATTAATGGTCACTGAAGAGAGAAATATCGTGCCTGCCTATATACCCTTATTAGACGACCTTAATGGGACACATGGGGCAATTGTATACATTGCTTGGTCAATTCAAAAGCTAAGTGAAGAACATACATGGAACATCGCCCCAGACAATGTCATGCATGTACTTGACCTTAGACCTCTTGTACGTCCCCGGGAAGTACCGACGTACTCAGTTCCTTACAATCCATCCAATATATTTATGGCTTCATACTCTGATGGCCTACATGTAGCGAAAGTGACAGACATTGCCCATACTATCACGGTGGGTGTGACGCACCTTTGAAACTTCTTTCGATATAGAAGGTACCATGATGTTTAACTATACAAGGATGTTGTCACATATCCCGCTGGAGAGACACTCATTCCGTTTGGAACAAAGGTGGTTGTTTGGAATGCAAGGGGTATCAAAAGACCTTCATTCCGAAGCAACTTCCGCTTGTTGTTTGACATGATTCATCCTAAGATATTTGTGATTACAGAATCAAGGATTACTTTGTGCACCTACATATGTTGGTTAACATGTTACCCGGCGCCTATGATTTTGAACTTTGGTATGAGGATAGTTCTCGTGCGGGTGTAGTATTGTTGTGGGAAAGAAACGAAATGTCGTTGATGGTCGACCGTCACAATGATTCCTATCTCAATAATGGTGCTTTACTCAATGTTTGTTTCATGGTTAGTCCATTTAAATTGTGGTAGCAAGCATTACATGCTATAGTGTTTACTATACTGTGTTTTGGTACCTAAAGGTCTTATTTTTGGTATACCATTTTAGTTAATGTTTCCGTGGAAGCATTTCAGCTTTTAGTGTTGCATATGCTGTGTTTTGGTACCCGAAGGTCTTATATTTCTTAAAACAATTAATTTTTTTCATATAAATGTTTTCGTAGCAAGTGTTTCATGCTTTGGTGTTACATACATTGTATTTTAGTACCGAAAAGTCTTACATTTGCTAAAACATATTAATGTAGTACATCAAAGTTGTTTTGGTAGGACATAATGCATGTGTTGGTATTCCCGTTAACTTGTTTTGGTACGTAAAGCTCTTATACTTGTTGGTGGTCTAGTTCATACATAAGTCACCATTATAGTTGATGTTAGTAATTTTTGTATTTTTCCAGCCTATTCCACATTCGCGGGCACGACGTCGCATCAACACGTGATTATAAATGAATTGGTGACAACCGGCAATGTGGAACTTAAGTATCGTTTTGATTTCAGGGGTGTTTTGAAGTACTATTCTATCGGCATAGTAAGGATATTAGGAAAGTTTACTCTTTTGGTATGTAATAATATGAATCTAATGTCTTGGTATTTGAAAACAGTTTCAATCTGGTTGTAATATTTGAATTTTACTATAGTAAGCAATTTCACTGTGTTTGAAAATAGTTTAGTACCAACCGTTGTTTATGCTTAATTGGAGTGGTTTTGGTGCCCAGAGTACCCAACATTGGTATTGATTTGAAGCGGGATTGGTACCAAAACTTGTTATACCTCTTACTTGACAAATTTGAAAGTTGTTGCTATGGTAAGGGGAGGTTTAGCCATTATTGGTACCAATGAGTTGCCATAACACCAAAACGTTATATTTTGTTGTTTAAGGTCCAATCCTAGTTGATCTGATTTGTTTTGGTACCCAGAGTACCAAACTTTGGTATTCTGTAAGAAAGGGTTTGGTACCAAAACTTGTTATACCTCTTACTTGACAAATTTGAAAGTTGTTGTTATGGTAGAGGGGTTTAGCCATTATTGGTACCAATGAGTTGCCATAACACCAAAACGTTATATTTTGTTGTTTAAGGTCCAATCCTAGTTGATCTGATTTGTTTTGGTACCTAGAGTACCAAACTTTGGTATTATATAAGAAAGGGTTTGGTACCAAAACTTGTTATTCCTCTTACTTGGCAAATATGAAAGTTGTTGTTATGGTAGGGGGAGGTTTAGCCATTATTGGTACCAATGAGTTGCCATAACACCAAAACATTATATTTTGTTGTTTAAGGTCCAATCCTAGTTGATCTGATTTGTTTTGGTACCCAGAGTACCAAATTCTGGTATTATGTAAGAAAGGGTTTGATACCAAAACTTGTTATACCTCTTACTTGGCAAATTTGAAAGTTGTTGTTATGATAGGGGGAGGTTTAGCCATTATTGGTACCAATGAGTTGCCATAACACCAAAACGTTATATTTTGTTGTTTAAGGTCCAATCCTAGTTGATCTGATTTGTTTTGGTACCCAGAGTACCAAACTTTGGTATTATGTAAGAAAGGGTTTGGTACCAAAACTTGTTATACCTCTTACTTGGCAAATTTGAAAGTTGTTGTTATGGTAGGGGGAGGTTTAGCCATTATTGGTACCAATGAGTTGCCATAACACCCCAAAACGTTATATTTTGTTGTTTAAGGTCCAATCCTAGTTGATCTGATTTATTTTGGTACCCAGAGTACAAAACTTTGGTATTATGTAAGAAAGGGTTTGGTACCAAAACTTGTTATACCTCTTACTTGGCAAATTTGAAAGTTGTTGTTATGGTAGGGGGAGGTTTAGCCATTATTGGTACCAATGAGTTGCCATAACACCCAAAACGTTATATTTTGTTGTTTAAGGTCCAATCCTAGTTGATCTTATTTATTTTGGTACCCAGAGTACAAAACTTTGGTATTATGTAAGAAAGGGTTTGGTACCAAAACTTGTTATTCTTACTTGGCAAATTTGAAAGTTGTTGTTATGGTAGGGGGAGGTTTAGCCATTATTAGTACCAATGAGTTGCCATAACACCAAAACGTTATATTTTGTTGTTTAAGGTCCAATCCTAGTTGATCTGATTTATTTCGGTACCCGGAGGACCAAACTTTGGTATTCTGTAAGAAAGGTTTTGGTACCAAAAGTTTTTTTGCGGCGACCATCCTTTGGTATTGCAGTACTAATATTTATATTACTCATGTTTTTAACTTGTCTCCGTAGCTCATGATTGAAAACATTATGAATGGTTTTAATTGTTTAAGTGTATGGTTTATCTCAATCTATTGTAATATTTTTTATTATATTGAGCATTTGTTTAATAAAGTAAATAGACTAAGGAGAAATTACTTAATGTAAATTATAACAAGTACAAGAACAAATAATATTGACTGATTAAGATTACAATATTGTGAGAATAATATTTGTTGGGACAATACGTTTACAACAATTAATGCAACTTTAATAATTAGGAAAAATTGTCAGGAATAAGTCAACCTTTGCGTTGACCGCTTTTATCAAGTCTACCTTCGTTTATTCCACTAACAGGTAAACCTTGTACATAATTTTGCTTTTAACAAGTTTTTTTACAGGTTACTTGTTAGTTTATGTTATGTGCCACGTGTCTCATTTTAATTGGTTTAAAATAAATTTTTTTAATTAACCTATCTCTCTCTTTTTTCCCTTATTTTCTTTTTTCTCTCTCCTCCACCTTCCCCTCCATAACCACCACCAACCCAGTCCACCCACCCTAAAACCCCCACCCGCCTCTGGAAAACTCAGCAGAATTTCTAAAACTCATCTTCAAAACTCCTCTCTTTTCTTTCTAAACACACTGATCTTCAAATGTCGACTCTGCCAAAAACCATCCCCATCAATCCACTGACTATCCATATCCAAATCTATACATCTTAAAAAGTAAGAGTTGAGAAATTACTGTTGGGAGGAATAGTATCCACTGCACGTGTCCCTCACATGCCATCTTT
Organism: Patellifolia procumbens; assembly: GCA_947645195.1. Lineage (NCBI taxonomy): Eukaryota > Viridiplantae > Streptophyta > Magnoliopsida > Caryophyllales > Amaranthaceae > Patellifolia > Patellifolia procumbens. Next base: position 282,932 of record CANSGD010000136.1, read on the forward strand.
CAACCCCTTTGATCTGCACACCAAACTCACCCACTCTCACTCCTTTCTTCAGCTTGCCACTCCATTTTTTACTTTCTCTTCCCAAACCCTTTCTTGAGGTTGATGAGCGTACATTTTGGGAGCAATTACTTTGATGATTCTCATCAAAACTCTTTCTTGAGCTCTTGAGCTTTCATCTTCCATTTTTTCCTGTAAGCTTCCCCCCTTCATTTTTTCCTGCATGCTCATCAATCGTTTTTTTTTTAGCTCTCCATGCCACCCAATGTTGATCAAGAACAAACTTTAATATGCTATTTTAATATGCTATGCGCTTACGATTTGACCCTTTGGAGGTCGTCTCCTTCACCGCTGCTCAGGTACGTTTGCGTTTCTAATTTTTCTCATTTTCTTCTTCCAATTTTTGTTTTTGCATAAACCGTCAAATTCGGGCAGTGTCGCTCCCCTCATTGATTTACTTTGAGTAATTTTTTATTTTTTATTTTTGATTCCGTTCCTCACTAAAACCTACAAAAAAAATACCATCTTTCTCTCTCTAGATCATCTTCTAAATTGATCAACTGGGTTGTTTTGTTGTGTTTGTGTGTTTGTTTTTGATGTAGTTTGATTTTGTTTTGGCAGGGAAGAGATTGGAAAGAGGAAGCAATTGGACAGGAACACATTCATAGTTTGTTATTTGTATATTTCGATATCAAAATCGTTAATGTGATTTGCTGTGAAATTTGATTGAGTTTTGAGGTTTGAGGTTTGAGGTTTGATTTGTTTTTGGAGGGACACGCAATGGTTATAAGGATTATCATAGTCGGAATACTCCTTTGCCTGTTAAAAAACAATTGGAGTTGGTATTGGAAATGCTTCAAAAGTGTAGGATTTCTTCCATTTCTTTCATTTGAGTTTGTTGAATTTGGTTAAATTTGTTAACTTAGAGAAATTGTTTCAATGTGGCAGGAAAGATTGCCTAACCAGTTGATCCTGAGAAGGTACTTGAATTTACCTTTTGAGGTGCCTGTCATTGTCAATTTCAGAATTATGGCAAAGCTCAATAAAGTGCCTATCTTTAAGGTTCTGTTTTTGATGGTTTGTCCTTGTGTGTTTTGTTTGATTTGGAGTTTCAGTGATAAAATTGATTATGGATTCATTTTATGAATTGAGGTTAAATGTGATTAGAAATTATGGGAAATACTGAACTCTAATATAAGCAGCTTATTGTAATTTTATTTCGATGTGCATCCGAGAGAATGTGATAGAAAGAATATGATACATAAAGGCCATTTTTAAAAATTGTATTTTAAAGAATATGATAGAAAAATTTATTTTTGCCTCTGTTTTCCGAGACCCCTGTTCCACAGAATTATAATACTTGAACTCTGTTGGTTATTAGCATTTTGACATTCATGGTGCACAGGAACTTAGCCAAGCGATACGGAAGGATTGAGGATGTATGGTATAGGATCAAGATATTGTATATATTGCTTGCAACCAAGACGGCAAGGAGTTTAGCTTGCTAAATGAGATAGTATTTGAAACTAGATTCTTTTTCGTTTATTTTTTTCCCTGTGATGTAGCCATGAAATCTCAGATCTGTAGCTTAACCTGCGTGATACATGACTTCATGTGCTTTTATTACACTTGCAACTGGCTTATATGCTCATTTACTGTCGTGTATCTCCAACCCCATGGATTTGTACCCTCCCTTATATATTATCAATCACTACTGAATTTTAATACATACTTGTGCCGGCTTGTTAAAGGTTAGGTGAAGCAACTTGCTCGCTAACTTTGTCATTGCGGTGAGGGAACCTACGACCCATGCGTGTTGAAGACATGGACCCTTCCAAGGAGGCCATCATTTACTGGTATATTTGTGTTTTTTGAATCATGTGAGTAATTCAGTGTTGATTAAAATCTTGTGTCGTGTTAGCTTTGCTTCCTTTGGGACCGAGTAATTGAATAGGGTTTGAATTGGGCGTCGGTTTTTCTGTTTTGTTTTTATATTGTTCATCGCTAACTTGCTTTTGATATCCTGTGCAATGTATATGGTTGGATTCATGTGTTGGGAATTTGGCAATTTAAGATCCCGTTAGTTTTGTTGTGGTTAGAGGGAGAAAGATGCTATAGAAGGCTCGATATTGATGGAGGTTTATTTTTCTTTGGGTCTTCCTCTCTTTAAATTAAAGAGCCTTAAGCATTTGTTTAATATGAGTAGAAAATTTGAAGTTAGTGATATAAGTTTGAATACCTCACAACCTTCTTGATATAAAAATATATGATTTGATGTTCTAGATTTAATGTCATGTATTGCTTCTTGATTAGTCATTACTTTAATAGTTTGACTAGATTATCTCGTATAGGATTAGTTGATGTATGCTCTTAAATTGTAATATTAACTATCTTTTGGGAATGTGAATTCCCTCTCATATTGACTTAATCCAACCAACAACTAGGCAAACCGAATTGTACTTAAGCTTCTTATGCATAAAGAACTACATGATGCATTGAACTAACAGAGATGGTACTCTGTTTTGGCTGATAATATGGCTTTTCAACCATTCGATACATCCTGGAGCAAAGTCAACTTCGTAAGCGTTGTAAGAGCTAGAAATGATTTATGCCTTCATGATTATGTATCCATTACAACAGATATAAAATAAATGGCCTATTTTAGGTAAGTTGTGAAGTAATGTAGCTTTGATTGTTGCTAGACTTTAATTATTCTCATACTTCAGAAGAGAAATTTAGGTGTTGTTTGGTATAGTTTTTTGATGGCTTGGAAACGGATTCACATAATCCTTTCCATTATAGTTTGTTTGGTTAGAGTACACCAGTAACAATTACCGTTACTTAGGTGAAACGCTTTCCACCCTTTCGTTTCCATTCAAGAACCACAACCTTTGCCATCATCAATTCTACATCAATAACCATACAATCACATCAACGACGATCATCAACCCCAATCAGAGGGTCTGATTTGCATCACAACTCGCATTATTTTGATCGATCGATCAAAATATCAATTTGCATCATAAATCAACTCCAATCATATCCTCCATCATCATCATCGATCCTTACCAACTTCATCATATATATCATCATCAACGATCATTATCAACAACATAGTATCATCAACCTTGATAAAGAAACCCATATGATTTGATTATTTGGTGATTTTAAATTGATGTTGATAATAATGAGCCATGGAAATTTTAAATGATGTGATTATAATAGAAGATGATGCAATGACGATGAATCAAAAAAGAGAGGATAGGAATTGGGCAACCCTCATTTTTACCAGGGAAAAAGCTTAGTTCATATCTGATAGATGTGAACTAAACATCTATCAGATACAAATATACTACGATTTTCTATCAGTATGCTACATTATATATATATACACAAGTTCAATAAGTTCTAAATTTATTAAGAAAATATAATACCTTAAACTTTTTGTTAAATATACTACATTATTTATAAAACATACTACATGTACCTATAAATATACTACGAATAAATTGATAGATGCCAAATTTCCTATATATCTGATAGGAATTGGGCAACCCTCTTTTACCAGAGGAAATGTGAAGTAGAGGAGATAGAATGAAGAAGTCCTACCACATATTTATGTTTTTCTTTTTCTTTATTATATATATATATATATATATATATATATATATATATATATAAATTTATGTTATGACAGATTTTTTAATAGTGGAAATGGTGCAAGATTGAAATTGAAATTCATTTATTTATATTCATGAATTTGTGACTACATTGGTAATTAGGTTGATGAAACTTGGAAATTAACTTGGATATTAGTCCTTATGTTCCTCTTGAAAGGATGAAAATATAAGGTTAATGTGTCCCTTACTATGTTATACCAAACAATAGAAAAGGGAAACAAGGTTAGTGTTTCCCTTACTATGTTTATACCAAACAAGTGGTAACCTAAGCGTTATCATTACCATTTCCCGCTCTTAATCCTTTCCTTTCCAATCCCTTTCCATCTTTCATACCAAACAAGGGCTTAGATGCTTCAATGAGGAGACTTGAGAAGGTAATAATCATAATATTAAGGAATTGAAAAATATGAGGAGGTAAAGTTATAATAATTGCATAAAATTACCTAGAAATTTTGTGAGGATATGGCTCTTATTATGGCATATTAATGCTTAAAGATTGATATACTAATTTTTATCCCCAAGTACGGAACCCTATTTTAATATCTTTAGTTGGACTTGAATTATTTGGCTTTGGAGCTCTAGAGAAATAGAAAGCAAGAGTGAAAATGTTCGTGAGATATAAATACACTTCACACACACACACATATATAGAGGGGGTGAGAGAGAGAGAAAGGGGGAGAGACATACACACAAATGAGACATACAGAGGGCAGATAGAGAGCGAGAGAGCCAAGATAAAGAGTAGAGAGAGACAGAGAGCACAAAAGGGTGTGCGAGAGAGGGCGAAAGATATGGAGTTTAGTTAGCAGTGGTTACCATGAATGGAAAAAAAAGCCACTCAATTACCCTAAGTTATTGGAATAGTTGTCTTTTATGATTTTAGCTTTGGGTTTGTCTATGTAAGTTTCTTAATTAATCAGTCTTGATTTTTCAAATCATTGCTATACTTTTGCTTATTTAAGTTTCTCTATTATCCTGTAAACTTTATTATTACTTAAGTTATTTTTGGGCTATGGAAACTTCTCTAATACTTTTAGTTGTCTTATATTTTTTACTATGTTAATTTGACTGTATATTTCATCATGTCTAACGTTACCTATTGTATTTATGCATTCATGGACAAGTAACACGCAGAGAGCCAAAAAGATCCAACAAAAAACCAAGCACGAGGCAACAACGGAAGCACCGAAAGCACACTGTTAGTCCACAAAAGCATGTGGTGAAAAACATTTGAAAAATCATTGGCCTACAACCGGAAATCTAACGTTAAAATTCCAAAGATTCACTGTAGACTCTCACAGCTTCAAATATTTGTCTTCGAGTACTTTGAAGTTTTTGTTTAAACTAAACTACTATTTTGGTTGTCTAACCTTTTCTGTTACTTCACCATGTCTAACAGATATTTCACTCTATTGTTTCCTAATTTCAACAAAGATTATTGTACAAACTATAAATGACAAATTGAACGACAAATGATACTTTCCAAATGTTTACATACACATATTGGGGGGACGTGCGCGTTAGCGCACGGTCCAACAACTAGTTCCAACAAAAACCATTCAACTAATTGCATCTACGGAAGGTTAAGAGTTGTTACATAGAAAAATGGAACAAAACATCATAAAGTACACCAAAGAGGAGCTTTATCATCACGTAAGTGTCTTTGGAAGCAATATGAAGTTGAAAATAATTATATTGGAAAAGATGAATAGTCCTGCCTAACATGTGGGAAGTTCCACAGAGAATAGCTCCCATAGAACATCTTTCTCCAATTTCAATTTTACAAGATCCTAATTGAAGCTTTTATGTAATAGGTTAAGTGTGTGTACCTAATTCCACAACCAAGATTCGAATTTCAAACATACCAGAACCTCACTAATTACAATCCGAAAAATGTAACTAGGTATAGCGGTACACAATTGGATTAGTATAGCAAAATCAGGCAACAAGGTATGGAAAATCGAGGATTTGAGAGGCAGAGGAGGAGAGAGAGAGAGAGCGAGTGTGAAGCTAAAACGAGGTCTGGAAAACTGGGCTAGCTCAGGATTTGAGAGATGGGGCAGAGAGGAGAGATAAACTGAGGAAATTGAGATTTTCTGGTGAGGAGAATGGAAATTGAGGTGAAGGTTGGTGGAAGAAGGTAATGGTGATGGAGTAGAGTGATGGTGGTTTCACAGTGAACAAAAGAGATAGAGAGGGAGGTAGAGGCGAGATAGGGGTGAGGGAGGAGGGGAGGGGGATTTGTTTTTTTTTTAATATCTTATTTTTTTGAAATATAAATTTAATATTTTAAAATGTGCAATAAAAGAATGACATGTGTCAATTTAACCTGTTATATATGTTAACAGGACATAGTAGCCGGTTTTGACTTGTTAAAAGCGGAGGGTATACAAGGTTTACTTGTTAGTGGAATAAACGAAGGTAGACTTGTTAAAAGCGGTCAACATAAAGGTTGACTTTTTCTTGACAATTTTTCCTTATAATTAATTCTAATAATAAATAATACTAAGAATCATATCTAAGTGTTTCTTGGGGGATAGTTAACATAAATTATCCCCCCATCAACAATACCTGAATCCCCAATTGTTTTGTTTCAATCAAGCAACTTTTCTTCATACCATAGTTCAATATCAGACTCAGATATCATCTCTTCATCCGCCTATATTTCATAAAGAGATTTGATCAAAGTCGTCATAGGATACGTAGACGACTGATAGGTAGTGCATTCAACAATTCGAAACGTAGTTTGGATCGTTTGTGGAGCTCCTGAAATGGTTAATTCATCCTAACATGAGAAAAAAATGATTTACATATAGCAGGGAAGCATATAACAATAATAAAATAATTTATCAAGATAACAACTTACGTGGTATATCGGTTGTATGATGGCTCCATTTGGGATACTCATCTCCGTTGGACTTGATTTTGGGTAAACAACAATTCTATTGTGAGAGAATAATATTGTTGTCCCAAGAATGCCTCGACGGAGTTCATAGTTTTCAAAGCTATCTTCAAATTTGTCGTTGCAACCGATGTTGTATGTTATTCCCTCTTGTGTGGTTCCAGTCGGTTTTACAGTATATTCAATATGTGCCATGGGTAATTCGTTGAATATGGAGTAAGGTGGTGATAATACCATAACTTTATTTGCAACTCAAGTATATATGTATACCTTATATCACAAAAGTCACAAGCTCCCTTATATCATCAAAGTCACGAGTTCAATAGTGATGACAATTATTTGAATTTTTTTGTCACATGCACAAAAGCTTTTAGCATTGTCAGATATTGTGAGTCACAAGCTTAATAGTGTAATAGTTCAAGAGTCTCAATTTCCATATCTTGTGTGTTGCTACCAAACTATGGTTGTAATACTACCAAATTATACTGAAATATGTTGGTATAATAGTCAAATGAACAAACACAGTCCAAAGTTTATATACCAAAACATATTTTGTACAAAAACCATGGAATGCGATTACCGAAATGAATTAGTACCAATAACTTACTACATCTACCAAAACCAGTATTGTCCACCTCCATAACCTCTATCATAAACACAAAAACTAACTAACAGAATTTGTAATGCCAAATTGTATTAATTTAATTTTAATTAATTAAGAGAACAATAGTATATATATATATCATCCTAACTTTAAAGTCAATAAGTCTTCTTCTGATGAATGTCGCCTACTGATTTACTGCTACAAACCTAAATGATGGAAAAATAATATTGTCCACTTATGCACATTTGATAAGTAAAATAATGGAAATTAGAAAGAACATTTATTTTTCACCTGATTGTTAGCAACAAGAACTTCTGGATTCGTATATGGCTTCTTAGCCGTTGGCTTCTGTTGAACTCGTTATTTTGATGATGACAAATGAATAGTTTTTAAATTTGTTTTTAATTAGTTTTTGTTCATGTAATTATTTATATAGTTTTATTTAATTATTTATTTTATTTTGCCTAAAAATAAACTTATGGAGAATTGGTTTTGTAATTACCAAAATTAAGTTGTTTAGGAAAATAGAATATTTAGTTATTTTGTGTAGAATAAATATTCTAATATTATGGAATATTGGATTCCATAATATTAGTTGAGTTTGTTAATGGTTTACAGGAAAATAAACGTCGAAGAGAATGCTATGATGCGTGGCTGATTTGATGAGTTGAGGTCCTAGATTCTAGGAGCCATGATCCCAGCTAACCGCACATCAAACTTATATCCTAAACTGCCAAAGACCAAGTCAAGAGCTGCTGAGAAGATCGTGGAAGACTCCAAGACTCATTCAACCCGTGCAAACACACGATCATGGAACGTGGCATTAACATGGTCCATAACGGCTATGAAGGTGGAAGATAATGCCTAAAAACTTGCGTCCACTACAAAGAAGCTGAAGAAGACCGTTGAAGATTTATCACTGCTATATATATTAAGAAGAACTCAATTTTAGTTCTGAAGACTTTCTACGATAATTGTGTAAATCTTTTAGAAAGTTATTTCGGTTTTATTCTCTTCAACAATTCATTGTATTCCATTAATCTGAGTTGGGGTGAGTGAAATTTTGTGAGAAAATTTCTACATTCAAGAGAGAAAGAGAAGAAAGAGAAAGAGAAGACTTCGAGTAAAGTCAAGAGAGGAAGTCACGTGTTCAGGGGGAACAAGGTGACTGGGAACCAGTTCCTAGAGGAACAGAATGAGTTGCTGTTTATAATAGGGTGTAAGTTACTATTATAAATAAAAGGGCAAGATTTATTCCCAGAGAAAATAGGAATAAGATCTTGTTTAAAAGCAGTTCTAGTGTTCGTTATTTTAACTTCTCTTTATTTCATTTGAACTTGTTAATTCCGCAAAAATTAGTCCCCAATAGTCTTTACTACAATTCACCCCCCTCTTGTAGTAAACTAAGAAGTTCTATAGGACCAACACCTTCTAAGCTACTGGATCTTTCGTAGTTGTCTTTGGCTTCTTTGCCGTGGTCTTTTTAGCCGTTGCCTTTTTAACCGGGGGAACCCCTGACTTCTTTGGGAATTCAATAGCCATTGTATTTCAGTACCAAACATAGTATTTTTATTACCAAAACATAGGTAAACACCATTTCAAAAGCCAAAAAATAAGGTTATTTTACACCATATCAATATTGCACCATATCTTAAATTTCAAAGATATTGTATCAAATTTCAGTTTCACCAAAACAATTTTGCACCATTTCTTAAAGGATAAATTGTGAATAACCACCTGTCAGATACAACAATTTCAAAATAACCACCCCAAATTGTTTTGCATTTAAATAACCACCTCTACTTATGTTCACGTTTTGAAATACCCACCTCTTAACGGAAAATCTTAACACCGTTAGGTTGAGGGCTCAACTTTTTTAACTCCCTCCAAAATTTCACTAATTACCTTACTAATTTATAATTTGACTGGTCAAATCATGATTAACAATTTAAAAATCTTTTTTTTTTCAATTTTTCAATTTTTAAAACTATATATTTTTGATATATGACACGGTAATGGACACCAATTTCGAGACAATATTTAATCGCGTTTTCAATACTCAAGACGACGTTTTTTCAAAAAACGGACACCACCGTACGCCCTTTATGGGCACGAATTTTGAGATTCCCTACGAAACGAGTACCTACAAGCCGGCTTTTCGGGCACGTACTTCGAGACGCTTTTTCGGACGGAATACAGAGTTTTTACGAAAAACGGACACCGAATCATGATTAACATTTTAATAATATTTTTTTATTCAATTATACAATTTTTAATACTATATATTTTTGATATATGACACGGTAATGGACATAAATTTCGAGACAATATTTAATCGCGTTTTTAATACTCAGGACGACGTTTTTTCGAAAAACGGACACCACCATACGCCCTTTATGGGCACGAATTTTGAGATTCCCTACGAAACGAGTACCTACAAGCCGGGTTTTCGGGCACATACTCGAGACAATTTTTTTGGATGGAACACGTTTTTTCGAAAAACGGACACCGCCGTACCTACAAGCCGGTGTCTGTTTTTCGAAAAAACTTTGTATTCCGTCCGAAAAAGGCGTCTCGAAGTACGTGCCCGAAAAGCCGGCTTGTAGGTACTCGTTTCGTAGGGAATCTCAAAATTCTTGCCCATAAAGGGCATACCGTGGTGTCCGTTTTTCGAAAAAACGTCGTCTTTAGTACTAAAAACGCGATTAAATATTATCTCGAAATTTGTGTCAATTTCCGTTTCATATATCAAAAATATATAGTTTAAAAAATTGTGAAATTGAATAAAAAAAGATTTTTAAAATGTTAATCATAATTTGACCAGTCAAATTATAGATTAGTAAGGTAATTAGTGAAATTTTGGAGGGAGTTAAGATAATTTCGTAAGAATTTGGGCATCACACTTAACGGCGTTAGAAAATTCCGTTAACAAATGGGGTGGTTATTTTGAAATAGGTGTATCGTTCAGGTGGTTATTCACAATTTTTCCTTTCTTAAATTTCATGAATTTCAAATTTTATTACCTCACGTATCGAAACAATCTCGTGATGTTGTGAAAGGACATTGAATGAGATGTGTGAATATGGAACACCATGTACCTCATCAGGTTCGATATTGACCTGAAAACAATGGAATTTGTTATTGAAGAACAAAAGTCTTAAGTTTTTGTACATAACACGTATGGAGAAAAAAGTATACCGTTGAAAGATCTTTCATCTTCTTATTATTAGTACTTTTCTTCTTCTTCTTCGGTTTCTCGAAACATGAGAGGAAACGACCATCTCGAGGCCTTTGAGCTGGTTTTCTTGGAACAATAGGATCAAGCACCTTTGGAGTGGTCGTTGCCGAAACTGCAGTAGGTGGTGACGTTTTGCTTTTCTGTTTTAGGTATTGTTTGAAATGTTACAAGACACAAGCTTAAGGAGAGTTCTGATAGTAATCAATGAAGATGTTATATGAACAAGTTTCTTAACGACTCATTTAAGGAGTTTAGTATTACGCTATGTTTTAAGGGTGACATCAATTGATTTAATGAAAGGTAAATTCTTCTGTTAAGGGAAAAGTAGTTATCAAGTTGTATTTTAAGGGAACTTTATTGGTGGGCCGTAACCCACAGATTTAAGGATTTGCTTCCGCTGATTGTTATTCAATTACGAGTTAATTAAGGCTAATGGTGTTTCATTAAGGAACCCCATTTTTGGGGCGTTACAGAATGGTATTAGAGCCTTAACCCAGCCGGAAGTGCGGAGTCTTTAACTTTGCACCGCCTGGGCAGGATCCGTTTGGGAGATTACGCGACTGAATAATTTGAGGATCAATCCACGACTATTTGGGATATTAAGATTTAAGAGATAAGAATGAGGATTTAGATAAAAGTAAATGACATTTGAGGATATTAGATAAGTATTTGGGTTATTGTGGTAAAGACTTGGAGAAATAAAAGAAATTTGGGTTATCTTAATTAACATCGAGGCAAGTAAAGGAATACAATGCTAAGTGGGTTTATAGAGGGAGTAAGATATGAGAACCTTGTCGGGTAAATGATTATTTTGGGATTATGATGTGATATTTTTGGGACTTTTAAATAATAATTTATATGAAGATTAGGTTAGCTAATGGTCCTTTTTAATATGATTAAATAACACTTTGAGCTTTCAACTTTGGGGATTCTAAATGATTACTTGTGGAGGAATTGCAACATTTTAGTTTTGAGGAATTAAGCATAGTAATTTGAGGTCATAATCATGTTAAGGTATAAATTAATGAATAATGTGATGCTAGGTGAGAAACGTGTGAACTTGGGATTAGAAGCTGACTTTTGGACTTAACAGTGTTATTAGGAATGATGAAAACGAAGAGAAAAGAAGAAGAAGATTCCAAACGACGTAAGTGGTAAACGGAGAGTTGGATTAGGTGATGAGCATTTTGGGAGTTGAAAGATTAAATTCTTAATATGTTTTGTGACATTCTTATTGACATTGAAATTGATTTCAAGCATTTGAAACAGCTAAATGACTTACTTTTTGAAATTATAAGAGGTAGCTATGCAAGTATTTTATGTTACTGATTTCTGAATATGACTAATATTATGACACGCACTATATATGTATATGTGTGGGTTAAATTCAACTCTATGTTTTTTTTTTGAAATATTACAAGAAGGATAGATGTGTTTCTAAGCTAAAGATGATCCTTGATGCATCATATGTATGTAAAGATGTTTGGTTATGCAAAGATGGAAGTTACTTAAATTATGTTCCACATGATAATACGTTGGGAGAAATTGATGAACGGACAATCTCAAGATCAGTATTAGGATATCTAGAACCAATTAGTGAAGCCTTTATAAGAAGATACGTTGAATGTGCTCTGTTGAGAAACGGTAAGGTGCAAAACCTGTGCAAAGCAAAGGTTATGGTTGATTCAGACAAACCTTAGGAAAGTAAGTTACTATATCATAGGGGAAATCTTGAATGGAAGCCGTAGGATGAATGCAGTGACGAGAAATTGTTAAAAGAGAAAGTGTTAGAATGAGATATGAGCTTCTGTTACCTTTGGGGCTATCGGAGTTACAAATCGAGGGATTGATAAGATGAAGTAAATAAACAAGCTTGAGCTTGGGGTGAAGAATAACCTTAAGAACTTATAATCCAAGTTTCGAGGACGAAACTTCTTCTAAGGGGATGAGGATGTAATACCCCGTATTTGAATCTCGTTTAATTAGTTATTAAACATAATTGTTAGCTTAAGTACGTCCTAAAATTTTCTTTTCAAAATACGTTTAACATTATTAGGGAATTAATATTCCTAAATAAGCTACGCATAATTTATACTATAATGAGGAATTTGAAGTTCTTATTTAATTTAATATGGATTTAATATCCCTAAAATTTAAGGCGTATTAATTTATAATAATTAGTGACTAATGAAATTTTCTTAAATTAAATAAGTGCATAAAATTATATTTATATGAAGTAGCAAGATATATATATATATATATATATATATATATATACACTAATGTACTTAAAATCTAATTACAAGTGTACATCAAATATGAAGTACATAAGAGATGAAGTACTAGCTTTTGGAAAATAAAAAGGATGAGCAACTTGTCCCACTTGTTCCACTTGCCCAAGTAATAAAAATAAAGGAAAAATAAAATTAAAAATAGTCAAACACTCCATCTTCCATCTTTCTCCTCTAGTCTTCCTCCATTGAAGAGCTTAACCAAATACTCAACCCAAATCAGAAATTTTCTGAGCAACTACTCAAAGCTTTGATGATGGATTATTTTAATAGCTTGTGTCTATGTAATTTCTCTATAAATAAGAACCCAATTGACCCCAAGAACTCACACCATTTCCTTCTTTCTTCTTTCTCCTTTCTCTTCTTCCCTCTGATTCCCTCCCCACCAACCAGAACCACGCCGGCAGCCCCGCCGCTGCCGCCCACCAGCCGCCCAGAACGCCGCCAAGCACAGCCCAGCAACCCCCTCTCTTTCTCTCCCTCCTTCGCAGCCCCTGCTGCCTTCCGCCCAGCTGCGTCGGCAGCCGCAACCAGCAGCAGCAGTGCTGCCGCCGCCGCCGCCTCCGTTCCCCGGTCACCGGAGCTCCGCCCATCCTGCCGCCGGCCACGAGCTCACCACAACAGGCCAACTTCCTTGCTCTTTTATTATTATTTTACCTCCATTGAAACTAAGTTAGGAAGGTATACTTCTAATTCTATTGTTTCTTTTATGGACTAAGTTCTAAGTATTTGAGCCTATCTTATAAACTAACAATTGACCCATCTAAGGTTTATGGACTGATTTAAGTACCTCCTTTTAATGACCCATTAACTAATGTCTCTTTGGACTAAAATGCAAGTAATAAAGCTAATCTAAACAATGCTAAGTTGTTCACATGAAATAACTAATGAAAAATATTTATGAGACTAATATGACTCTAATACTATCAAGATAACGTTATAAGTTTAATAAAAAGGGAATAATAAAGTTTATTAGGCTTTGTTTAAATTAAATATATAAATTGTTGGCTATAAACTAATAATCATAGACTAAACATTTATGTTTACATTTCTAATATTAATGAAGTTATATTATTTTGAAGCTCACCTTTATATTTAGGAAAAATTGTCAAGAATAAGTCAACCTTTGCGTTGACCGCTTCTAACAAGTCTACCTTCGTTTATTCCAATAACAAGTCAACCTTTCATACCCCTCAGCTTTTAACAAGTCAAAACCGGCTACTATCTCTCATTACCTTTTTTAACAGGTTAAAGTAACATGTGTAGCTCTCTTATTAGCCATTTTAAAATTTAAAATTTATATTTAAAAAACAAAAACAAACCCCTCTCCCTCCTCCCACACCCCACCTCCGACATCATACCCAAGCACCCAGCAAACACCCCCTAAAAGAATAGATTACGCTGATGATAAATTTTAGTTTTCCTCCTTCCATTTCCATTCTTGTTTGCTCTCCCTTCAAACTCGAGAGAAAAAGGAAGCAGTGAGCGATAATGGAGTCTGCAATCACACTTCACTCGTCTTTTCTCTCTCCAGAAACCTAGCTTTTCCACGAAGAATGCTAATGTTGCTAAAATTGCTTCCTTCTCTTCTAAATTACCTAACCAATTGCTTAACTGCAGCACCTTATCTCTGTTTTCTTTGACGAAGAAATCTACAGTTTCTCACAATCAACATCGTTCTTTTGGAGCATCTCTTCATTGTTCTGCTGCTAGAACTATTGCCGCTACTCCTGCTGGTAACATTTCGAAGCTTTGAATACCATCTTGTTGCTGCAACAATGAATCATCTCTTCCTTTTGACGACGAGGACGACGACGTCGTATTATTATTATGCACCATTGAATGTACCACTGTCGATTTACTCTTCCCTAAATGCTTCTTCAAATTCCAATTCAACCTCTGCTGTTCTTCCGCCATTGTTGTTGCTCTAAGCTGATTTTTTAACACTTTTATATACAGAGGTTTCACCTTTTTCAAGTACTTATGTACCCCTTCATTTTTGTTCTTCTTCTCATCTCCACAAGATTCTGAATTCCTTCAAACGCCATTTTACAATGCAAACGTTCCTTTAATTCCGCTTTGACTTCACCATTATCAATTCCTTTATGTTTATAAATATACAGAGGAAATAATTAAACAAAAAATCATAGCTAGCATATTTGTTGTTGATCTGAATTTCGAATGAATTTTCAGTATTCGAAAGAGGATAGATAAATTCCACACCTTCCCAACTTCCTCCACAAATATCTCTGTTCGCCATGACTCGAGAATACCTGTTGTATCTTTCAAAACCTTAGCTTTAAACTTCAAAAGAGCGTCTCCATAACAAGCAGAGCTTGTTGTATCACGAGTTTGTAATTTCGACATCTGGGTAAATAATGAAAGAATCAGCAAGAAATTAAAACCCATCTTAGATTTTGCAGAAGATGTGGGTTCTAATATGATTATGAAGATCAAGAAGACAAAAAGCAATGTATGAAACTTTGAAGCTATGACATTGAAGAAAGAAATTCAATCAATTTTCTTTTATAACAAGTAGGAAAGAGAGAGGAGAAAGAAAGGATGTAAAGCAAAGAGCATGGATTTTGTTGCGGCAAGGATAGAGGAGGAAGGTGGTGGTGCACCGGTGGTCGTCATGGAAGGGAAGGAAGAGGAGAGAGAAAAAGGAAATAAGGAGAGAAGAGAGAGACTGGGTTGGGATGAAAAAATAAAATAAAATAATTAACCAATTAAAAAGACACACGTGGCTAAATGACCTAAACTAACAAGTTACTAATAAGTTACTGGTAAAAAAACTTGTTAAAAGCAAAAATGGCTACAAGGTTGACTTGTTACTGGAATAAACGAAGGTAGACTTGTTAGAAGCGGTCAACGCAAAGGTTGACTTATTCTTGACAATTTTTCCTTATATTTATGTTTTAGTTTCATTTGTTGTTATAATGCTAAACTTTTATTTAACAAATTCTAATGTTTTGGTAACTCATTATGATTTCACAATACATATTTATTTATAATATTGTGGACCTACTTTAATGAAAAATCTCTATTATTATTTCTCATTTTTTTTGTTACCATTGATTCTAAATCGAAATGATAAGCATATATATATTTGAGTTTTATCAATTAATGAAGCATGTTATAGTAATTTCGAATATAACTTTAGGATCTCTTATATTTTATAAAACAAGTTATTATGTTTTATATAATTTTTATCACAAGCTAAAGGTTTCTTATGAAATGGTTATTCTACATTTCAAATTTTGATGGTATATTATTTAGAAACTCAATTTACAGTTTCATATGGCTTCGATAAATAGTTCGCTTAATTTATAACTAGCCTTATATGCACACAATGTGTGCAAAAATTATATCATAGTAGTTTTGGTATTTTGAATTAGTTTTTCTTATGTTATTTATTTATGGAGGTTGGGTGAGTGGGTGAGTGGGTGGTGGGTAGTTATTTTTTGTGATGTAGTGGGATTGTGGGATGATTATAGGTGGTTTATTTATGCAATTGTTCTCATTAATTTTTTATTTATTTTTTATAATAAATTATTTATTTCTGTAAATTATTAATTAAACAACAAAGGGTAAATTAGGCAATACATTAAGTTTGGTGTCCCACCCCTCTTCCCTTACAGTATAGAGATAAAGTAGATAATGTTAATTTCGCACAAATGTTTAAGTAAAGCTTGTTCTAAAGAAAGAATTACTTTTAGGTTACTATTAAATGTTTATTTATAATATTATGTGATTTTTCAAACGAGTGATATTATTATTATAAAATTTATATTAAACAAGTTACTTTACTATATATTAACGATAACTTCCAATTGATGGAAAACTATGTATTAAAGTTTTAAGTCATGTTATGACTATATAAAATTTTAGATGCAAATTATATTATTATGTTTCTTAAAAAGCTTTAAGATATATCATCATGGTATGATAAAACGCATAATTCCTAAAGGTCATTATGGATTATTAAGTACAAAATCGTTCTCCAACTAAACTAAGAAGTTATTAAGTAAAATGTATGAAGTCCCATTAAGAACTCGTTTCACGATCCAAGAATCTTAACAACTTAAGAAGAATAGCTAAAGATCTAATACTAAGAACTTTAATGCTCTAATTACCGCCTAAGCAAAAGGGAAAAGATATACAACCTTCCCCGTCTACCCATTTAAAATGTGTCAAAGAAAGCAAGATAGTTGTGAGTAAATATTTCGGGGAAATAATAATTATAGGTTAATGACAAGGCTTTTGAGGAAGTGGGGAAAATAATTAACTCAAGGTTGTTATTTAGTGTGATAAATCATTCGTTAATGTATGCTACCATTATTGGAGGTTATAGAGATTGAAGTTCGGCAAGGGATATGGAGTCAAGGATCATGATGGTAGCTAAGGACATCAAAGGAACTAGTACTCGAGTGCTTATCTGGTAACTAAGAGTAAAAGGGAAGTGTTTGAGGTAACGTCTACTGCTAACACCCACAAGCCCCTTATAATATGTTTCACGTTGATTTAAATATGATGTTTATGCAAATGTTATCTTATGGTTTGTGGGATATGAAATGCTTTATGAAATGATGTTTACGAATGACTGAATGTTATGAAAAATATGATTGTTGATGCATGACTCGATGTCATGAAAGAGATACGATTTATACGATGATTATGTCGTGATTTATGAAAAGAAAGTAAATGATATGAAACATGATAAATGAAAGTGAAAGACGGTTCTTGACAGTATTATGTTATGTTTATGGCGGTAACGCCACCTTCTGGTTAGGAACATCGTTCCTGGTGGCACCCGCATTATGGCATTGCATGCCACCTTTTGGTTAGAGGTCATTGCTTCTGGTGGTAGAGCACTTATGTATGGCATTGCATGCCACCTTCTGGTTAGAGGTCATTGCCTCTGGTGGTAGAGCACTTATGTATGGCTTATGCCACCTTCTGGTTAGGGACAATGTCCTTTGTGGCTACGACGCTAATGATGACGTCCCTTCTGTTATACTTGCCAAGATACTAAATGATATGTTTATGGAAATAACTATGATTAAAGAATATATGCTTTTGAATGGTTGTTTTCGGATTTATGTTTGTGAAATGATTTTAACACTATTCTCTCCTCTCTGTTTTCAACTAAAATGAGTTGAAATGAATTTACGTTTTTAGAGTAGTATGTTACTGAGCCTCGGCTCATGACGTTTTGCTTTTTTGTTTTAGGTATTGTTGGAAATGTCACAAGACACAATCTTAAGGAGAACTCTGATAGTAATCAATGAAGATGTTATATGAACAAGTTTCTTAACGACTCATTTAAGGAGTTTAGTATTACGCTATGTTTTAAGGGTGACATCAATTGATTTAATGAAAGGTAAATTCTTCTGTTAAGGGAAAAGTAGTTATCGAGTTGTATTTTAAGGGAACTTTATTGGTGGGCCGTAACCCACAGATTTAAGGATTTGCTTCCGCTGATTGTTATTCAATTAAGAGTTAATTAAGGCTAATGGTATTTCATTAAGGACCCCCATTTTCGGGGCGTTACATGCTAGCCATGTACGGAACAACCATTGATAGGTCTCTCTACCTTCATGGGACAATAATGAACACCCGAGGAGGATGCTTTGCCCATGGTGGTTTACCCCAACAAAATTGGCAAATGGTAACTCGTACTCATTTGTAAGATATGTCGCATCAAAACAAACCACATCCCCAAATTCTTCCCACGCAACCCGACTCGTCGCATCAACCCACATCACATCTTTTAAAACACCCGTGTCATCTAGCCTATGAATGTGGAAGAAGTTTTGGTTGTCCGCAATCATTTTGTTAAAGTACTCCAACATTGCTTTAGCATCCCCGTCCTTCAAAATCAACCTCTTCTTAGTACCAATGACATTGTGCAAATCTCTCTTTGTTACAGACATATTATCTACCCCGTCCTTAACCGTGGCCAAACTATTGTAGATTTGGGGAACCTTAACACCCGCGACAGTTTCGTCAAAAAGCTTCCATCTGACATGGGTGTCTAACTCTTCCTGACGATACATACTAATGAAGCGAGACTTACTAGGTGATGGAGTGTGGTTCTTATGCTCAACCACTACTTTCTTTAGTTTCCACTCACCATTATCACACCTATAAGCATATATCATCGCCTCACAACCACATTTTTTTGTTTTCGTTGTTCTCTCAATCAAATCTGGACTACCAACAACAACTTTTTTGCCATTTTTCCATCTCCTATTTATTCTCTTACCGTTACATTCACATTTCCATACGTAATTCCTACGCTCACCGCTTTTGTTGTAATTCCCCGAAGCTTTTACAATACCAAAGCCTTCTTGCTTCCCATATTTTTTGTAGTATGAATCAATATCTTCCCAAGAAGCAAATACCATCCCAACTGTTGGAGTTTCAACTATACTATTACTCCCGCAACATGTGCTAGGTGGTGATACTTCCTGGAGTGGGACAACAGACTCCAATAAACGTCCATCCAATTCATCCAATTCAAGAACCTTGTCCCCATCCCCAACATTAGTCACGCCGCAATCATAACCCAAGTCTACTTCACATTCAACTTCTTCAATGTCATTACGCATCACCTATGCAATCAAAATAATTTATATATACATATGCTAATAGAATTTTACTTCACAAAATTTAAACGCAATAGGGCTGCTAAAATTTTGCTAAAACAAACAACATTTTTTTCCAATAGCTTTACAGTGGTTCAAAGAGGGCCAACAAACCAACTTATTTCTAATACCAAAGCATATAACTGTTGGTACTAAAAAGGGTGTAGATAAGTTTATCACCAACTTTATCAAATAAAAATGAAGGTGTTTGATGGTTTTACTTCACATGTCTCCTTTTGTTAATTTCTCTAGGAACAATGGCTTCTCTAATCCAAACAACAATTCCTTTCCCCATTTTACAGAATTTTCATATGATAATTCAATTGCCCATTTCTCACACCTTCCATACAACAATTGAATTTCCATACATCATAATTACCAATTCCCCTCATTTTCCATACACCTATTGAAATACTCATATGCAGACATTCCCAAACACTTGAATTAAATAAAATCAGATTCCAAACTGGTTAAAAAGCAGAACAAAAATAGCTTATGCAAAAATTAACAATAATCAAATGCTTTGGTATCAAAAATCTAAACTTTAAAACACATACCTCACTACCTTCAACAATGGCTTCTCTAATCCAAACAACAATTCATTTCCCATTTCACAGAATTTCCATATGATAATTCAATTACCCATTTCCCACACCTTCCATAAAACAATTGAATTTCTATACATCATAATTACCAGTTCCCCACATTTTCCATAAACCTATTGAAATACTCATATGCAGACATTCCCAATCACTTGAATTAAATAAAATCAGATTCCAAACTGGTTAAAAAACAGAATAAAAATAGCTTATGCAAAAATTAGCCATAATCAAATGCTTTGGTATCAAAAATCTAAACTATAAGACACATACATCACTACCTTCACCAATACTTTGTAAATCGTCGATGTTCTCTTCAATGGAATATGGCAGATTCAAGTCCATTTCTTCAATTTCTTAGAATATGGCAGATTTGTTTTCCTCAATGGGGGTATCAGTTCAATGGAAGACAAAAAATTGGGGCTCAATTTCTTCAATGGAATATGGCAGATTCTTGGAATATGGCAGATTCTTGAATTTTGGCTTCAACAATGGGTTCCTCTTTTCTTCCTTGCTGTTGCTTCCCGCCAAGCTCCCTGCAAAACAAAGTTTTCTTTTCTTTGTAAAGTTTTCTCTCTCTACAAAATTTGCTTTGCTTTGAGTAGCTTGCCGTACAACCTTTTTGTTGGTTCCCACTTTTTTCTTTTACCCCACCTAATATCATTCACCTTTTTTTTTGGTGTGGTGGAGTCTTTTTGGACTCCACCAAATTGTCACCAACACTTTCTCCATCCTTACAAGGGTTCGAGAATATAGACGGTACCTGGTGAGGGGAATCTGATATCACATATTTATATAGAGTTTTCTCCCCTTTTTTGAGCTAATTCGTGCGTCATTTGAGCTCTTCAGAGCTATTTTATACTAATTATCGTATATAGTCGTGGTTTTGTGTTTTAGTGTTGAATTGCAGGCTTTAGGGAGTTTTCTCCTTATTTTCGAGCTATTTAAAAGCAACCACGGCTTTTGTGACTTATTACGAGGCACATAAAAGCGGTTACGAGCTTTATAGATGGTTTACGAGGTCCCGAGACCTCTAAACGTGAAGAATTGATAGCCAAAGAGCCAAAAGGAGCTACCACGTACCCTGATTGGGCGAAATATGGCCCGATCGGACGAACATTTATGCACCGGGTGGTGGAGTTTCGGGCCCGATCAGGCAGACATTGATATGAATTTCGACCCAAAGATTGCTACTATAGGGTTCTTGAGGGTGGATGAAAGTTTTAGGGTTCAAGGGAACGATTTTATGTGAAGTTTAAATTAGAAGGATGGTTATTTGGGTGTGTAGTTTAATGGAGTAAACGAAACAAATCAACAATGAAGATAGTAACATTTGAATCTCGGTCCAAAGGGTTAGAAAATCATCTCAGTCTTTCTTCAATGCTAAACAAACAAGGTACTCAACCTTAAATCATAAGCAAGGCTCATGAAATTTTAATAACTCAAATCTGATTTTTATTGATGTAAAACAACCATATAAATAGAGAATACCTTACTAATCCTAACCCTAAACAAACAAGATAAAAAATAATCCTAGTCTAACAAGATAAAGATAAGAAAACCTAATATGGTTAGGACAATCCCCTAACTCATATCTTTAAAGAATCATAATCTTATTTTTTAAACTAATCTTATCTTTTTAAAACAAACTAATAACAACCTAATCTAAATTATTAAAGAAATACTTAAATTAAATAAAATAAATAAAACACTAATAAAACTAAGCCTAAAATAGGAAAATCCCTTTCAAGTGAAAGGTAAAAACCTATCGGCAAAACCCTAATTCAAGAGGGAGTAATTCAACTAAGGAAAACACATCAAACATTGCCCGACCCGATTGGGTGAAGAGAAGAATAATAAGGGCTGATTTTGTGGCTCAACCGATCGGGTGAGGCCCACAAACCATGAACTTGCTGCTATGCTGACCTGCTGCGTCCAAGGAGAGAAGAAGGTTATGGGCTTTTTGCACCAACCCGATCGGGCAGGCCCAGGTTCCAATTTCAGCTTGCTGCTGCTTTGGGCTGCGTACTAAATCAATGATGCTGGGCTCTTCTACTGTGGAATCGATCGGGAACTCATGGCCCGATGGCATCGGTTGGAGGCCCATCCTCCATTTAATGTTGCTGCTCTGCGCTCGTCAAAGGAAATTAAGTTGGCCGATTTTTGTGTGGACTCGATCGGGTACCGGGCTCGCGTATACGAAATTCTATCAAACTTCGTTTTTAATTAGATTTTGGGGGCTATTATAAATGAGAAGGTATTGGGTCAGACGCGTCCGACCATAACATTTGGTCGGACGACTTTCAGTTGGTTTCATTTTTGTTTCAGTTGATCTCAATTTTTGTTCAGTTGGTTTCAATTTTTGTTCAGTTGGTTTCAATTTTTGTTCAGTTAGTTTCAAATTTTTTTCAGTTGATCTTTTTTATTTCAGTTGGATGTCTTTTAAGTTCAGTTACTTATCTTATTGTTTCATTTACATGTTTTAGTCTAAATGAAAACAAGTTAGAAGCAAATGAAAAAAAAAGGGGAGTAAATGAAAGCAAGTTAGAAGCAAATAAAAAAAGGGGAGTAAATAAAAGTAAGTTAGAAGCAAATGAAAAAAAAAAGGGGAGTAAATGAAAGCAAGTTAGAAGCAAATGAAAAAAAGGGGAGTAAATGAAAGCAAGTTAGAAGAAGCAAATGAAAAAAAGGAGTAACTACATACCTTCATCCTTTCAACTGAAACACTAATTTCTCTATTAGCAAAGATGACCATCTTCTTTATTTCTTGTTATTTCAATTCCAACTTTCTTCTCTTCCATAAATCTTGCATTCAACCATTGGTCTGCCACCAATGGCAGCATAATTAATGGCTTTCCAAACATCAGCATCTCAATGATAGAGCAGGAGCAGCGGCGCGGCGGCGGCGGAGGAGAAAGAAGATGAAGAAGAAGGAGCGGCAACGGAGGAAGAAGATGAAGAAGGAGCAGCGGCGCCGTTCTTGCGACTTCGTCCGACGAAAAATATTGGGTCAGACGGTCTGACCCAATAGTTTCACATTATAAATAGCTAACCTTCATTATTGTAGAGATAGATTTTCACTCTATTTTATTTCCATTGTTATTAGTTTAGTTTTTAGAGAGTTTTATTATATGAAACACTTTATAGTAGATTCAAAGGGGGTCGAACCTTTGATTATTTTCAATAAAAGTTTCTGCTTTCCGTCAATTGGTATTATCCTTACTCTTAGTTCCTTATTTTATTTCTTGTTTGCTAGGTTTTGATTATTTAATTAATTCATGATGCAAAGATTAGGGTTTTACATTAGTTTTATTATTGTTGATTCAATCATGTCTGAGTAGTTTTATTTCTAGGGTTTTAGGGAGAAAAATCATGTTTATACCATGATTCATATTTGAATTGCTATTGGTTCTAGGTTTTGATTAGTTCAATTGTAGTGTGATTCGTTCTTTATTTCGTAGTTTATGTCAATGTACAATTTCATGAACTATATTTGGCAACTTGAATATGAGCAGATCGTAGGCTTACTTTTAGAGGTTTAGAACACATTATTGATTCTGATTATGTGAGCGATCGTACTACATACATTGAATTGAGAGCGTTATGACCCGATCATAGGTTTAACATTGGCTATGATTATTCGACCCTAGACCTAGATTTTATTTGTTATTCGACCTTTTGATTGGTATAAGCATGGTGGACCGAACAAATGCCCTAGACCTTTAATCCATAGTTTAAATCCCACTTTTATTTTGCTTTCATTAGTTTAAATTGTAGTTCAGCTGATTCTTGTCTGATCTTGTCTGAAGTAGCTGTTTGGCTGAATATTGACTTAGAAACTCTGTCTCCCTGTGGATTCGATCCTACTTCCCTTAACTATTGTTGTTAGAGGACTTTAGGATTTATTTTTGATTAGGTGATACGACTTTAGCCTGTCAGGTTCTTAGCAAACTTTGGACTATTCAATTCTTATAAAGTTATGATAATGGATGTGCTCGGAGGAATTAGCATAACAAAAGAATTGGATAATATGTTATTGATAGGTTGTCATATACCTGTCATAAATCATTCCTGCAAAACCTTCTAATAATGTAGTGGGGTAAGTAGGGTCGAATCCACAAAGAAATTGTCGTTTTAATTTAGCTTCTAAAGTATAGGAAAACTAAACAACTACTTCAGACAAAGTCAGGGAGAAAGCAGCTGAACTACTAATTGAACTAATGAAAGCAAGATTAAAACAGGAATTTGTCTATGAATTAAAGATCTAGGGAAATAGTTCGGTCCACTATGCATATTATACCAATCAAAGGGTTCAAAAAACTAACAATATCTAGGTCTATAATCGAGCAATTAGAGAAATTGTTAATCCTATGGTCTGGTCTTAACGTCTTCAATTCAACATATGTCGTATGATCCCAATAATAATCAGAATTACTAGTGTGTTCTAGGCCTCTAAATCAAAGACTGACCTGTACGAACGATTATTAACCAGAACCAATAAATGAAACTGCGCAATAACATTAATTACAATCAAGAACAAATCACACTATTAATCGCTCTAATCAAAACCTATAAACTAATATCAACTCAAATAACAATTATGGCACAAACATGACTTTCCTCCCTAAAACCCTATAATATAAACTACTTAATCATAAAACAAAGAATAAAAACTACATCTCCAAAGGAAAAATATAATTAAACTACTATATGAAGAAACTAATTAAATCGTGAATTGATGAAGAAGAAGAGAAACTAAGGTTTGCAACAACAAAAAATTAAGAGAAAAAGATGATGAAAACTAAACTAAACCTAAGAATAAATAGATTAAGTAGTGAGAGAACAGAGGCCAAGGAGATGAGTCCTCCATCATCTAATTCATACTAGGTAACCTAATCAGACTAGGAAAATCAAATAAAATAAAAGATAAAAAAGTGTTGAATAAATCATTAAATGGGCGGATTAGTGTTCCGCGCCTACGCTGACAAATTCCAACGAGCTCGGTTCAGGAACTTTCCTCATTGCCAAGTTCCAGGCATGACTATCTTTGAAACCCAGACCACGAAACAGTCCAACTTCAGAAAGGCATAACTCCTTGACTAGAAGTCTCCTCGGGGTGTGCCGCCTATCATTGGAAAGCTCTTTAAGTCTAGTTTTCAAATATGCTGATATTATTCAATTCTCATGCACATCAAGAGTTATGGTCAGAAGAGTAGACGTGACTCCTTTTCCACATTTCTTCTAATGATTTTCCGTTTTGTTTTCGCTCAAACTCGTACTATAAGATATCCAACGATGCTTATGCAATGTAACTTCTTCCAAATGCTCCTAATCCTCAAGTTTGGCAAATCATAGTCCAAATTTGTTCTTTTTACCTGAAATTCATCAAAAACAAGAAAATATACCGAATAGGAGTAGAATATCATAACTTAAGAATAAAAGGCAATAATGAACCTAATAATGAATCTAAATGCTCTAAATTGTAACCTAAATGCATCTAAAAACTGTATATAAATATGACTTATCAGTCATGCATTCAAATACTTGGTAGTAAGATCATTAGGAAGGGGAATTAATGTGCACAACTAGTCCTCTAATGTTGGGAAACAATGAACGTGGCAAATTAACAAGTCAAGTTTTAATTGCTACATTGAAGGAAACAAAGCGACAAACTAGTTGGCGAAGCAGGGAGGAGGCCAAGAGGAACGAATTGGCTTAGTTGATGAAGGGTCGATCAACTACTTATATACTTAGTATTATTGATGTTACATCATACCATTGATAGCGTGTATAACGTTGCCTACAACTCTCATCTTTTGATCTATACTTGTAGGGAATCCAACTACAAGTTTTATGGACAATCTTCCTTTATGTGGTTACAAAAACAAAAAATAACATAGAAGGATCGGATTTGTTTTTGATAATTACTTCATCTTTAGTGTTGAAATCTCTATTGATGATTTTAGCACGTTGATTGAGGATTTCTCTCTAATCTTTTGAATGATTAGTGAGTAGTTTCTTAGTTGGGGGGAATGGAATGAACCTTTGATCATGCTTTAATCAAAGGTCAAGTTTGGGGGGGGTGGGGTGGGGTGGTGGTGTTAGCTTTAGGTCAAGTTTGAGAGAATAACTCGTGTGATTATGCATGTTTATCTGATTGATCAGCAGGGGGGTTAGCTTTAGGTCAAGTTTGAGAGAATAACTCGTGTGATTATGCATGTTTATCTGATTGATCAGCATTTAAGCATGAGTTGAGTTTTCTAGGTGAAGGATTGAGACATGAAGTCTAGAGTTGACCATATTAGTATAGTTACTTGGTTGTGAAGACCATGAAAATAGGACTTTGTCAACTAGGCCCTTAATTTGTCATTATGAAATTTGGATATACTTGATACATTGGTCATACCTTGAGAATATGTTGTGAAATTGATTGATTAGTTCTTTTTAATTAGATTGAGAAAGTAATCAGAATTCTATGAATGATTTGCCCCATTATTGATCCCATTAACTTTCCCATACTTGGTTGTTGGGTGAGATTTGATTAACTAGTGATTCCCCTCATAGTAGTGCTTCTCTCTTGATTGAAATATTTGAATTTAGTTAAATGCATATTAGTTGTTAATTAGACTCTTATAGCTCCATTTGAAATCGATTACTTTTTCACATATACAACGAGCATGCCAGCCATTGATAACACCATCAACCCATCGAGAATACCACCTAACCGATTGATACAGAACCACCATCAGTATTATTGCCAATGAGCTCCTCTATCTTTTCGGTGGTTCTCTCAATCTATTGGTATCTCTTCGGTTGAGGAAGAGGGCATCGTAATATTTTTTAAACCCAAAAACCAAAAAAGGGGTGGCGGTGGTCGTGGTTGTAATGGCAGTGACTTACCAGAAAAGGGGCGGCGACAATAGTGCTGGTAGGCGTTGCGAAAAGTATTTTATTTATTTAATTTGCTCTTTTTAAAAATGTGATTGTAACACTTTCTCTCTATATTGTTGACATGTGTGTTCTATCTAGACCTGCAAAGTTGACTGAACCCCAACGACCCAACTCAAAAACGTCAACCCTAAAATCGACCCGAAAAAATTGA
Source organism: Patellifolia procumbens (assembly GCA_947645195.1). NCBI lineage: Eukaryota > Viridiplantae > Streptophyta > Magnoliopsida > Caryophyllales > Amaranthaceae > Patellifolia > Patellifolia procumbens. The sequence goes on from CANSGD010000136.1 coordinate 309,995, forward strand.
CATGAAACAAAATTGGCCTGAAAATAGACCCACCTGAAACATATCTCTCAAAGCAGACCCGACCTGAAACTGACTCGATTGAAATTGACACGAATAATTGATCATAAATTGTACTATTTTTTGTTATAATTTGATAGTATATTAATTTAACTTTCAATATTGTTTTTTTTGTTTATAGCAAGTCCTCATTCTTTTTACTTCCTCCGTTTCAAAAAAATAGCTACACTTTCCATTTAAAGAAGTTTCAAATTAATGACTGCAATTCTCCTTTTTCCTTTTTTGGTAACTTTTTCTCCCTATCTCTCTCCTACCACATATCTTACCCTACAATATCTCACACAAACAAAAAGTGCCTAGGAGTCCGCAAAAAAGAAGTGTAACTATTTTTTTGAAACGGAGGAAGTAACTGCTTTCGGTCATTGTCAGAGAAAAGAAGTTCAGATAAATTTGTATAAGTTCGAATAAGTTCACATAAGCAAAAATATGGTTTGTCCCTCTCACAAATAAGATTTAAATAAGTTCCAATATGTTTGTCTTAAATTAGCTTGATCAGTTTCTTTTTTTGACATTATCCCACAGTTGATTGAAAAGAACATTAAATGAAAGGGAAAAATGGATATAAGAAGTTTTGTTTACAAGTAAAAAGACTCAATTTACAAGAAAAAAAGAGAGTCACTACAAAATAAACACGTAAAAATCAAATATACGGTACCTAAACCAAACCCGAACCTAAACGTACGTATCCTGATGTCTCTAATCAATTGGCATAGACCCGACCCAACCCAACCAAAATGACCTTATTACCAGGTTTATCACCTCTAGTCCTCTAATTCTATCTCAAACTCTCAACTCCCCACTTAAAAAGGAGGAAGTATAAAATTAGTTTATTTAGGTTCTATCTGATTCGATTATATTAGATTTAGAAGTTGATTCCATTATTCCATTCCAATTCTCTTCAGAAAAAAGAGAAGCAAAACATTGGAACAAAGAAGAAAGAACCAAAACCAAAAAAGGAAGTTGTTTGTGTCAATCCAACTCTCAGATCAAGAAAACATTGGAATTGAAAAATTGCATAATCTCCATTCATATGCAACTGAAACTTCATCTTCTTCGCCATGTCAATACCGAGGGAACCAGAGCAAGTGATGAAGTCGCGCGGAGGATCCGTCCTTGGGAAGAAGACTATATTGAAGAGCGACCATTTTCCTGGTTGTCAGAATAAACGCCTTTCTCCTCACATTGATGGCGCTCCCAATTATCGTCAGGTATCTTTCTCTCTCCTCCATTTCTGAACATTATTCTGCTCTTTACTTGCCATTGCTAACTCCATTTTTGTCCAATCGCTCAATTGACCGTCTTATCGCGAATATACGATGAAATCGGATTGTTTTTGTAGTTGTTGTTTAGTATGCTTGTCAGTGTTTAGTCAATTGAGAATTTTGAGGGTAGTAATAAGAGGTTTTATGGTACAGATTAGTTCAAAATGAAATTAGGTTTACAAGTTTGCTATTGGAAATTGTAGAGTTCACCAACATGGAGTTTTGGGTAGCGAGTGGCGAGGGTTGATTGAAAGGTAAACTTCATATCTTGGAACTTGGTGGTGCAAGGTAATTGATGGAGTTTCGTGTCCTGTGATTTGACCCGTCACCGTGTTTCGGACCTTTTTATGTGGTTAGAGCTGCTTTGTTATGGTTTTAGGCCATACATGTTATGTATTTTGAGGGCAAGATTGTTTCATCTGTAGTCTCATTTGTTTATGTGCTAATCTAGGTGGTGTGAGATGCGTGGCAGATCCAGGATTTAGAGGGGTAGCATAGTTTTGCAATAATACTCCAAATTAAACGAGAATATTTAAAGGTCATAAGCATACAAATCCAACTAGAGGCTTTAACAAAAGAAAATTACAATTGTTCATGACTAGCTCTCGTTTTTTGGAACCGATTTAGAATCTCATTTTCATCACGAGCTCGAAATATTCCTTCCTTGTTTTCTCTTTGTAATTCTTAAATTCATTAATAAATGTAACAAAATAACACTTTGATTCACCAATAAGACACTCAACTAATTACTTCCACCCACAAGGACCAAGCTCATGAATTCAACCTTTACAAATTATTCACAGCCGCAAGTTCACAAATCACAGTGACAGTGAGTGTGACACAATACACAAATTCGCGATTGGTCCATTATTTGCTTAAATTTATCATTATAACAATTTCTGCTAATTAATTTATATCAGATATTGATCATTAGGAATCCATAAAAGCTCAAACGATCCATATACATCAATTGATCAATTAATCATTATCAATATTAAGTAATTAAATAGCATAAGAAATAGAGCAATAATTAAATGGGAAAAAAATTAGAAAACTTACCGACTTCAGGATTGTTTGAGAGTTTGAGTAATTGAGTTGTCTATTGAATATTGGAGGCGGGGAATGGGATCCAGCCTAGAATGAGTGGCTGTCGGTGGCCAGCATGCCGCAGGCCGAGCTGCCCAGACCAGAGTCACGAGTCCACGACCACGATGTCCACGCACGAGACCCTGGCCACCCACCAGTCTCCAAAACGCAGGCATGGAGTAGACCCCAACGTCCCCAAAATGCTGCCGGAGAAGAAGCCGGACTCTCGACACTCGACAGTCACCACGTAGAATAGCCTAAGAAAACTGCGGATACGATCGCGCTTGTGGTAACGGTCGCAATGATGGGAAACGTGGTTAACGCGTCATGATTTTTTTTTAAAAAAAAAATTAAAGGATATTTAACCTCAAAACTGAAATTCTGAAGTTTGAAAGGTATGCTTTCAACATAATATCATTAAGCCTACTGTGTGATGGGGTTATACAAATGGTGAATGGAAAATTACTGAAAACATGAATGCCCCTTGCTAGTTTACTATAAATAAGCACTTACTAATATGCATTACCCAACTTCGAAGCCCGTGTGACATTCTTTTCCCTTTTTTTGTTTTGTGCATATTGTTTTACAAGTGTAATGCATGTTTTGATTTTTATTTTGCTTTGACCAATTCTTAAAAGTAACTCAATCAAGGGTGGTGGTCAAAAGGAGAATATAGATATTTTTTTTATAACAACAAATACCTCCACAAGCTTAGCTTATTCACGAATAATCCATAGGTTAATTGAATTTGGGAAGATGACTAAAAGGTTAACTTATTATAGATAATTTTTCCTTCTATTTTATTTCATAGAAGTGTACTTAAAAAATAGCCATAGGAAACTAATGGAGTATCAAATTGATGTCTGCATATCTACTCTATATCAATTATGTTCTACTTTGCTTTTACCACTCACCCGCATGCCTAAGCTCTTTTCTTGGCATTGGCTTGTTTGTGTGTGTGTTTGTGAGTGGTTTGATTAATGAGGGTTCCTTAGTCGTTTGTATGTGGCATTATGTGATTATGAATATAATTACAGGTGAGATTTTATTCTCATCGTCTTCTTTTAGCTTGCTAGATTTGTTTTTTCTTGATAATAACAAACATTAAATTTAGATAATTGTAATCTTTTTGTTTCTTGCCAACAATATAGTTGACTATCATTCTTAGTCTCCTATCAAAAATCAAAGATCTGTTTGTTATTAATGTTTTAGTTCTTCGAAAAGTTATGAGGGCACATATGTTGTTGGCGATACGCTGTTCTTTTCTTTCCATAGACTAGTAGATGTGAGGACATAGTTTAGTGTTTGCATTTGTGTTATAGAAAAGTAGATTTGAAATGAGATGGTGGGTCCAAAAGGAGTGGTAAGAAATAAAAATAATATGGTGCTACCATTCCAAAGTTGCGATTGAGGGAGTATATGTATATTCTATTTTGGGACTTTTCTTCGTTACACCTCAATTATTGGTATCAGATCCATGACGCTATGACAAGACGAGGACACCTCAGTGACCTCACACTTCGTTTTTGACCAATCACATGATTTTGTTTTTGATAAAATAGCAGTATGACAAGGATACATACATGTGTCTCGACAAGAGTATTTGAGTTTGTTGATATAGAATTGTTGATTAATTTAAATGGTCTTATAATTTTTTTCTCTCCGTATTTCACATTGTGCCTAATGAAAGTACTTTTCCTTAATATTTGTTAGTAAGAACCCGTTATGCTCTCTCTCCGGAACCCTTATATGCGAGCCTCATATGAGGCTTCAGAGAATGTAATGCTTCTGACAATCTGACCATCCTCTTTTTCATCATTTGAATATTTATAAAGCTTAGAAAGTTTATGCATTCATGCTTTCCTATATTAGATTTTCATTTAAATTCCTTGCGGTGTGCTCAACAGGCAGATTCCTTACAAGTTCATGGGGTTGCTATTCCTACCATAGATGGTATTCGAAATGTTCTTAAACACATTGGAGCACGAGTTGACAAAAAGAGAACTCATGTATTGTGGATAAATCTTCGCGAGGAACCAGTAAGTTAATTTATAGTTTTTTTGTTGTAATTTATGTTAAATTACATTCTTGTTAGTCATTTTATGTGTCCAACACTCCAACCTTTAGATTCCTTATCCAAGTATGACGACTGTTTTTTGAGTCCAAGCACTATAGCTAATAGGAATTATGAATCGTGTTCGTTTTTTTGTCATTAGCCCTTTTGTGTAGATGGGCCACCCCCCCTTGGTGCCTATCTATTCTAGCTCTTTTTATCTAAAAAAAAAAGTTGTAGCGATTAAATGATATCACCTACATCAATCCCATACCAGCATTGGGGCCACTTTTTTGTGGTACTTAGGGTTTGCCTGATCTCTTGCCAATAAGTCCTTTTCAGCCTGCATGTGAGACCTCAGTTTTCACTTAAAGCTTATATTGAAGTCCAAGTTCCTCACCTGGGCCTTTTGTAGCCGAATCAGAATTCAGGAGGTCTAATGCTACAAATTATAGATTTTATTGAGTCATTAATAACCCATAAAAGTCCATGGATTGTTGTCTTATTGCATAGGGTGGGGGGGGATGATCCCATCACCTACTGGGCTGGGCATGCAATCTAAGGATGTTGCGTGAAAGTTCTTGATTATTATTTTCGAGGATTCTGTTCTAGGATGGAGAGATGAAGGATAGACGGATAGAATACTTTGATGAGTTGTTTAATGATGTCGAACAAGACGTCTACTATTGAGGAGCAGAAAGTCAACCCATATTATGTGCAAAATTTTAAAAGGTAGAGGTAGGGCAGATATCATAGAGAAAATAACTGCTTCCTGTTGAGATGCCTAGGCTTGATTGATTTAGGGACTCATTGAATGTGAGTTGGAGGACAATCATGATATTGCAAGATGAGAGAGAAAGCACCTTGATACCACTTTATAAGGACAAAAGAATTGCTCTCAAATCATCACGGCATAAACCTTGTGAGCCGTACCATAAAGTTCTAGGTGAGAGTGATATATTAAAGATTAATAAAATGTCCAAGCATTTCGGAGAACCAATATGGATTTATGTGGGACGATCCACCATAAATGCCATACATCTTATGAGACAAATGATGGAATAATATAGAATGAGGAAGAAATATCTTCAGCTGATTTTTACTGGCTTAGAGAAGTCTTCTGATAAGGTGTTGATAGACGTTTTTTTGGTGATCAATGTCAAAGCAGGGTCTATCACATATATATTGACTTCAGGAAATTTATCATGAAAACAAATTTCAGGCTTTGTGAAGTAGTGATGGAAGGTACTCCTATTACGATAAAATTATTACGATAAAATTACACAAGGGATATGTGTTAAGTCATCTCCTATTTGTGGACTATCATGGTCTATCTCCGATGAGACATTGTGGTTTATGAAGTTAATGCTAAATTAAAGTGATGGAGGTTGAAGTTAGGATTTTTGATGGTTTAAGCTAAATTGGAGGAAAATGAAGTACATGGAAATGGAATGCAATTTTGACTCTGCGTGGGATGAAGGGATGGTAATATTCCATGGTAATGAACTACCATAGGTCAAGCAATTGTTTTTAAGTACTTTAGGGGGCGTTTGGATAGAAGACGGGAAAGGGAAAGGGAAAGGAATCAAGAAAGGGTTAGGTAAGTTAAGGAATTCTAAACCCTTTGATTATACTAGTTGTTTGGTTAGAAAAATCAAAGGGTTTCAACTTTTTAACCTTCTTCCTTCCTCCATCTCCCTCTCCTCAGATATGAACCCTGGCGACTCCTCCATTCTCTCTCTCTCTCACCGGCCTTTTCTCCTTCTCACTATTTTCTCTTCGTCATGCGCTGCGAAGGGGTTGTCAGTGAGTTGTTGGAGGGGTTCTCAGATCTGCGAGTCAAGGGGGTCACGAAGGGGTTGGCAGATCTGTGAAGGAATTGGTGGCTGCGTTTTTGGGTTGTTGACGGTGGTTGTGAGTTGTTGTAGATGGTGGGTTGTGTGTTGTCAATTGTGGTTGTGTTCAATTTTTGGTTGTTGGTGGTCGGTAAGGGAGATAGGGTGGATGCGGCGGCTGTGAAGGGTGGTGGAGGTGGAATAGGTGGTTGTTGTGGTGAGGGAGTGGCGTTTACGTGGTGGTCAATGTTAGTCAACGGTGGTCAAGGCTGGTCAAAGGTGGTTGTGTTGTAGAGGGATTTGGGGGAATTATAAAACCCTGGGGGGTTGGGGAATCAACATAGAGGGATATGGGGGTTTAGTAAAACTGAAATGGGATAAAGGGAAAGAAAAAATCATCAATCAAACAAGTAAAGGAAACAAAAGGTTTCATTTCCTTTCCCTTTCCTGAAGACCCCTATCCAAATGCCCCCTTAGGTTGATACAAAGGAAGAAAAAGTAGACGAAGTTTTGGTCCACATGATATAGTCTAGGTGGCTTTAAGTTCTACAAGATGACAGTTAGACCAATTATATGCAACCAATGTTACCCGGAATGCGGGTCGAACGGCCGACCGCAACCCAGATTGTTCGTTCTGGGTCGCGGAACAAACATGTCCCAGGTTGCTGCGAGTCGCGTACCCGTTCGTTGATGGCGGCGTCTCCTCACAGATTTAGGCTTTTATAGAGAGAGGAGAAGAGGATTGATAGTGTCGGGCATCGAGAGAGAAGAAGAGGAAGAGGAGAGAAGAAAGATTTCAAACTATTCTATAGAGGGTCTATTTAGGTTTCTTCTTCGATGAGATTCTATTAAAAAAATAAAAATATAATAGAATCAATTAGCGGTAAGAGTTGCATGTTAATTTGGTTCCTATTTTATCATCTAACTGTTTTTTATTTTGTTTTCCTTTTTTGATTAATGTGACAGGTGGTGTACATTAATGGTCGACCTTTTGTTTTGCGTGATGTTGAAAAGCCTTTCTCCAATCTCGAATATACGGTATGTTTTTATTGAGATAATTCTCACTTGAGAAGTAAGACCCAAAAAACAAAAGATTTGATCCTTCACATTTCTGTATTCTAGTCCGAGACTATACTTAGTGACTTAATATCTTACGTCCAAGGCTCACTGTCAATTATCTATGTTTGAGGCAAAGTTTTTTAGCAAGATTTTCTTGACTTCTTGTACTACGTGGTGCCTTAGTTGATGAGGGGTCTTCTCTTCATGCTTGTGAACTATCTTGTCTTCTCATAACACTAGTTGATTTCCTTCTTGTTTTGGTGAGATTAGTATGACTTTCTCCTCCTTTATGTTTACTCATGTTTTAGTCCATGTGGAAGTGCGTCCTTGACTGGCTCATGGAGGCAGATAAAACATTTTATTTAGAGAAAAGAAAAGAACAGTGATATTACCTTGGTTGGTAATGATGTGTTTTGAATTTCTTTTAGTCATTTATACAACTTGTAGCTTAAAGTTAAAGACATATTTAAGGGATGAATGAGATAAGTAGATTGTAGTCATGCATATATTTAGCTATATTTATTAGTTCAAACTTTAAATAAATCGCAATAGATGCGTGGCTATTCAAAAGTGTTTAGGTTTCCATATAATTATATTAATTTTAGCTCATGGTTTGTAGTGAACTTCCATGAAGGGGAGGGTTAATGTATATTGATGAGAGTTTTCTATAGTTCGATTTGGAACGAAAAAGAACCGCCGATGGGAACGAGTGACTGAAATCGAAGTTTGCGGGGTACCCCGTTAATTATGTGACATAACAAACTAATCTCCATTACCAAAAGTGCCCCTTCCCCCTCGGCTAGTCTATTTCACTTGTGTTTTGCGCAATGGTGTAAACAAACACAAGAAGAGTTTGTCGTAAACTATGTTTTGGTGAGTTTGAGAATATGAGATTAACTTGTCAATTGGTTCTTATATTGCTGTAAAGTTTATTATGCTTTGAGTTTCACTGTAAATGGTATTTTCTGCCCTTGTCCACCAAATTAATAATTTTTGTTGAAGCCTATACTATATACAAAGGTCAGTCAAAGCTGTCATGTTTTTTTTTTACTTTTTCTCGAAATCTTTTGCCTTTATGTGCAATAAATCTGCTTTCTTAAATTCTTTCTTACATCGTTTTAAGGATAATCCTGAAAAACTATGATCTTTTGGGACATTCATATTTCTTATATTCACGTACTTCTTGAAGTAACATAAAATATGAAGACTGCTATTTTTCTTATTCAACTATATGGCTGACTGGTAGTTTTTACTTGGTTCTAATGTTCTAAATCTATCAGGACTTGCAGTTGTGTCTCATTTTGTTCATTGACTATATATACCTTATTTAGCATTTTCCATCTCTAGTTTATTGTAGTCAACTCTCTTGTTCACCATTACAGAATATCACTATTGAGAATTAATTTACATTAATTAGAAGAAACTTTTTGGTAATAACCAATATTTTAGTATGCATCATCGCTTGCATTTATAGAATTAATTTACATTAAATTCCCTGTTAAGTATTTGTAGATTGATTCGTTTCAGTCTGGGTATGATATTCCTGAATTAATTAGGGAATTAACAGGGATAGGGTGGAAGATATGGAGTCTAGGTTGAAGGAAGATATTTTGCTGGAAGCTGCAAGGTGCTAAATCTGTCTCAATTCACGGTTCTTAAATGCTGTCAATGATTTCTCGTCAATTCTTTCTGTCCACCTGAATCAACTTATGTTTTCGCTTGTAGATACGGAAATAAGACCCTTGTCACTGATGAATTGCCAGATGGCCAAATGGTGGACCAGTGGGAACCCGTGACTTGTGATTTTGTGAAGACGCCACTTGAGGTATACTTGTTTAAGCTAAGTTCCTGCAGTTGTGCGCTCTTTATGTGCCCCATGTTGTCCACTAATTTTCTTGGGCTAGGTATATGAGGAGCTAAAAATGGAGGGTTTTCTTGTTAACTATGAACGAGTTCCTGTTACTGATGAGAAATCGCCAAAAGAATCCGATTTTGATATTCTGGTATGTTTAATATTTTGTTTATATCTCTTTGATACCGCTGTTTTTTAGTCTAAAGATTTTCACACAAGGGTCTACGCCTCTACGGTTATAATATATCTTGGTTTCAGGAGTTAAACTATGTATTGACTACACATACCTTTTCCCTAGGCATGGGCCCTTTGAATGCATTATGGTAACTATGTAGGAGTATGATATATCTGTGTATGTTCTTATACTCTTTCTTAATTCTATTTTCTTACGAACAAAGTTCATGTGAGAACAACTCTTATATGAGAACTCGAGAACATTTTATAGTAATATCACGTGGAATATTAAACCATTGTACTAGAAATGTAATTTATTATTAAAGTATTACAAGGTAATCCTTTCCCATGAATATGTAATCCTTTAGAAAAATTGTCCTCGCAAGGGAAAAATTATTACATTTTTGCCAAAATTGATTATTTGGTAAGATTACTACTAGTACTTAGTGTTCTCACGCTCTCATATAAGAGTTCTCATTGGAGCCTAACCCTAAAAGTATAAGTGTATGTATTCACGTGCTTGTATCTGTGTATGTATATATAAACATTGCTCGGTTGCGGGATCAAAATTCAAACCCCATTAGTGTCCCTCTTTGGGATGTGGATTCCCTTTTCTCACCCCGGTACACTGCCGGCAAGGACGCCTTGCATGTGTAGTTCAGCTGGTCGTCGTGTGCTGGATTCTGGGATACTTCATCTTACCACCTAATAATTTTTTTATTTAATAAAAAACCTCATATGTATGGGCATGTCCCAGATGAGAGATATTAAGGGGTAGAAGATGTGTTTAATAGGATATTAGCCTAGGTGAGATACAGGTTCAAAGGGTTCGGTTGGGCTAGTTTGTAAAATATATCTTTTTTCTGAGTTTGTTTTTTATATTAACCCCTTCCGATTTTTTTTGTCAATTCCAATCGCATCATAGGAGTCACAAAAAAAGGGTTACATCTCTTTGCTAGCATGATGTGTTGTCTATTCTTTTGTTACTGCTTGATATCATTTCACATGTGTCAAGTCATTAGTTTGATAATCGCTTTCAGGTTAATAAAATATCTCTAGTGGACCTTAATACAGAGGTAATATTTAATTGTCAAATGGGACGTGGGCGAACAACAACAGGAATGGTGATTGCTACCTTGATTTACCTCAACAGAATTGGAGCCTCTGGTAATTGATGCTTCCTTTGACTTTGCTCTGCCACATTTAAAGGTGTTCAAATTTTTTGAATTGATCTTCAGATGGACATGTTTTTAATTCGTGAATGGATGAGAAGTTCTCATTCATTTTTGTCTTTAGCTTTGTCTAGAAACAAATAAGATAATCGACATAACTTTGTACGGAGCAAGTGGATCCTGATCTCCTAACCCCCCCCCCCCCAAAAAAAAAAAAGAAATAAAAAGAAATGTAGAAATAAGTAATATAGGTTGAGGTTCATGTGTGGCCCTCTTTACGGTGAATCCATTTTTTTTGGTGCAACCCCAGTACTAGGAAAAATGGCATTGACCCTTTTAAAAAATGACAATTTTGTCGCTTTTCAAGAATTTGGCATCATTTTTATAGGTATCTTCTCGCGAGCATTTTGTGTCATTTTATAAGTCCTTGATTTCAAGATTTGTCATTTTTTAACGTTCCTTCTCATTTTTGTGAGCTGTAATTTTTATGATGTGACTGGGTCATTTTACAAGGCGTTAGTGTCATTTTACAAGGTATCAGTGTCATTTCTGAACTTCGATTTCATCTTTCAAAGTTCTATGTCATCATTAAACTGCTGTGTTGTTTGATCAAGTATTTTTCTATCATTCTTGTAACGCGTCAGCTGTCAGCATCGTTGTACAGATTTTCAGTGTCATTTTCGAGTTTTATGTCGTTTTTATCCCGTATCATTGTTTGAGCATTCCATGTCGTTCTTATGAGGGTTCATCATCGTGGAACTTCATTGGGGGGCTTCATTATCCATATTGGAGCATTTGCAGGTAACATACATGAAATTTTGGGAGGAGGTAGGGAAGGGGGGGGGGGGGCCTTGGGGGGCAGGGGAGGGGGCTGTTGCCACTAGAAATGATGAAATTTTCAGACAGTAATGTGCAGTGTGAATTACCCCAATTGTTTTATCTCCAATCCTTAAAAACTGAGACAACTATGATGGCTCTTCTCATTCTGCTTGTAGTATTCTTACTGTGACCCTCCTCTGGAACTGATGAACCATTACTTTAATGAGTAAATGATCACCAATTTCTCATGGTTAAAATTACATTGGAAAAACACTTTCCTGCTGCCCAGAACATGAAACACATTGAGGTTTGCTCTGAACATTGGAATTAATCAGCAGCAAAAAGCTTCTCTTTTGACAGCAAGCTGCGCTATAAAAGAGTGCCCACGGCCTGCTTATGCACGATGAAGTCATTACTCACAAGCTCTGGCCAGCTTCTTTCATATCTATCATTTGAGCATTGGAAGCTAAAACGGACCATTTCCACGTGGCAGGGTACTTCTTCACATAGGCTGGATATTTATCTCCTACTCATGATCCTTTCAGCCCAAAAATGATTGGCCCTTTGCCAACAAATCTCATTAGCTTCAATGCAGCAGTTATTTTCCACCCTAGAGTTTCCCTGAAGTCAATGCCTTCCCCTGCTTCAACATTCTCTAATTTTCAAATAATAACTGCCCAACAATAGGGAACATCAAGGTTTTTCACTCCGAAAAGGATATGTACACATTGATATTTTATTTATCGCTTCTACATATGTATAACAAAAGTTCAAATGTTGGAAATACCTGTGTAACAGAAATTATGAGCTCTCTGTGTTCCCTTCAAAACAGCCTTAAGGGTGCAATCTTGAATCTTTTACTAGCAGTTGAAGGAAATCGTCATTTCATCATAATTAATCTGGAAGACAATAGGACCCACAGATACTGGAATAGAAGAGCTCCGACCTTGAATCCTGTGAGCTGCGAAATTTGACCCTTGACAAAATCCGTCACAAGACTCACAACATAAACATAATTGTTGGACTTTTGGGGATTAGCTCAGTGCTCCAATATCAGAGAGAAATGTTAAGAGGGTATTGTACTAAAGCTCCACTGAGTTTAGATCCCCCTTAGATAAGATAAAGAGCTCAACCACAAAAGCTAGTTCGACCTAAAGTAGTATAGATCAAATTGAATCCTTATCAATTGCTAAGCTGCTAACACAAACATTGAGCCGGTCAAAGAACAGCGGTGACTATTGCCTTTGTTGGAACTGATGCATTGTCGTGGAAGAGGCGTGCAACGGATGAGTGGAACGCATCGTGGTAAATGCAGCGTCCATAGATTCACATCAATTAGCAATTTAACCACGTATGCGTCTTTTTAGTTTAAGAAGTATTCCTTTAACATAACATGATCAAATCACCAAATCTATCGACAATCAACATATGGGTGGTTTATATATTTTTCGAAGAATGGTTATTGAAAGTAATATGTTATGTTTACTACTTAATTTATCAGTAAAATATTTTGTCCAATCTTCAATTCCATGGAACTGATGCAATATGTACCCCACCTACCTTGATCAGGCTGATAGTAAGCAAATCGACATATACCGAATCTGACTCAAACTAACACAAAATTATATCATACCTAAATCTAGCTCTCTCTTTAAACTAGACTGAGCACAAGCTGAAATAATGCAACCACCCGAGTATACTAAGCTATTCAGCTAATATCTTGATTCGTCTTTCTTAGAAAACTTCTCATATTCTATTTCATGATTATTATTTATAGCTATAAGCTACGAGGTTTGACCTTTTGTGCTCAGCAGGGATACCAAGGAGCAATTCTATTGGAAGAGTTTCAGATTTGAGCTGTGGTGCTGACAATATGCTTAGTTCAGAGGAGGCAATCCGTAGAGGAGAGTACACTGTTATCAGAAGTTTGATCCGTGTTTTAGAGGTACATTCATCTGTGTTTCTTTCAGTGCAAGTCTTCTTTAAATTTAGCCGAACTCTTCCTAATTTTCTTATTAATGGGTACACTCAGGGTGGTGTGGAAGGAAAGAGGCAAGTGGATAAAGTGATTGACAAGTGTGCCTCTATGCAGGTATCTCTGCAAGTACCTTTCTATGATTTGTTCCAATTTGCTCTTTTGCTGATGAGTAATATAGTATTGGTTAGAAAGATACCAAGACCCAAGGGGTGTCATCCATATACCAATGGGGGTGCTAAGGACAACGAGACAAAACTATCGTGAACGATTTATTTACAAAATTAAGAAAATTGAGCAAAGCCTACAAGCTAATACTTAACCCCACTTCAATACAGAAGTCTAAAAATAAATTGGAACTTGGAACCTTGACAAGTGGAAGCTTTACCCTCAAAAACTCGTTGGATTGCATTATATCCAATGTGTTGAGGATTTATTTATTTGTCATTATGCAATAGGTCATTGCATAATGTGGATTCTAGATCTAGCTGCATTGTTTTTCTGACTGCTGCATTACAACATTGGTGCTGCTAGATTAGTCATAACGTTACACCTGTTAACAGCATCACTTCTTGCCTTTGAGATAACTTCTGAAATGTGGATTTCTTCTTAACGTAGTAAATGATCTGTTAAAGAGGATACTTCAAGCTTTGATATCTGAAACAGTCGAAAGATAAATTGTAAATATTGAAGTTCAAGTGTTCAACAGTTCAACTATCCAATAATGATTGTAGATGAAAGTTGAAAATGTCAGAATTTCTATACAACATCGTCAAAAACCGCAGGTTTTGAAAGAAATAACATGGAGACTTGTTGGGACCTGTGGCACCAACAAGATGCTACTTCTGGGAGCGAGACTTCATAATCATGGCCACAGTTTTCTTGTGTTGCAAACTTCTAGATCAACTGCCAAATTTTTAGAGATCTGGAATGGTACCTTGTTAAGTTAGATAAATAGGACACTCTTTTAATTAATAAAGAACTTCCTCCTGCCCCTTAATAAAGTTAACATCTCCGCTTTGCATGGAGATTAAGAAGAGTGGAAAGTAGAGAGAAGACATTGGGTGGGTGGATGCCGGTCTCAATTTCAGAGAAGAAGTACAAGGAAAAATGGATTGATAAATATTGTAAACTTCTTTGTGAGGCATCCTAAAACGAAAGTGTTAATTTCAACCAAGGGATGAAGGGGGGTATATTATTAAGACATCAAGGGGGTCTCTCCCATATACAAAAGAGGGCTAGAACATAAAGAGCTCAATTCTTATTTATAGTTCTCATGGGGCTCAGTTCTCATGTGGGGGTGGGGTGGTGTCGCTGTGTAGAGTGTACAGTAGGAGTGTGATGATAAAATAACCATTTTCTCACATCTGCAATTCATGCTTGATTCTATCGACATAACCAAGCTAAAAAGAAGGGTTGGAAGATTTATAGAGGCCCTAGAATCATGTTATTTGTTGTTTTCGAAAGACCTGGTTATATAAGTATAACCTCAACTCCAGCTGTAGAACATCTGTGCAAATGAAAAGTGAAATTAGCAAAAGGTGGAGCTTTGTTTTAAACAGGGTCTTACTTCCATATCTTGCACTTATTGATCGGTTAGGCTATGAAACCAACTTTCTTCAATTTTCTTCTTCAAGACACCAATATTTATTCAACCTGACTTTGTTGAACCTGTCATAGACATAAGTTCAGGACAAATCTTATAGAAGTGGTTAACTGGTCTTGCCACTGCTATAAATTATCTGCATCACATATATTTTTGCAAGAATATTATTGAGCTTTTTTGAGTAGAATTGCGTCCCCCCGAGCACATAAAATTTATGAGTTAGGATTGTAGCTTGGTTTTGTTGTTCAAACTTCATGGCTTTGAGACATAAGATGAAGATTACTAAATTTACTGATGTGTGGAAGCTTGTTTTCCCAGAGGATCATGGTGAACATTGAAGGATATATTATTGCGTATTTAGAGAGGTCACTTTGTTTCAAGAATTGAGCTGCTTTAATTTTTATTTTATTTTATTTGGTGGATAAGATTATGCTTGATAGCATGAGGGCTCAAGATGTATCATTGTATCTATAACACCCCAGATTTTTTAATGCTTAAAGTAACAAAAGAAATATAGACGAGATAAAATAATAAAGGTGACGGTAGCAAAAAGGCCGTCATTTGGGCTTGTCTCCTACCACAAAGGTTCATTCAACTAAAATAATCAACCAAAAACATGAACACATGTAATATCTTCAAAGAGGAATATAATACTCAAATAATCAAAAATAGACTGTTAATCGAAACAAATATAAGTCCTAAAACTTAAGCTCTCTCTGAAGGCAACCCATTTCCAAAATCCAAAACAAAGCAATCAACCAGCAAAAATTAATCAACAATAATGGAGAGTAACTAATTATTCTCCTAATCAAAGGTTAATACAATTAAGGTCACATGAATAGGATCATTGTCAAATATTCATAAAATAATCCAACACCAAATTGACAACTAACAAAATGCAAAGCATGCTTAAATATAAAATAACTCGATGTTGACATGGCAATAATAATTAGAAAGCAAGCTCAACAATAGAACAGTAGTCTACCCTGAAATCTGAACACTCCAAATTAATGATGCCATTAAATATAGTCAAGTGGAAATTAATATGAGAGAAGAGCGAAAAAGAAGTAAAATTCCAGGCTATGGTTCTGCATGAACCTGAATCGTGAATCCGTCCCTAGCCTTGCGAAACTTCGGTTGCAACTGAGTAAAGGACAACAATAATGTGTTCAGAGAACAAATAACCCTTTTTCGTGACCCTGGCCCTAATTGTTGCATGCTGATCTCCATCAGGATTCTGGCCCTCTGAATATCTTACCCTCGATTATTAACCACTATAACCTAGATCCACATAATTATAATGTCCTCTTTAAATAAAATCAAATTAAATGGGTACAATGGCTTCAAATTGCCACAAATTTCTTACCATAGATCCCAAAATAATATAATCACTGCTACCCGCCATATTCTACCAAATAAAAGACGTTAAATTTACTTAAAGCAAAAAATTGAACAATTTTAAGTTTTGAACAATTCAATAAACCTAAAGCAGTGAATAAGCACCACTTGAATCCCACCAAAAGAAAGCAACACATTTACTTACTTCTTCAAGCTAAACTAAGGTGACGTAAATAACAAAACGACAACATATGAGCCCCTCGGTTAAATATGATTTTTAAAATATTCAAAAGACTCCCGTCCTCCCAAAATGCTATACAAGTTATTTCTCCCATTGCCCACTCACGCCCTAATGAAAAGGAAGAAACTTTACTCGTGTATAGACTGTACACACCAATGCGACACTATTGGAAGCGTGCTAGCAGAGCTGGAGCATCCCTCGCCAGCCAACACCTGCAGCAGCCTTTGTCAGACTAGCCACGCTAAGTCACACTAACGTCGCCTATTGCCTGTACATGCACGCCTGTGCACATCTACAAACACTAACTAGTACATGCATGCAGTGCATGTCCACAAAACTAGCAGAGCACATTCGCATTGCAACTAGAGATGGCCACGGGCCGGGTTGTGCCGGTTCAGTGCTGGGTTATATACGGGCCGGTTCACAAAAACTTAGCCCTGACCCGGGCCGGTTCACGGCTGGGTCAGGGTTATGTTTTTCTGAACCTAACCGATTTGGGGGCGGTTCAGGAACGGTTCAGTGCCGGTTTAGGGCCGGTTCACTGCCAAGGTCCGGGTCGATTCAGGGCTAGATTTAGTGTCGTTTTAGGGCTGGTTCATTACCAGTTCAGGGTTATATCATTTTTTTAATACAACTTTTTTTAATACAATTTGTTTTTCATATTGAAAATGCACCTTAAGTAAAAATCATTTTTTTATTATTTAAAAAGGATAATTCTTATAAATAATAACTCAATAGAGTAAATCAAATACTAATTTCATATAAAAATTTCACCAATCGGAACTCCCAATAACAAATACTCATTAATAATAATCATAATCGTATATTATAGTTTATTAATCATAATCATAAATATAATTTATAGTTTATTAATTATAATTATAATTTAAAGTTTATTTATCATAACCATAGTTCAATTTCATAGATCATAAATCATAATCATATTATAATTCATTCATCAAAATCTTAATCATAATTTATACTTCACCAGTCCACTAGTCATTCATAAGAATAAACATAATTTTAATGATTTTAATTAGGGTATTGGGTTCAGGGTACATGGTATAAGATTACGGTTTAAGATTTAAATCTATCGTATAGGGTTTTAGTGACAATTTAGAGGCGGTTCAATGAAAAATTTAAGAATGGGCCGGTTCAACTGTTCAAGTACCGGTTCAAGAGCGGGCTGGTTTACGGGCCGTGTCAGGGTCAAGGTCGGTTCAGGCCTAGGATCGGTTTAGGACCGGTTCTGAAATTTGAAAACATGAACCTGAACCGAACCAGTTCCTTGACCGGGCCGGGCCGGTTCAGGGTTGATTTTTTCCGGTTTAGGGCCGGACCGTTTTTCGCCGGATCGGTTCAGGGCTGGGTCAGGACCAACCCGCCCAATGACCACCTCTAATTGCAACACTTTCGAAAACCTCAATCAACAACTTTGTGTTTCATCACTATAAACCTCCATAAGCCCACAGCGATAGGGACAACTTCACACCATCCCCCACGTATGACTCTGCACAATACACATAGACATGCTTTGCCTATTCGTCTACAGTCGTATAGCCTGAACTGATCACCCATAATAACCCCACCTCTATAATCATATAAACAAGTGCATGGTTAACTTGCTTAGATGTTCAAAAACTAGTAAGAAAGCAAATAATAAATTTCACAAATTCTTGGGATACACATGCAGTGCTTGCTGTTATCTAATTAATTCTATCACTGTAATATAATTCATCAATAGTTCAAGACATACAACATGCATGTAGTATGAATCTAGCAAGATATAGAAGCATTTGTTAACATGTTTCTCCATAGCGATTTACAAACTTAGAATAATCAAACAAAAACTAGCCCAATCTCACCCCATCCTGAATCAGATAAGTATTAATTAAGGCTCTTCCTCGACATTTTCTGAACTTCGTTTATTTTTGCTGATTAAATTAGCTTGCTTTGACGCACTTTCGTTACATTCTTGAACTGTGTGGAATAAGGTTCTAACTTGAAACACTTCATTGTTTTGACCTCTACTTTGCAGAATTTACGAGAAGCTATTGCTACATATCGAAACAGTATTTTACATCAACCAGATGAGATGAAGCGAGAGGCTTCACTGTCCTTTTTTGTGGAGTATCTGGAGAGATACTACTTTCTGATATGTTTTGCTGTATATTATCACGCCGTGGGAACAGCTATAGATCCCTGTTTGTCTGTTCAGTGTAGCTTTTCTGATTGGATGAAGGCCAGACCAGAACTCTATAGCATACTGCGTAGGTACTTATATATGGAGAACTTTGCAGAATAATAATGAATAATGTACCTACACATTTTGCCAGTCCTTATTGCCATTCGTTGTATGCCTTTTCTAACGAAACTTATATCTAGGCTATTGAGGAGAGATCCAATGGGTGCATTAGGTTACCGTAATGCAGAGAAATCACTGAGTAAGATGGATGAATCTACAAATGGTCGTCCTTACGAGATGAGTGTTGTCGCTGCACTGAGAAATGGAGCTGTTCTGGGTAGTCAAACTGTCTTGAAGAGTGACCACTGCCCTGGTTGTCAGAATTTGAGTTTGCCAGAGAGGATAGAAGGTGCCCCAAATTTCAGAGAGGTTCCAGGATTTTCTGTTTATGGCGTGGCTAATCCCACTGTTGATGGCATCAAATCTGTTATTCAGCGTATTGATAGCTCGAGAGCAGGTCGTTCAGTTTTCTGGCACAACATGAGGGAAGAACCTGTTATCTACATTAATGGAAAGCCATTTGTGCTTCGTGAAGTTGAAAGACCTTATAAGAATATGATGGAGTACACTGTACGTGCATAAAGCTCCCTGCAAAAATTCATCTTTAAGTATGCCCATCTTTAGCTTCACATCTTTGAAGGTTTTATAAAAACTTCAAATTTAAGCAACTAGTTATATGAATCGAATGCAAGTTTTTTTTTTTGGCTATATTCTTGAACTGTGTTTGCTGCAACTTTTTCGTAATTGTTCTATTTTCAAAAAGTATGATTTTCATCCAGCTCAAAGTTCTTATTTAAACTTTAGTGCAAATACTGCAAGTTAGTGCTGAATTCTTGTTTGTACTGGAAAGAAATATAATCATGCTTGATTTGGCTATTTATACATTTTGAACAAGTAATCCTCCTTGGTCTCTTTGTGTCATTATTGTCTTCAAATGTCTTTGTCATTTTGTGGACCATGAGTGTGTTTGTGATATCAAATAACATTTTTATTTTGGCTCAGGGAATTGATTGTGAGAGAGTAGAAAGAATGGAAGCTCGATTAAAGGAAGATATTCTGCGTGAATCTGAACGCTATGGAGGTGGTATTATGGTTATCCATGAAACTGATGATGGACAAATATTTGATGCTTGGGAACATGTTAACTGTGACTCGATTCAGACGCCACGTGAAGTTTTTAGTTGCCTAGAGGCTAAAGGATATCCGATTATGTATGCACGTGTCCCCATAACTGATGGAAAGGCTCCTAAAAGTTCTGATTTTGACACATTAGCCAAAAATGTGGCCTCAGCTTCAAAGGACACTGCATTTGTTTTTAATTGCCAGGTTAAATGATTCATAGTCGATGCAAGCTGTTTTATAGGCTTTTAACTTTTTTACTAGGAGTCTAAAGGTGGTTGAATGCCCTTTCAATTTTTTTTTGCAGATGGGAAGAGGAAGAACAACAACTGGTACTGTTATAGCATGCCTTATCAAACTAAGAATAGAGTATGGTAAACCCATACGAATCCTCCGTGATGAGTCCATCGGTGAACTAGATGATAGTTCTTCATGTGGTGAAGAAACTATGGATGATTCATCCGCGTCTAATTTAAGTATCGTTGATCAGGGAACAACCAGAAAGCCAACTCGCACATTCGGCATTAATGACATCTTGCTATTGTGGAAGATAACAAGATTATTTGATAACGGAGTTGAATGTCGTGAGGCGTTAGATGCTGTCATTGATAGATGTTCTGCTTTGCAGAATATACGTGATGCTGTCCTACGATACCGGGCATTGTTTAATCAACAGCGTGTTGAGCCCAGAGTGAGAAGGGTTGCATTAAATCGTGGTGCTGAGTACTTAGAGCGTTATTTCCGTTTAATCGCCTTTTCTGCATATCTTGGGAGTGAAGGGTTTGATGGATTTTGTGGCCAAGGAGAATCAAAAATGACTTTTAAGAGTTGGTTGCAAAAAAGACCTGAAGTCCAAGCAATGAAATGGAGCATAAGATTAAGGCCAGGACGATTCTTTACCGTGCCAGTAATGTCTCTTTAGCTTATTAAAATATATCCAGAGAAACAGGAAACATAATGAATACTTTAATAGTTTTAGTAATAATCTGTAAATTGTCAAAGTTGTATCTAATCCTTCCTCCTATACTCATTTGTCTTTGCTCGTGCAGGAAGATCTTAGATCGCCCTATGAGACTCAGCATGGAGATGCACTTATGGAGGCTGTTATCAAGGCTCGTAATGGCTCTGTGCTAGGGAGGGGTTCTATACTCAAAATGTATTTCTTTCCTGGTCAAAGAACTTGTAGTAATGTACAAATACATGGCGCACCTCATGTTTACAAGGTACACTGATTTGTTACCCTTCTCTTTCTTCCCTTTAATTTCCCTGAGAGGGAAAATTACTCTGGATACAAAAGCGGTAGCTAGAAACCTCTTGAAAGCAACAAGGAGAAATCAAATACTCCCCCTCTCCCACAAATGAACGTCATATATACTATCTTGGCCAGTATACAAATAAACGTCATGTTACCTTGAATACTCTACCCCATTTTACCGACTCATACTAACTATCTGTGTCTTCATCTCCATGTCAAGTGGGGGCCTGCAACTAACTATTTCTCTTTCATTCACTTTTTTATTCTTTTACTTTATCTACCAAGCAAGCTTACTTTCCCCTACTACTTACTCTTTATACGCGTGCAAAAGCCTAAGATGACATTATTTATGGGATGGAGTACAATATTTTATTCATTTCTTTATCATATGGGTGGTGCACATGTTTGAGGGCAATGTATCTTCAGTTCCAAAATTTTAAAATTCCATTCGTTGTCTTCAATTCGGAACAATGGGAAGATTACTGGGAGGCTGGATTTATATGCTTTCTCTCCTGCAGTTTTTCCTCGTGATTGGTAATGAGTTTCGGGCTGTCTTGAATCTCTCTTGTAATTCAATCTTTAAAATGCTGGGATGGAAAGATGTAATATACTTTGCTACTGCATAAATCTATTGCAGTTCTTAAATCTGTTGTTCGATCTGGATTTGGTTGCCATCTATTGAGTCTTGTGAGATTCCTTGTTCACATGAGAAGCTTACTCTCTCTATTTTTCAACTAGTAACTTATCCACTTCAGACTTTGTATGTACTTCAAGGGGAATTTAGTACAAAGAACAATTTTACCACTGTGACATGTGCTATTTTCTATAACCATTTTTAAGTTCATTTTAATTTTAAATCAACGACTAGTATGCTGGCTTATGGTAAAGATATAGTAATTTGGTCCTATACAGATCTAATATTCAGGAGCAACCTCTGGTTAATGTTCTGTCAATGGTTGTGTGTAAACAAAGTTATGCTTAAGACAACCTAATAAAGGTGCTGAAATAGTAAGTCTCAGTATTAGTTTCTAATTCCACCTCCTAGACAACCAAAAATGAGAGTGAACTGCTTAAAAAGGAAGTATGGAATATTGATCTAGGATACTTATGAAGATCATTAAAGCCTCAAGGTTTCATATTTCAGTTTTGTAGTTTTCACTTTCGATTTTGGATCTAGGATATTCCACTGAAACCGTTGGTCTGAACTCTGAATACTTTGCTGATGGTGGTGCTTCTTTTAGCAATTGATGAGTCACATGCTGTTATCTTTGGCCTTTTGGAGATGCCAATTAGCGACATCCAGATTGCATACTATACAGTGGCGGATCTAGAAAATTTGTTTAGCGGGGTCGAAGTGTAATTATCAAATTATATCGGGGTCAAATGGTCAATTTTTTAGGATAATTTTTGAAAATCCAAAATTTTGCAATTTTACCAATTCAAGTGGGGCCAAGTAATTTTAACAATTCAAGTGGGGCCAAGTGACCCCACTCACTCTTAAGTGGATACGCCACTGATACTATAACAGCCATGATTCAGGAATCAGTGTAACAAATTTTTTTTTTTTTTGTGGGGGGGGGGGGGTTCAGCTCAAGTGAATTCTTAATCTTGTCCCAGATTGAAGGCTTCTCTGTAACTTTTGGGTAAAAAATGCACCTAGACCCTTGTGCTTGGGCTGAGTGAAAAGCATGTACTGTTCAACTTCTTGTAAGGATCAGGCATGTAGCAAATGAGGTGGAGTGAATTAGGTAATATTGTTGCAGATTGAGGTTTTCCTTTTTTTTTCCTTCTGTTGACTAGAAATGGAATACAGGAACACTCCTGTTTTTCAGAAGCTGTCTTGCAAGGTACAATTGGCAAAATGGGAAGAGGCGATTTCACAAAATTGTGTCAATAAAGGTGTTTTTGACATGTTTTTCCTCCCAATAGCTCTATAATATTTCTTTTACAACCTATACAAAAACTTTGTAGTATATACTTTTTTTGAAAACTATTGCATCATGGAGGAAGCAATTTCTTTCATTGCGTTGCCTTAAAATACTCTTGGTCACATTTTTTCTTGGCAGTGGGTTCCTTGCTTATCTAATCAACTGTGTTCTTATGAGAAGAATAGGAATTGTCTTTATTATAGGGATAGGTCCTTCCGGTTTGCTAACTCTGAGATCGTTCAATATTCTAGCTATCCTTCTAATAAATATAGAAGTACTTGTCAGATTCTCATTTTACGCGTTGTTTTCTCCTGTTTAGGTGGAAGGATACCCTGTCTACAGCATGGCCACTCCCACTATAGCTGGTGCTAAAGAGATGTTACGTTTCTTGGCTGCTAGTGGATCAGTGGATGGTGGACAAAAAGTAGTAATAACTGATTTGAGAGAGGAAGCTGTGGTTTATATAAATGGTACACCTTTTGTTCTCCGAGAACTGAACAAAGCAATCGATACACTGAAACATGTGGGAGTTACTGGTCCAATGGTTTGTTTCTGCTAACTTAATATGATTAACAAATCTTGTAAAACCAAAGTGTCATTAACAAAAGAAGAAGCGTAAAATTTTCAATAACTTATTGCTTCCTTCCTTGTGTAAATTATGAAGGTGGAACACATGGAAGCACGTCTAAAAGAAGATATAATATCAGAGGTTACTCGGACTGGCGGACGAATGCTTTTGCATCGAGAAGAGTACAGTGCGACAACAAATCAATCTAGTATTGTTGGATACTGGGAGAATATTTTCACAGAAGATGTCAAGACTCCAGCAGAAGTTTATGCAGGTCTAAGGGATGAAGGCTTTGATGTAACATACAAGAGAATACCATTAACCAGAGAGAGAGAAGCTTTGTCATCTGATGTTGATGCAGTCCAGTACTGTAAAGAGGAGTAAGTCTCTGGCTGTTGTTTACTATTCTTGTCGCAATTATAAGCCGATTAGGCAATCACTTATTGGACATTGTAAATTATTCGACCAGGAAAGCTTATTGTTTTTCAAAATCGTTGTCAATGCTGGATGCTAAAATAGAAAGCCTTGAATTTGCAGGTCGGCAGGATGCTATTTATTTGTGTCACACACGGGATTTGGAGGAGTGTCTTATGCAATGGCGATTATGTGTGTAAGACTATTTGCTGACGGAAATGTGCGATGTGATGTTCCTTCATCCACTGTTTCACCATCTGCACTTTCAGTGCCTGATGACCTGTCATGTTCGGCTTCTGATGAAGTGGCGCTTAAATTGGGTGACTATCGGGATATACTCAGCTTAATAAGAGTTCTTGCTCAAGGACCAAGGAGTAAAGCAGATGTTGATGATATCATAGAAAGGTAAGATTTAATGGAAGCGAGTATTGTTGGAGCTAAGTCTGGCATTTGGAGCTGACTTGTCTTATCTCTGTTTTGTGAATGATTTTACCTGATTGCCAGAGTCATGCTTTTTAGGTGTATTCTTCTACAAGTCTTTATCAAACCTCCCTCCCTCCCTGCTTCCTCCCAACTTGTAGTAAAGGCAAAAGGAAGAGATAAAGTAAATCTCAAGATTAAAGCCACTTAGCAAACGAGAAAAAGAACCCTCACGTTCAAAGCCATTAAAAGTAGGTTTAGCATCCTGCTGAAACATTAAGGATTGACACAATATGTCTATCTATGTATACTTGATATTGGCGAATTGTCTCACGGCAACCGGACGATATTCTTCTCCAATTTGAGTTTTGCTCACGTCACGAATGCATTGAAGGAAGTATAATAAATAAAATTGACCATCAGTCGCTTAATTTCTTTGTCTCAAAAAGTGCTCATTAATATCAAAGTATTGTCTCATGCCCCACATGAGGTTTACGAATAAGTGATTGTCTGATCCTTATTGATCCATTTTATCAAAGAAATTTACTAAAGAACCAAAAGGGTTTTTTGAACTTAACCCCTTATCCCTTTTATTTGTTTTTGTTAGGTTTTTTAACAAGTGGAGGTGGAAAAGGGCCCATGGGTTTTACTAATTTGCAAATTCTTCCTCAGTTGAATTGGCTGATAGTCTGAAAATCTTTTTTCATGGGAAATGATTTTTCATGAAAATCAGTTTCCAAGGGAAAACTCAATTGTACATTGGTTTTCCTTTGTTTTGTTCTATGGATCAGAAGTTAGAGGCAAAAAAAGAATGGAAAAGAATTGGGAGAATAGATGGAAAAAGGAAAGAAGAATGTAAGTTTTATGAAGGAAATTTGTTTTCCCTCCATTAAGGGAGGGAAATGTTTTGTATCTCATGGAAAACTATTTTTCATCATTAGGAACAACATTTTACACCCTTACAAACCAAACAAAAGAAAGTAGGAAAATAGTTTTCCATATATACCTTATCCTCCAAACCAAACAGACCCTAAGACCATTCCAATGTCCTCCTCGCCTTGTAAAGGGTTTTGTACCCATGACCCAAAATTTTCCTTGCTCGGCCAGCTATAAATTTGGCAAGAATATTAGGGTACCCCTTTGGCTCAACTTCACCCCAGTTTTGTCAAAGGAGCAATATGGAATATTAGTATGATGATAATCTCCATTTTATAAGCAGTAAAGAGGATACAAAATGGCTTTCCCTTGTATATATTCCACATAAATCGAGTTATGTTATCTAGAAATGAATTTCTATAGGGAATCAAAATGCTAAGCCTCCCACTTCCTTAGAAGCTAATTGGAGGTTCCCTCTTCTCTTTACGTACACCAAGCCACAATAATTTTTTCCATAAGCCTCTCCGATTTCCGATTTCACCATCAAAAAGCTTGAAAGAGAGAACATAAAAGGATAGATTAGAATAACAAGTATGAATAAGCCGAAAAACACTCAACCAACGAAGATAAGGCTGACGCGAGTTTGGTTGTGATGAGGTTGCATTGTCACAGAAGCAGCTTGAACGGAGGAATGGGACGGGTCACAGCCACACGACATAAATTTTTGGAACTAATTCAAATTAATGGGTTTTGACCTTCATTTTCACTTTTTAGTTTGAAAATTATTTTGTAAACATAATATGACCAAATCTGTCATATTCATGGTATATGTATATATATGGTAAATAAATACACTACTTCCTCTTTTAAGAAAGGGAGGGAGAAAGAAGGCGTCCACAAGACCAAAATTAGATCACCCTTGAAACCAAAAAAACACGGTCCCTTTCACATACTTTAACATCAAACAGAGACAGACTTGTGCCATTAAGTGTGAAGAAGTGTGAAGAAGTACTATATATCAAGTATTGTGAGTTTGTGACATTTTCGAGTTAGGAAAGCGTAGCATGTAATCATAAACAGGGAAAGTGTTGAATAATATGTTTCCATTGACTGCATAATCAATTAGTATATGTTTGCCCAATTTTGAAAAACTAACAGACATGAGGGGAAATAATGCTTTTAATACCGCGAGTCACCTTTATTTAATAACTAATAACGTGATGGGGAATATATCATGGGGCGCTAAAACGAGATTTAGCAGAAAGACAACTCTAAATTTGCTATTACTTGGCGTTCTGTAACGAAATGGACGAGTTTTAATTCCTTGCTCACTAGATAGAGCTTCATCCATGATCTGAGATAGAGAACCCTAACACATGTATGAATGTGTTTTTAAAGGTCAACTTTAACCATAGTAGGCTTAGTAGCTCTTGAGTATGGTCAAATTAATTGCGGAAAGTCCGTGTGTTCTTTGGTCGGTGATGCTTTTGCGTGTGGGCTGCAGTTAACTGGTGTTAGGGATTGTTTCAGTAAGTTTACAGTGGTCAAGAATGAGGGAGGTGTCATGAGTGAGGATTGAGGAAGCAAGAGAGTAGGGGTTATTATTATTCCCTTGTATCACGTCCCTAAAATTTGTTATCATTCCTTTCCTCCCTTCCACCAAACAATCAAGAATTAGGTGTCAGATTAAATTCTTTTTCTCTCCCTTTCCCTTTCATGATTCCGTTTTTTATATTTAGTAGTGAACTAAACAGCTTGAGTCTTTTTAACTCTATTGCTCATTGGGAAAAAAGAACACAATTGTTTCTGGCACTTTTGGGTTCAAATGACAAGTTAAAGCACCAATATTCAATATGAGGACCATATGTAAATCTGCCACACAAGATAAACTGATATGAGCGGGTCAATGATACTTACTTTTTTGTTTCATTTTGCCTTCGAATTTCTGGGAAGAGGAATAAAGCTCTCCATGGGTTTGTATGACATCCAGTTGTCCACGCACAATCAAGAGCGAGCTTTTCTGCGGAGGATGAATATATTGCATTTCACCTGATGTTGTTTCATGTCCTAGGAAGTTTCGGGCAAATACATGTCTATTACTACAATTTGACATGGAAAGTATCCTCTGGAATAGATGTTTGAGATTGTGGGAAAGGCAGAGCATTTACCTGTGCATTATGGTGATTATTTGACAGGAGTTCTAGTATTTTAGGCATAAAAGGAGGAGGAACCACATGTTGGCTGTCCTTTGGGATTAATAATTGGTGAGGAATGGTGGAATTGTGGAATATTTAATAGTTAAATATCTTGCCGCAAATCCTCACAGGATTACATAATCAGTTACCCGGTCAAGAAACACCTTATATGGAAATAAATCCCATTGTAGTCCCCAAGTATAGAGTATTGACTAGCTCATAAATTGATAGGTCATTAAGACAAATCTCTCATAAAAATGATTGGATATGAGTTTGATAATACTATTAGAACACAGAATGATAATTAGGCTTCTAGATGACTGGATCATACCTAGGACTATAAATTTGCAATTTTGTCATTTTGGGTGCCAGGTGGATAAAAGAATTTGGAGTAGCAAATTTTCTATGTAAATTAATAGTACTTTTTCCTTGTCTGAAAGACAACAGAGAGTGTTATTTATTGTCTCAGCTTTTATTATTCTTTGCTGATTTAGATGGGACTTCTGGTGCTGGCTCACTAGATTAGGTGTTCCAACCTCCCCTCCCCCACCCCGTTCCTCCATCGAAAATGTGAATCCATGCTAGCAGTATTGTTAAATGCAAGTATGTTTTATAGCCATTGAATTCGGCTGGAGTGCAATTGCTTTAGGCACCCTGTGTTGAATTTGTTGTTTGCTCTATCCTTAAAGATGTGCAGGAGCTGGACATATACGTGATGACATTGTTCACTATACTAAGGAACTGAAGCAAGCATCAGATGGCAATGAAGAAGATCAGGCGTTCCTTATTGATATGGGTGTGAAGGCATTAAGGTTAGATAATGAACAACATTTCTCAATTTATATCTTGAAATTATTTTATGATTATCTTGTGTTAACCTTTTTTCAGCATTTTAGAGTTGCTCAAAATGTTACGGGAAATATAACATGATAGCGTTTGTAATTTAGAGTCTTTAGACGATTATACTTCCTCTGTTTTTTTTAATTGCGACACTTTCCATATTAGGAAGTTTGAAATTAGTTGTGACACTTTCTTTTTGGGCAAATCTTTCTCACTGTTATTTCCTTTTCGCTCTTTATTTTAATGAGTGAATATTATTTTCTATATTTTTGTTTTTGAGGAGGCTTTACTAGTAAGGAGAATGTACAAAATAAACAATAAGTTTATTTTATTTAAGTTATGGGACAAAATAATAGAAAATGGGACACCAAATGGGACACTATGTGGGATAGATGATCCGGACTCCTATCACATGGGTCCCCTTCTTTCTTCCTCTCTATTTCTTTTCTTCTCCAAAAATTGCCTAGGAGTCCTTGAAATCAAAAGTGTCACAAGTTCACAACTAATAAAAAACGGAGGAAGTATACGATTGTATAAAACAAAAATTACAAAGGGCCTCTTGAATTTTAACGTTTTTATACTCCTTCCCACACACAAGTTAATATAAATTCAAGCCGAAAGATTCACTATTAGAACTTAAATTTGAGAGGAAGTTAGTTTAGAAGAGGATAAGCTCATAAGTTGAAACTAAGGGTGATTACTTGGTTAAGAGATTGGCTCTCAAAACCTCCTAATAAAGGTGATTAACTAGTCCCAATTAAGGTTCATAGACAAATCTTTCGAATAAAGCAAAAAACTAAGTCATTTTTCAACTTTTATGAAACAATAGTTTCGTTTCTTCTTTTATTTGAAACTATTCTATTACAAAATGAGCTTACATGCTTATATCTATTACTCGTAGTAGCTTACATTATCGTGACATCATCCATGAAAGCTTTTGTCACAAGGCTTATATATGTTATGCTACATCATGTTGGTAGCATCATGCCAAAAATCCAGTTTAAAATACAAAAGGAACTATTAGAAAACAACGAAATAAAATACAATTGGTTGAGCCTTTGTGTTGAAAGGCTATTGGACATCTTCATTGCTGCAAGGACCAATTGGAATGCAAAGTAGACATCCTAACGTTTCCAAAATACTAAGGAATGGTGCAATTGGCCAAGGAAAAGTGGCTGCCCATGTCTTATTTCAGCCACATCTTGTTTCGGCAATACCTTAAGATGAAGTCCAGATGACTTCATATGCTTAGTGACAACTTAATGTAGTAGGTGAAGCAAGTAGGAGCCAAAATTCGGACAATATGTGCTTGCTTAACAAGGGAAATCGAAACCGTCCCGTCCCAACTTTGATGTTGCTGGAGATTCGTCCCTTGATGAAATATCACCAAAGTTGGTGGGGTGAAATGGCAAGATGTTAGAAAACAAACAAAAATAGAATCATTGAAAAAATTCAAAGTAACATACTCAAATCACTTAAAACATTTTGTTGCCCAGTTTTCAAAAACGGACGACGAAGTTAAGACTAAAGCTAAACTAAACTAAAGTAATGGAATCGAATTGGTTCTTGATTGACAGGCGTCTCATGATTAGTGTTAACTAAACCCTTATTACACTTACAGCTTAATATCAACCAAACCAAGTAATTAAACTTCCAGTTTGGGTGGCTAGCTGTACATGCATCACAAGTATGCACCCTTGCGAACTTACCACCGCAGCCCCCCCTTCATTTCAGCCTTTTGAGTTTTTAATATAGCTTGACTTGAGCCCTTATCAACCTGAAACCAAATTTCTTGAATTCGAGCATCCAAATTGAAAATATTTCGAATCTTATTCCTGTCATTCTTGATGCGCAAAAGCTATAAGTCATGGATCACATCGATGGGATTACACTTGATCCTACCATCACCAAGGCTAAGTGGGGATCAACTAGATGCATTCTGCCTAGGATTTACAAAGCTATCACAGAGGACCATGCCGACCATCTTTTCTCAGAGCAGCATTCACTAAGGATTTTCTTTTCGTTGCAGTTTGATACTGCATGATAATGCTGATTAGGGGACACAACACAGTAACCAACAATAATCTAATCCAGGATAATCAGACGATACTAACCAGTCCACCTATACTGAGCCTTCTCCAAGTTTCTTGCCTTTGGCACACACCGTACTACTGGGGCATGCTTGGCCCATGCTTCTCTGACCTTACCCAACTCAAGATACCCCGTGTGCAAAATGAGGTTGCTTAATCCTTCGCCTTGCCCTTTGCTAGCCTAACTGCATGCAGCGATTTGAGTATTCTAGATGGCTCTATCACCCTGACCCACTTTATATATTTAGGATAAACAACTAGCCCCGCATGCCCACTTTATCCTCACTCATTCGCACCCTCGTAAACTTTGTAAGTTACTCTTTCGGAGACTACTCCAGCTAAGTACACTTTATTTGTTGAAAATGTTAGCATATGAGCTCCCTAAATTAGTGTGTATGTTGTTAGTATAGGTGGTATTACCAAATCAATTTGAGCAATGTGATTACTTACTCCACTTTTGGACCACAATTGGTAGACTATCCACTTCTTTATCTTCTTCGCCTATATTCAAGCCCTAAAATCCCCCCGCTGGATGATTGGTTTTGGGCTCTTTCTAACACAGGTCAGCATTCAACTGTGTTATTTTTATACTGTAACGCCTTCACCCGTCATGACCTCATTGGCTGCAAATTGCTCCTAAATGTTTATCTGGGATTGACAATCAAACCCACATACCACCTTATGCCCTTCTAGCACACTTGATCCGCACCATCTCAATACTGCTCTCAACCAAGTATTGCTTAAGTGTTAGTATCTTAGCATATCAGCTTGCTTAACAGTAAGATGCCTCTTCATTGTATAGGTCGTCAACTCCTCTTTGGTCTTTTATATCCTCACCGGTGTCAACACTCAAGCACAGCACTCTATGTCATCCTCAGTCGGACGGCCAAACTGAGGTCGATGACGAGTGCTGGGACACGAACTCCGTACGGACTACGTTGAATTGGTCGTCTTGGGCTGAGTTTTGGTATAATGCCTCTTCACGTGCCTTTGCTTAGATGAACCCCTTTAAGGTGTTCTGTGGGCGCAATCTGCCTCATCTGATATGAGTGGGAAAGGACAAATTGCTGCAGCCTCTTTAGATGCCTAGCTCCGAGAAATCTCTTCTTACTCCTTCATTTCTCTGTTTTTTCTCTATCTCACCTATTCTTTTACAATCTTAAAGTATGCAAACTCGTTGAGTATAGTTGTAATATATTCTTTAATTCTAATAATAATGTAATGGCACCCGAAGTCATTGGTTGTAATTTGCACTTCGGATTCAGTCTCTCTATCCGAACCCACAAAATTCCTGGATTCCCATGTCTACTAACCATGTCACTTTTACAGTATTATTTTCTTGATGTTTTCTTTGGTACAATCTAATATATCTTCTGCAAGTTCACTTGATGTGGGTTTCTTCACTCGAAAGTTGTTGAAATAGTGCTTCAGTCACG
Organism: Patellifolia procumbens; assembly: GCA_947645195.1. Classification (NCBI taxonomy): domain Eukaryota; kingdom Viridiplantae; phylum Streptophyta; class Magnoliopsida; order Caryophyllales; family Amaranthaceae; genus Patellifolia; species Patellifolia procumbens. The sequence continues at coordinate 341,910 of CANSGD010000136.1, forward strand.
CAATTGATTGTCATACATGTAAATAATTTATTCTGATTTTCCATTCATAAGTTATAAGTTGCTAATTTTTGTTCTGCTATCCTGTCATCGATGCCAGTACACTTTATTATGTTGTTCCAGCACGAGACATCCCTCTGATTACTTTTATATGGTTTTCCCGATTCAATCTGCAGGAGGTACTTTTTCCTGATAACATTCAGGTCTTACCTTTACAGTGCTTCTGCAGCAGAGACTACATTCTCGTCATGGATGGAGGCTCGACCAGAACTGGGCTATCTCTGTAATCACCTTAGGGTTGAAAAGTGATTTGCATATTAGCACGACAGTAATCTTTCGTATATGATGTTTACGACTTTGACCTCCCTCCCTGTGAATAGATTATACAAATTTGCTGTCATGGTGATACTGGCATTATTTGCGGGAAACCTTGTGTCTGTTCGACGAGGTTCTGGTCCAATTCAATAAAATGTATGATCCATTTGTGTAATGTTTATATGGTTTAGATCTCTGTAATCACGTCATAATTGAAAATGATTTTCTTGGTTGCATAACTTTGAGGACTATTGTATAGAGTTATACGCGGTGAGTAATGAATAGATTGCCTAGATTTTGTTTCTCAGGCGCACAATGTACAAGTGTTTTGCTTGTGTCTTTCCTACTTGAACCCCGGGCTCCTTCCACCTTTTTTTTGGTGTTAGCGCATTTTATCAAAATATGGTACATAAGTGAGTTTGAATCATTCTCCAAATATGATGCTGATAAAGATGACATCAGGCTGTGCTTTGTGTTAAAAGCTTTGCTAAAGGTGTTATTAGGCGAAGCATCGTTTGATAGTAACGTCACATTGGGCAGAAGACTAAGGTCATGTTGATGCTAGTTTATTTTCTTTTTGATGTTCTTTCACTTAGACAAAAATTACCTCTATTAGAGTGATGTGGTTAACAATATCAAGATTTTACTCCGTTTGGTTGTACACGAGATTCTCAGTACTTCCAGTATGAGATAAACAACCACCAAACAGAAGCGAAGAGCGTGTTAAATCTCTGTTGTGATACTTGTGAATGTAACCCAAAAGGCATAGACAAAGAATTGAACGCTAGATCTCCATGAAATTCTCGACATCTAGTCCTATTTTAATATATAACTCCCCTATTAGCATGAAAAACTAAATAAAAAGGGCCAAAAAATGAAACTTAATCGAATGCAAAGATAAAACTACTCTATTTTACGAACTTTCACATTAGTTAAGGATGAAACGCATAGAGTTTTGTGCATGAAGAGCATGGGAGGACACATAAGTTGTTCTTAGGAAAAACTGTTCAGAATTTGAACTCATAAATCATCACAAGTTGTAGAGTTTTTAACTTAATAAAATTAAAGGGCTATTCTCTTATTGATTTCATTAGTCTTATTCGTTGTAGCTCTTGATAGATTTTCCATTGCTTTATTTTAAGTCAAACTTTGAAAATTTTGACTTGACTATAAATTCTCACTAATCTATGATATATATAATAGTCATCTTGGACTCTGTTAGACTTGCGTTATCTTGCATATTCAAATTATTAACTTTTTATAAATTTTACTAACACAAAGAAATATATCCACGGTCAAAGTTGTATATTGAAGACCCTGTAAAAAGCAAATGAAAAATCTATCTGGAGATAAGGGAGTATAAAACAGACTCGACTCTCTCTCTCTTCACTTTATAGGTGGGGCCTAGGGATACAGTTATATTCGTACATGTGTTCATGACTGATGAGAGCAATATCTTCAATCAAATCCCAATTCTTCTTTCCTTTTGAAGCTGATTGAAGGAGTTGGTGTGAGGGTTGTTAAAGCAATTTAGTGAAGCTCGGTTTTGGGGGCAAACTGGGCTAGTAATTCTTGAAAAGATAGTAGTTGAAGGGGGCACCGCAACCATCGTCTTCCTCATAGTCGTCTTTCGTCAAGAGGAACTGAATAGCCTTCAATTTGGTCAGCTCCTTTATAATCATCATCATTCTTAAGCTCGTTCTCAACCGAGCTTTCTCCTCTCGCCAGAGTTGACTAGTGTCATAGCTCCCCATGGTATTGGGAATGGGATTGTTGATGGCTATCCATTGTTGGCTTTGAGAATGGTAATTGTATGGTTGTTCGGATCATTGTTGAGACTGTTGAGGGAAGTTTGATAGTTATTGGGACCATTGTTGAGATTGTTGAGGAAATTTTGATGGTTATTGAGACCATTATTGATTTTAATTAGGGAAAGTTGGTAATGGTTGGGTCTTTGGTGGTACAAATTAAGGAATGCAAGAAGGATTTTCATTATTAATTTGCTGATTTTATTGTTTAAAAATACATTTCTTGGGTTTTTGTTGGCTAAAATTTTGCTAAGATGTGGATTGTTTGACTCCGTAATTTTGATTTTTTTGGAAATATTTTCAACAAACAAAAGTTACAAGATATTATGAAAGTAAGCAAAATTCTTTAAAAAGAGAAAATAAGGAGAAAAACAATTTTTAAAAAATGTCAAAATATGTCAAAATTTGTCCCACTTTATAGATCTCGAAAAAAACATGACAGTCGTATTTTTTTGACTTTTATTTTAGGAGAAAATAACCATGTAAAAATTTAAATGATTATATTTTCTCTATCCAACCTGCACCAATAAGACTGCGACAACTCATCGGACGCACGGCGTTAGACTTATTCAAGTGTTTCGCAGGACAAATCTCTAGCATTTTTATTTGTTTTGCAACCAAATTTTTGCTGATGAAAGTTTGTGAAAAAGGTCACAACACATAGTCACATACTTATCTGGATGAACTTTTGATGAACAACCTTTATTAAGTCATTGCTAATAAAATTTCTGTAAAATTCATCCCATAAACTTTAGCAATAGGTTATTGCTAATAGTGCTTTAAAAAGAAATAAAACATTCCAAAATAAAATTTGTTGCATGTAACAAGAAATGGAGCAAGTTACTTAATAAACAATCTGATAATTTTTCCACCAAACCTCCCTTACATATTCTTTATTTTCTTCCCATTATAAAAAAACAATGTGGTAATACATAAAGGGATTTATTAGAGTACAAAAAAAAGGAAGGGTAATCACAAGATGAATTAAGATTTAAGCACAAGGCTTGCTGCAAATGCATCTTCTGCGAAAGCCATGACAATCTCCTGCTGGAAAACCCTCCGACTTGCATACTGACTCACAGTTGGAGTCTCTTGCACACGGTCCCTTGTACGTTCTACTCGGTACCGTGCACATCTTACCTTCTGCTACTCTTGGTCCCATCTCTGATTCACATCACATGCCACCAAAAAGTGCGGTAAATCTCACAATAGTCACAAGTTTAGAGATTATTTCCAAAGAAACAAGTACTTCCTCCATATCATAAAGATTGCAACGATTTTACATAAAATCTCACAATAGTCACAAGTTTAGAGATTATTTCCAAAGAAACAAGTACTTCCTCCATATCATAAAGATTGCAACGATTTGACATAAAGTGTGAGTAGAAAATGTCAAATCGTTGCAATCTTTGCAATACGGAGGTAGTATATAAAATGTGTGCTCGTGCTAGATCATCAGTTTTAATTTAACACACTTTCTCTTCAATAACCAATATTCAATAATTTAATAGTAATAGTAATAGTAAGAAGTATTAATGAATTTTAATAGTAGTAGTAACTAGTAAATAATTTAGTAGTTTTAGTAAGCAGTATTAATGAATTTTAGTAGCAATAAGAGTGTAATTTGTAAAGATAATTTCTTCTCATTGCCCTAATAATGGTACCACATTTTCTTCACAATTTTTTCATTTTTGCACAAGACTGGACGAACCTTACCATTAATAATACCATATTACTTTCTATGCAAAACTAGATATAAATAGAGTACTATTAGCATCATCAATAAAACTATATTTAAGAGACTAGTCATCAACTTAAACTTTTAGTTGAGCTGTTTTTTCATCATGGTATCAAAACTAGTGTAATCACAACATTACGAGTTCAAATCTTATCTATTCCTCCTTCTAAGTGCGATATTTAGCGGCAAGGCATGTGCTTGCATCCACTTTTCAAACAGAAGCAGGGGCGGATCCAAGGGGTACATTGGGGTACAGGCGTACCCCACTCCAGAATATGAAAAACAAGCAAAAAACGGAAGGCCCAACCCATAGTATATGTATAGGTAGCTCTTTTTAAGGTGAATATAGGCCAAAAAGACCTCAGAAACACATCTTTTGGAGCAAAACAAACTTGATCAAATCAAGACTTGCACGTTCTCTCTCTTTCAGTTTCATGCCACTCACCTCACATGCTCAGACCTGACCTCTCTAATGGTTATATAATTGTAGGGTTGGAAGATGAAAAATGAAAAAGGGGAGTTCTTTTCAAAGGGAGGTGGAGGAAATTCACAAAAATCCTCTATGTCACCTTCTCCATGTTTAAGAGACTTTTTCTTGAAAGTTAGTGATGTTTTCAGAATATGAAAACCCGTAGGATATAATTTACAAAAATCCACTATTTGCATAATGTTAAATTTTATGTTTATGTTGATTTTTGCAATATTTAACTTTTTATTTTAAAAAAATTGTCGGATGGTTTAATTATTTTGTAACCGTACCCCAATCTTTCAAATCCTGGATCCGCCACTGAACAGAAGGCTCTTATATAAGAGGCATAATAATATACAAAATTATTCCTAAAAGTATAATCATCACCTTAGACATTTAGTTAAGGTAGATCTTTGATACATCATTTAGGCCTTACTCACCTTTTGATTTTAAGAACAAATTTTTTATTATAATTACAAAAATCAACTTATTAGTAAAAATAGTGTTATTACCACCTACCAAACGATGTACTTTTGTAAGGTGCACTCTAAATGTATGGTTCACATAGAATTGTATCTAAAAATCAGATTCTTTTGTATCCGCAATATTATCATCGGCTACCATCATATAAACATCAACATTATAATGACACCATGCATGCCCATATTAGTATTATTATGCTTTAATGGTGAGAAAAGGAAGGTGTACCTAAAGACAATAATGCAAGCAGAAAAACAAGAACAAAAGCTACAAAGGGCTTCATTGGCTGCTTGGAGTACTTTTAGACTCTGATCAATTTCCAGTAGAGATCAACTATTTCAAGAAAAAAATGCAGCACTTGTTTTGGTGATGAAAATTGACACAATTAAAGCTAGTTTTATATGAGAAGAAGTGTATGCCAAATGGAACATTGACGCTCTCGATGCCTCAAGCAAACTACACGTACGTCCCATGATTCATGAATAATGTGACACCTATTTGTTCCTCCATTTTAAAGTAGTTCAAACCCTTAGAATGTACTTCCTCCGTTTTTTTATAAGTGCTACATTTTTCTTTTATGACAAGTGCAAAATAAATGCTATATTTCTAAATATGGCAACTTAATGTGTCTAATTACTTTGCATAAAGATGTGGTCCCTTTCTTTCTCTCTCTACCTCCTTGGTATGTGTGTACTTTCTCTATGTAGCATTTATAAAGAAACGGAGGAAGTATGTATTGTCCATTTTAAAGTAATTGACACAATAATAGTGGTTGAAGTTGGACTTCTGTGAGGTACTTTCCCATCTTAATTTTAACCTTAAACCTCCTTTTTATTTCTTAAATTCTATCCATTTATTAAAGAATCAATAACTGAAGAGAATAGGCCTTTTTACAAAAATTAACTAGAGAAAATAGAAAATTAATACACTCTTAGAAGCCAAAAAAATGATAAATCTACAACGTTGAGACTGTGAGATGACGATGTATCTTTTTACCTCTCACATAAATGGAGAGCTCGTGACCTAACATTATAACAATTCTTCCAATAGCGATTTTACTATTTAAATAAGATGTAAATGGACACGAATCCTCTTATGTTATAGATTTATCACTCATCCTTAGAAGCCAACTTAAGATTACATGGGTCACATGTATCTCTTAGAATTAAACATTATCATTGGTTATTACCGAAATCTCATAATATCTACTAGATTTGATTTAATTTAAAATGGATAATGCTAAACACTTGATTAATTGGCAATTTGGCACCTACTCCACCTCCGTCTCTATTTACTTGCTTCATTTTCATCAAAAGAAAGTTTCTATTTACTTGCTATATTTCGTTTTTGACATGTGGTTCACATATAATTTTCACCTCTTCAATGTCCTTTTCCATTTTAACCTGCATATCTTTTTTATGGTCATATACATACTAGTATAATAATTGTGTTGATCAATATCACATTTTTACATTTTCCAACACACCAATTATGTATTTTTTGAAAACCTTTCTAAAATAATTATAAAGTAAAAATGGAGATGGAGGGAGTAATACTTAATAACAAAACTAATAATATTTATTTACTCCATGAGCCCCAATTAGTCCTATTAATTAAACAATTTAAGATACAGTAGTTTCTTACTAATTTAAAACGTGATTAAGTTCTTTATAGTTGTCTTATTCTTATAACTTCTGACATTATTCATACTCTAATTTGACTATCTTTTACAATTTATACTTAGAAAATATAATAATATACATATAATATCTTCTTAGATTTATCTTGTGATGTGTTTTGAAACCGTCTTTTTTACAATATCCGCTTATTGATATCTCGTGAAGTATAAATGATTGAAGCCATAGGCAAATGTGAATAAAAAAACGAGTCGAGGAAAAAAGTGGGAAGTAATTGTTAGGTACAGAAATATAGAATAGTCATGGTCCCCAGTTTTTCATTGAAATTGACATGACATTGAAAAAGTATGACCTTTTGAACTAGGAAAAAATTTTAGCCATTGATTTTAAATCCATCAAATTTCGCAGTGATCCTTGTTTTCCTTGCCGATGAGCGTACCAAATCCATGCAAATTTCATTCATCATAAATCCTCAGCTCACAATTCAAAATTCACAACCATTAATAGAAGTAAATTGAACCATAAAAGGAAATACTACATTACTACATGTCTATAATAGACGTACAAATATAGTGCATGTAGTAAATTAGTGCAATAACTTTATTTTAGCCAACCAACCAACATTTAAGATGAAATTAAAGCCACATTAAGCAGGAAATTTTAACAAGGCCTAGTGCAAAAGCATCTTCTGCGAAAACCTTTGCAATCTCCTCCTGGAAATCCTTCAGTTTGGCAAACATTGGCGCAGTTCCTGTCACCACCGCATGGCCCCTTGAACTTATGACTTGCAGTTTCACATGTTCTTGCTTCTGCTACTTTTGGCCCAAGCTCTTATTCATTTGTAGAAATGGAAAAAAGAATTTAGAAGTTAGTTTATGATGCTAAATTCAATTACAACAAATTATGTAAAATGCTTACAGAAAATAACACATCTGTAAAAGACTATATTCAAAAGAGAAGTCCAATTCATACAACAACTTAGTGGATCTATTATTGTAAGCGTAGTAGTATATGATTTTGCAATGAGAATTCCTTACACTAATTTAGTGGTCGTTTGGTTTATGTGGGAAGTAGAAATACCCATGAAATTCTAATTCATAGGAAATCAATTCCTTAATCAAATTCACGGGAATTTGGCTAAAGTGTTTGGTTGACAATGGGGGAAGTAAATTCATGGGAATTTCAACTTACCTAGGAGACCCTAGGTAATTAAATTCCTCCATTTTGTGGGAAGTTGAAATTCCTAGGTTTTGCAAATTCCTACCTTTTGCCTTTTTAGTGTCAACCAAACAACCCACCCATTTCTAATTCCTGGGAATTTCTATTGCCCATGTTTTTTCATGTTAACCAAACAACCACTTAGTATAGACTACTTAGATTTAGAAGGTTAACTTAACACATGCATGAAGACAAAATAGTGATTTACAAGACTTTGTTGTATAGATTTGTAATTTACTATATAATAAGAGTTGTTTAATAGCATGTTTAAGAAATGTTTCACGGTACAAGATCCTAAAATATAGAGGTCTTAACGATACTACATAGCTCAAAATTTTAACAAAATATTAATTTTTTTTCCACCTCACAAAGAGAGCCAAAAAAGGATCTTTCGTGTGCTATATGATGTTAACCTTTTGTCAGGATATCATAAATTATACTACAAATTTTAGTAATGAAAATTTTGTCCTTTTTCATTTATGTGAGCCAAATTATTAATTTAAATGCAAGGCCACCAAGTTTTTGGAGACGTACTCCTATATACAAAATAATCTTAGTAATCTTCATTACTTCAAGTAGATATTTAGTAATGAAGTGATAGCTTGAAAGATATAGTGGTTAATGAATGATGTTTATTAATACTATAAATTTGAAGGATCTTTAAGAAGGATAACAATATGTAATTAAGGATGAGAATTATGTAAACCTGTGGCCAAAACAAGCAGGAGCACAAGAAAAACAGCTGTAAAAGGCTTCATTGTTGGCTGCCCTATAATTCAGCTCTGAGAAAACAATATCTCTAGGAAATAAGTAGGTAATGGAGATATTTGTTCTAGTGATACAACCCAAGATAGCTCTAGAGCTGCTTATATAGGACATATGGGGTCCATAGTCCATTAGCCCTATTCTATATGCAATTATATTAAAGATTCGCCAATAGAAAAAGCATACCCATTGATTTAAAAAAAGTGGAAGATATATTGCAAAAGGTGAATAAATGAGTGTGAAATCCAAGTTATCCAACTCGCAATAAGTTACCGTTTTCTTTTAGTTGCAACAAATGGATATTTTTTGTGAGAGATAAAAAATTCATTTGTTGCAACTAAAAGAAAACGGAGGAAGTACTATATAATGCATTCGCTCAATAAATAATGTAGTGCTACAAATATACATGAAAATGTTACTAGATAATGCACTGCCTTTATTTTTATTTTTTAAAGGGTATTTTTATTGGTAACACTAGTAATCAAATTCTATTCTCGAATCTATGAAATCGTCTTATGATATTATAAATTTTTGTGCAGTAACCTTAATGATTTAATGGACTTTATTTTTCTGTTCAGTTCTTGACAATATTTTACTCTTACATACATACTTCCTCCGTTTTAGTATAAGTGATACATTGTGTCGTTAGCGTATTTTGAGGCAAAAGATTCTAAGTATGTTTAGGGGATTTTTAATTGTGATGTTAGTATGTGTGGTCCCCACCCCCACTACCTTTAGATTTGTTAAATGAAGTTAAAGTGTGGTTATAAATTTATGTAGGGGTATTTATAACTTTATAAAGTGTTTCACTTATTTGAAAAAATCCAATTATAGAAACTGTATCACTTATATTAAAATGAAGGAGGTATTACTATTCCTTTTCTGTTTAGTTCAACTCTAATAAAGTTAAGCTAGATTTAGACAAAAAGAACTAGCCCTAAGTCCAAATGAACCTCAACCATCAAAGTCTTTCTTTTGTTGGATAGAAAGTACTTTTAATTTAGAGTAAGTCTTGACGTAGACGATTTATCTATGTACTTATGGATAAATCATAGTAAAATTACATAGCGGCTCCCTCGACTGGCGGCATTTTCTGACCTAGAAGTAGACGGGGCGGGCCATGCTTGAATTCAGAACAGACCAGACTTTTCTTTGTTTGAGTTGTTCTCGCGCACGCAGAACAAAAGTTCTTAGTTGTCTGGGAATGGACAAGTATGTAGGACTCCTCTGTTGAATAGAGTTAGGTTATTACCTGCCTCTACAAAAGAAGTTTACTTTACTTTGTATCGTTTAACGGTCACAAATTGGAACCAGGAGCAATAAGAATAGAATCCCTCACCCTCACCCACAACTACAACTACTAGCACTTCAAGAGGCTTAGATTTTAAAGGAATTCCTATTTATTTACTTGATCGATTAAGGGCATTACTAACAACTCATTGGTTTAGTCCCAAGGCGCCGAAAATGTATCAAGTTTTGACATAAAATAATAATGTTTTAACTAATAAAAAATTAACAGTAAGGTTTTAACTACAAAAAGTGTAAGTATTTGAAATTTTAAAATATTGAACTTTTAAATTAAAGTTTTACAACTTAAATTCAAAGTTTCATATTATGAATAGAGTTGTAAGGGTTAGTTCTCCCCAACTTATTTCAGTTTGGTTTAGTTCAGTTTGATTAAGTTTAATTTCATTCAGTTTAGTTCAATTATTTTTATTTAAGTTATGGACAATAATTTTACTCTCGCATTTCACTATTCCTTTTATTGTAATCACTTCAATTTGATTGAGTCTACTTTAATTGAATTTCAATTTAATTAAGTTTACCTTCAGAATACCTTATGTTCAAAGTTTGAACTTGGAAGTGTAAACCCGTGAAAAACGAGTACCGCACTGACACTGTGCTTGAGAGTTGGGAAAATTTGTCAGCAAGGACCTTTTAAAAGAGTATTTTTGTGAGAAAGGACCTTTTAAATTTTTTTTGACTTTTAACAACCTTAAACAAAATTTTTTTTTGCGAGAAGAGACCTTGAAGTTTTCCGACGTTGACCACCGGAAACCGGCGTTGACTAATATTTTTTCACAAAAAAACTCTTTTGAAAGGTCCTTTCATTAACACCCCCCACCTCTCTCTCCTCCCCCACCCACATCCCACCTCCTCCCGTAACCAGCCACCACCAACCTCACCCCCACACCATCTTTGTCGGAGTTTGCCGGCGACGCTACCCACCACACGGTACCCACAACCCTGCCGCATCCTCCATCCATTGTTGTCTCTCTCTCCTCTCAATCCCCCCCTCTGTTTGCTGCTGCCACCACACGGTACACCACCACCATATATAGGACGTCGCCAGAACTTAAGGAAGAGCTCAAGAGACGGAAGTTGATGAATCTACCGTAGCTGAGGAAGTTGGTTTGAGTGAGTGAAAGGTGAGCAGGGGAGGACGAGGAAGGTGGTCAGTCAGCGGCATGTGGTGGTGTGAATTCGTGGTGGTGTAGGTCCGTGGTGGCGCAACCACGAGGATGTGAGGGGAAGCGAAAAGAAACAAAAGACCAGATTAGGATTGCAAATAGGAAGAAAATATTAGTCAACGCCGGTTTCCGGTGGTCAACGTCGAAAAACAAGCTCAAGGTCTCTTCTCGCAAAAAATTTTTTGTTTAAGGTTGTTAAAAGCCAAAAAAAATTAAAAGGTCCTTTCTCACAAAAAGCTATTTAAAAAGGTCCTTTCTGACAAAATTTCCTGAGAGTTGAGATAAAAGGACTTCCACTCATAAAGGCTAGGCTGCTGGGACCACTGACCAAAGACACCAATGTGCTATCTATGTTATATTCAGTTTCAGTACGATTTGTCGTGAAGCCTTGGAGGTTTCTCGTGTACTAGTGCTTTTATTACTTTCTCCTAAAGGTGAGCGAGAGCGTGAGACTAGTAGTTTGGCACCCGATGTTTGGGAACTAGGCTTCGTAAAACTTGATCCGATTTGAGACTGGCCTAATAAAATTAGGTTATAAACACGAAATTATAATTTGGGGCCGTATATAACCGAACTCGGAAGAAACAGTATAATTGTGTCAAACTAAACCGATCGAGAATCGACCTGACTGATGTTTTCTCCAGGTTTTTAATTGAATTCTAGAACATTTTGGTTTTCAACCTGGGAAAAATAAAAGATATACTTTGTCCTTAAAATTTGACGTTATACTTGTGATATCAGTCATTTTAGTTAGTAGTGTTTACGTATATTATTGCATAAACAATAAACTTATATATATATAACGTAAAGAATAAAAAAATCATGCCAAAAAAAGAAACAAAAAGGTGGCCTTGACCTCCCGATCGACCCGAAACCGAATTCTCTGGGTCATGGTCAAGGGTTTGCCAACCCGTTATCGAAATTACCGGAACTTACCCGACCGAAAACCACCCCGGCGTTTTGTCAGGTCTATCCTAGATTATTGAAACTAATTAATCGACACGCAACAATATAAGGACGTAAAAGGAGAACATTAAGGATTAACATAACTCATTATAATGTGTTAATTATGTTAGCATGTAATATGATGCGTTAATTACGTTTACATGTAGGAAGAACAAACTGATTTTTTAATTAAGGAGAGAAAGAGAATACATAATAATGGAGGCAAATGGAGAATAAAGAATTGTTGGTACAAAAATGATTTTGCAAACAAGCAACGATGCCCCGTCGCAAGTTGGTCCAGAACACCTGGGAGGTAATTCACTCTCCTAAGAGTCACTGGCCCTTAGCAATAAGGGTTACCTTTAAAACCAAAGGAACCTCACTAACACAAATGAGCACATAACTATCAATGGCTAAGAAATAGCATGCTAAATATAAGTTAAATAACTTTGAAAGAGTAATAGAGAGACAAGTGACCAAAATAAAACAAACAAAACTCGAAGGAAACTATTTCATTTCATTGATGATAATAATTCCGGTCTTACACAAACTTTTATAGAAAGAAAAATAAGAAACAAGCTTAATTGAGGAAGAAAGACAGGAATATCGTCTTCCTTCTTGCACTCAATGAGACAATAACAATGGAGGGCGTCTAGAACTTAGAATGTTCTTGCCAAATAACTACCTAAAACTATGCCTAAGATCCAAGGATAAATTATGATATCTGTTGTGTTGATGATTGATTGTTGATGTCCTCTTCGTTTGGTTGAAGCCTCTATTTATAGCCAAATGGAGTAGCAGTTTTCTTCCTTCGAATTTGAATTATCTTCTTAACCTCCAAACAGCTGGGAAACTTTTGAATTTGACGCCTGATATTGGACGCTTCTTGAAACTTTTAGAGTTTGCATCCCTTTGAGACTCTGGTTGGCTTTTGGGCCTCTTGTCATTTAATACGTGTAAATTCTTTGACTGGGTCAACATTACATGGACCTGGGCTAAAAAGAAATGGGTTTATGTGGCCCATGGATCTTAAAGTCCAAAAACTAAAAGTGGTAGTAACAAGGATATATATATATATATATATATATATATATATATATATATATATATATATATTACCCACCTTATAATCTAAATACACTAGACTAGAAAAGGCGCATAACAAAATGCATAATAGAAAATCGCATACTTTGTAAGTTCTCCCTTGCAGACTGGTCAGCCGATCCAAGGCATTCCTAGAACAAAACCATTTCCGTAAAATTGAAATAAAATATGGTCACAGAGAAACTAACTCTTTTTTTTTTGGTAAGGAGAAGTGGCCCGGATTCCGCTCGGGTCCTATTGGGCCAGACACTTGAGAGTAGGGGGAAGGGTAAGGGAAATCCCTACCCTCAAAGTGCCCCTAGTGGGGATTGAACCCCCAACCTTGAGGTTGGAAGGGTACATTCATTTCCACTAGAATAAGTACTACTTGGTGACACTAAGGGCCTGTTTAGATTTACTGAAAACAACTGAACTAAACTAAACTGAACTAAACTAAACTGAACTGATTGGAGTTGAACTGAACTAAACCGATTGGAGCTGAACTGAACTGAACTGAACTAAACTGAATTGAATTTAATAAATAAATAAATAATATTTAAACAATAATAATATGAATATTAAATAATAATTATGATGATATGTAATAATAATGAATAATTATTAATGAATAATAATAATTGTATTTTGGATATTATTAAATGACAATTATAAATAAATAATATTAATAATCATAAATTAATAATAATAATGATTAATGATTATAATGATAATTAATAACAATTATGTTATAGTCTTTGTAATAATATATTAATACCTGATAATGATTATATAATAACAATAATATCTAAGAATTAAATTAATATTAATATTTTAATAATTAGATTTAATTATATATATTAATATTTAGTAATAAAATAATGATTCGGTCGGACCGTGCAAAATTACATCATAAACCGTTTTGACGTGATTTGATTGGATTATGGGCTGAAAACGCGGGTTTGTTTGTGCTCTTAACCTAAACCATGTTCCTCCCTAATGATAATAGTAATAATAATGAATAAAGTTATTATAAACAAAATAATATATAGATAATAATAATACTTAATAATAATGATATAAAAATAAATAATAATAATAATAATAATAATAACAATAGAATAATAGTAATAATAATAATAATAATAATAATAAAATAAGAGCAATTAGTAAAATAAATTAGACCAACATAATAATATTTAACATAATGGTTATAAAAGAATGGAGCTGAACTGAAGTAAACTGAACTGAACTGAACTGATTGGAGCTGAACTGAATTGATTAGAGCTGAACTGAACTGAAATTAAGCTGAAATGAACAGGCCCTAACTCTTGAAAATTTACGACTAGATCCATTGCAACTACTCTAGTTATTAAACTTTATTTTTAATAAAACAAAAGTTAGTGAAATATTCAATACAATTAGAGTGTTTCGGGTTGTTCTCTAACATAAATGAGATAAACGGAATTGAACCCAACTGAGTGGAGCTGAAATGAATTATTTGGAGTTAAACTGAACTGATGAATTGAAATAAACAAAGTTGTAATGAGCAGAACTGAATTGAAAATAGTAATATGCTCGTAATCATAGATGATTAAATAATACTAATAATTATAAATAAAAATTAATTATTATAATGATGAATGATACTAATAACAATAATACCTCCTTATTTTAATAGGGACATTTTTTCATTTAGGGGTGATTTTTTTAATTGGGACGCTACTACCTTTTTCTCATAAATGATAAGTTGGTCTACCTAATTGTTACACTTTTCTCTTACTTTTCTCTCCGTCTCTATACCTTTTTTACTTTTCCTTACTTTTATCATCACTCTCTCTTACTTTTGCACTTTTTCCTTGGTCTATGTGCAAAAGCAAACGTCCCTATTCAAAACGAAGGGAGTAGCAATTAACAATAATGATTAATGAATAAAGATAATAATATTTTTAGTTGTTATTAATTGATATTATAAATAAATAGATTGTAGTAATAATTATTAATAATAATAATAACAATTAATAATAACAATAATTAACAATAAAAAGTACTCCATCCGTTTTTTAATATGCACATTGTACCATTTTGGGATGTTTTTTTAATATGTACCTTTTTACCTTTTTCCATAAATGGAATGTTCTAATTATTACACTTCTCTCCTACTTTTTATTTCCTTCTTTCTACTTTTTTCACTTTTTCCTTACTTTTACTAACTTTCTCTCTTACTTTTGCACTTTTTCCTTACTTTTACTAACTTTCTCTCTTACTTTTGCACTTTTTTTGGTCCGTGCATAAAAGCAAATATACATATTAAAAAAACAGAGGTAGATAGTATTACTTGATGATAATCATATAATAACAATAACATATAATAGTAATTAATATTACTATTGTATGTACTCCTTCCATTCCCTATTGATCTGCTCGTTTACTGTAGCTATAAAAACCAAGGCAAAAAGGAGAGATGATGTAAAGATATAATTGATAAAATAATACTTCCTCTGTTTCTTTTTAAGTGCTACATTTCTTTTTTCACACTTGTCGAGACACATTTTGTATGGTTTTTATCTTTAATTATGCATTTGTAAAAATTATGACAACAAGATATTAAAAATGTATACATCAAGACGAATCAAACAAGATCCAACAAGACTATATTTTTTCTTATGCATAAATTGTAAAAGCCAGTCAAACTATAATGGATGAATAGTAGAAAAGTCAATATGTAGCACTTAAAAAGAAACGGAGGAAGTATTTAACAATAATAATAATAATCATAATAGTAAGTGTAATTAGTAAATAAAGTAGATCAACAATCTATCTATCTATACATATTAATAATAAAAAATTCATCTTCTATGTGTCATTTAAATTTGAACCCACGTTTTTAGGTACATGTGGCATTCTCGCATTAAAAATTACACGTGTTATTGTCATGTACTCCTATTATATTTGTTAGCTTTTATTATAGGCAATGATTTGATTTTGTGATCCATTTTAAATATAATAAGAGTATATGCTTTTTATAGGCAACTGTTTTGATTGAATTTATTTTCTATACTTCAGATTTATAGCTAATGTCTAACATTCTTGTGAATAATACAATTAAATTTATCTTATAATCGATGTTTATGCATCCATAAAAAAAACAGTATATATATCCCCCCGTTTTTTTTGTTTGTCCTACTTTTTATTTTTGTCCGTTTTTTTGTTTGTCCTACTTTTTCATTTGTTCTAATATGGGAAAATTATATTACACATCCACCCCTACTTCATCACTCTTTAGTCCTACATGTATCCTACGGTTTTCTCTCACCTATTTTAATCCCATAATTACTACTACCTCCGTTTTTTTAATATGTATGTATGTTTTTGCGCGCGGACCAAGGAAAAAGTGCAAAAGTAAGAGAGAAGGTTAATAAAAGTAAGGAAAATGTGAAAAAGGTAGAGAAAATGAAAGAAAAAGTATGAGAGAAGTGTAATAATTAGGTGGACCAGCCTTCCATTTATGGGAAAAGGTAGAAAGGTACATATTAAAAAAGCATCCCAAAAATGGTAAAACATACATATTAAAAAAACGGAGGGAGTATAAAATAAGTGGACTCCTTAATTGTTGTCCCTACCTACATGCCTATGACACCATCTTCTTTGATATTTGGGGGTACGGTGAATGGGACAAACAAAAAGAAACGGAGGGAATACAATGTCAAATTGCCAATTTGCACTCATAAAAAGTAGGAAAAATTGTTTCGAATAAGCCTAAATTTGCTCCATTTTCCAATAATAAGTCAACCTACTCGAAATCGCAGAATAAGTAAATCTTGTAAACTGATAATCCTTCCAAAATTAAGTCATAGCCTATTGGTAACTTGTTATTGTAGATTTACGGTACACGTGACTTGTTTTGATTGATTTTATTTTTAATTTTTTTTTTGACATTTCCCTCCCTCTCCCCTCTCTCTCTCCTCCCCGTCACCTCTGCTTTCCGTGCTCACCGCCGGCGATACCACCCCGCTCTTTTCAGATCCTTGTCCCCCTCCACCGGCGTCCTCTGTTTCCTCCCTCTCCATTCACCATTATCAACGTCAATCTTCTCCTACCAATTTTTCCGGCAATCACTACACTCTGGCTGCTCTGCCACCATTCAAGCCGGTCCACCACTCTTTCACAGACCATTAAGGGTTCTCTCAGTTTGCACGTCTTTTCTTCCAGTGGTTCTTGGGTTCGTGTTCGTTGCATATCTAGGTTGTAGGGGGTCGTAGCTCGTGGATGGTGGCCTGGTGGGTGGTGGTAGAGGTGACCTCTCTTCCCTGTGTGATCTAGTGGTGGTAGGTTGTGTTGTGTTCTATGGGTAGTGGACTGAACGTGGGTGCGCGAGTATGTATGTGGTGGTTTGCTGGGGAGGGGGAAGAGGTGCAATGATGTGGTTTGAGTTGTGGTGGTTAAATGGTGGGTGTGAAAGGGTTGTTGTAGGTTTTACGGGAGGAGGGAGTAGTGGTGGCGGTGGGTGGGAGGGTGGTTTCATAGGTGGAGGGGGGATGGCTGATAGGGTAGAGCTGGGGTGCGGTGGAAGGGTTGGTAGTCAAGGTGGTTTTGATGGCGATGAGTAGAATGGTGGTGGTTCGTACTTCGTAGATGTGGTCAAAAGGGAAAGCAAAGTCAAAAAAAAAAATTTAACCTATTGTTCAGGTTATCGGTCACCTGAACTCATTAAAAGTCAATCCCAATACCCATACAAGCTTTACTTGTTCTTGGATTACTCAAAAGTTAACTTAATATTAGAAGACGGCGAAAAGATTGACTTATTAGAAATAATTTTTCCTAAAAAGTAAGTATATAATTTAAATGATAGAATCTGTTCGTATGACCCCTTATCATATATTCCCGCACGTTCCCTATTGATCTACCCACTTTTCTTTTTCATCCTTATTGTTAAGTTCTACCCGGCCTCTTCCACTTTATTCTTAAAATAACAAAGGTTTATTCCCTTTTCACACTACTTTCCTACTTTTTGGGCCCTCAAATTTTACTCTATCTCATAACCACCTTATTTCTAATATTTAAATAATATGACCCACTTTTACACCATATCTCTTCTTGTCCTTGGTTTTTGTAGCTATAATAAATGGATAGATCAATAGGGAATGGAGGGAGTGACATTTGACATGCATAGTCTTTTCCAAATTTTAATTTTTTTAAAATTTTATTTCAAGATTCTGATTTTATTTAAATATAATTTTAATATCATCTTCCAATGTTCTTTTTTTTTCAATTTTGTTAATTTTATTTTTATTTTTATATAATATATTCTTTTAACATCTTTTCATATTTTATCCATATCCTATTTTTAAAAAATTGCTTTTAAAGAAATATTTATCGTTATAAATCACAATCTATTAGTATTTTCCACAATAAATTCCCATTTTGTTACTATTTGGAAATTATTTGCCTAAATACTTATCTCCAAAATGTAAAAAAAATGACTATAGAATGGAAATATATATTAAAAAGTGATATCATATGTATTTATATAGATTTCCCCCCTTATTTATGAGTTAAATCGTGCGTCATTGGAGCTCTTTGGAGCTATTTTGTGCTAATTACTCTATAGAGTTGTGGTTTTGTTGTTTTATGTTGAATTGCAGGATTTAAGGGGTTTTCCCTTATTTCCGAGCTTTTGGAAGCAACCGCACCTTTACGAGTTGTTATGAGACACGTAGGAGTTGTTACGAGCTTTATAGATGGTTTAAGAGGTCCCAAGACCTCTAAACGTAAAGAATTGAATGTCAAAAGGCCAAAAGGAGTTGACTCGTGCTCTGATCCAACAGAATATGGCCCGATCGGGGAAGATTCATGTGATCGGGTGTTGGGGTTGCGGGCCCGATCAGGCAGACCTTACCCAACCCGATCGGGTGAGATTGTTTGCTTATGTCTTGCGTGGCAAAGGAGTTGGGCTGATCATGTGAGCCAACCCAATGCAATCGTGCACATTTACCCAACCCGATCGGGTGAGATTGTTTGCTTATGTCTTGCGTGGCAAAGGAGTTGGGCTGATCATGTGAGCCAACCCAATGCAATCGTGCACATACCACCTGATCGGGCAGTCCTAGGAAATATTGTTGTTGCCACTGCTGCATACAAGAGGAGAATAGTGCTAGGCTCTTGGCATGCTGCGGCTCGATCGGGCATACCTGACCCGATGGAATCGGTTGAAGCCCAGTTGGCTGCTGCCGCCACAATTACGTGCAAAGCAGTGAAACTAAGTTGGATCAAAAATTGTACCAACGCGATCGGGTGGGCCCATTGCCCGATTGGGTTACGGGGATGCGGAGCCTAATTTCTATATGAGCGTTGAGTCTTAACCGTAGTTCAACACGTGCGCTAATCTATGAGCGTTGAATTAACCATAACCATATATAAGTTGAATTATGGGCGTCGAGTCTTAAACATAGCTCAACACCAACACGTGCTCTAATCTATCGATTCTTGACCTAGGTTCTGATAGTTGTTTGATCCTTTTGATTGGTATAAGCATGGTAGACCGAACTAATACCTTAGATCTTTATTTCATAGTTAAATCTCATTAATTATATTGCTTTCTTTAGTTTATTTAGTAGTTGCTGATTCTTTCCTGATCTTGTCTGAAATAGCTGTTTGATTGAACATTAACTCTGAAACCTGTCTCCCTGTGGATTCGATCCTACTTCCCTTGACTAATGTTGTAGAGGACTTTAAGATTTATTTTTGATTAGGTGATACGATTTTAGCCTGTCAAAAAGCGTAGGCACAGATTGCAAAACTGCCACGTGTCACTCTTCCTTCTTTCTTTTCAAAAATATTTTATCTACGTTATTCTCATAAAAAAGTGCAAATTGTCCATAAGAAACCTTGAACCCGCGACCTCGAGTATGGAAGATAAATGCTCTAATCATTACACCAGCACATTATTGTTGTTTCTTTTATCAATACTAATGATGATATTATATGTTTTCAATGAAAAACAATAATTAAGTAACAATATTTTAATTGCATTCATGGATAGTACTACCAATTTTCAACTTTTTACTAACATCTTTCTACACCAATCTTTAGTTGTCTTAAAGTACTAAAGTATGATACAGATAACACCATAGCATCGCCTAGACCTAAATACTAGTTTTATATCAAAAATTAAATTATTCTTCTTTTAAAGGCTAATCTTCAAATAATGTACCTAAAACAACGTAGATCAGTTCTCATAGGTTGAAATATGTTAATAATAGAATCTACAACAAATGGTAGCATGTAAAAACAATTCTTTTGTCCCTAAAAGCCATCTCATATATATGTATTAAAACAATGAACAATGTATTACATATTTTAAGCTTGAAGGTTTAAACTAGAAAGCACTAATTCATCAAAACTTTAAGTCCTCATATGGCCCTGTCTAACCAAACAATTATATAATATAATACTTGAATCTTTATCAAATGAGCAGAGAAGTTGTTTGGACCCACCTAGTGGCCAGTCCAATCTCCCAAGGAGAAGACGAAAATACCCCTTACTCCTAGTATGGGATTGGAAGTAACAACATCTGAGATCCTACATCTCCAAATTCTCTTCCAGATTTCTGTGCCTATAAAAGCATCAACCACCACAACAGTAAAAGAGCAACTAATCAATTCTCTGCCTACTCACTACATTTGCTTACATAAGCTTACATCATCATTCCCATCACAACTCCGCCTTGCTGACTTAAGCATTGGAGGGGCTTTTCCCGAAAAACCCCGGGCCAATCTTTCCTCTGTTTTATAGGCCATTTCAACTAGCACGTAAGCCGAGTCAAGACCGCACGTCCGCACGTGATCATCCCAACATCATCTTTCATTTCATCTTAAGTTTCTTGGCAGAAACAGAAGTAATTGCAAGTTTAAAGGGGGTTTCAACAATAGCAACAAATTAACCGCAACTAAGAAGTACACGTTATATAGAATTATTTCATAAACATAAACTTATGCAAATAGTGATACAAGTATAGCTAGGTGCTATACATAAGAGCGATACACCAGATATTTTAACACCCTCATATATTGTGTCTATAGTCTTAAACATTTATTATATGTATGATAAAACTTGGCAAGGCGATGAACGTATGCGCTAGGCGTCTCCTTGACGGGGCAACCTAAACGCAAGGCCTGGTGCAAAGGCATCGTCTGCGAAAGCCTTGACACTTTCCTCCAGGAAATCTTTCACTTTGGCAGGTAGATTCACAATTCCTACTACTGATGCAAATTCCCCTGAATACGTGACTTGGAGTACTACATTCCCTTGCTTCGGCTACTCTTGTCCCGACATCTTCTTATCCAACAAGAGAGAAAAAATAAACGCGAAAAATTGTGTTAGAATATCGAAATCAATAACTAATATTGAAAACTTTGCCAACACACAACTTAATTTAAACTTTAAATTATAAATAGTTGGTATGTTGAAACTACAAACCGTGTTGAATCTAGGAAGACCTTGTAAATCTATATTTTCCCCACGTATAACTATGGAAAAGGATGCAGTACTTTTTTTTGCAACATGGATGAAAGAGTCACTTGCACTATAGTAATTGACATTAAGAAAAGAACTCATGTTTTCATTTTAAAAGATGGGCAAGTTTTTTAAAAAAAATGCAAAAGGTGAAAGTGAGTAAACTAAATAAAAAGCAAATGTTTCTCTTAATTAATACTTTTCCTAGCTTTGCTTCAAAAAGATGTGGAGGGAGTGCATACTTTCTTCGTCCAATTTTGTACGTACTAAAATTTATGACTATAAGGGTATCTTAAGAGGAGTTGGGGTTGGCAGGTGGTGAGTCTTTTCATATTTCCTACATTGATCTATCAATTTGTATACCAAGCACATACAGTTCAAAAAAAATGCACAAAAAAAGAGTATCTTATGGAATAAAAAATTTTAGTTCATGGAAGCATATTGTGAATTCTTCAATTATCTTTGTCGATTTAATTTTCTTAATCCAAGCTCTTTAAAAACGATAAAGAAAAAATGGAAGGTAGATTTGAAAAAAGTGACTCGATCCCACTCTGACTCTCTAACCCGGACTTAACCCGATTCAAAATGATGAACCGAGCCGAATCAACTCGAAGTACACCATCAATTACGATTCCTCGATACAAAATGAACCAAGTTTTATTTTTATTAACCGAACATCTTATTATTTTCTTTCACACTAGTCATATGTATTACGATTAGTAAAATCTTGACTCAAAGTATCTTATTTTATCCATTACTATATTTTAAAAATTAAATCTTTAATTCAATAAAGTATCTTATTTTATCCATTACTATATTTTAAAAATTAAATCTTTAATTCAATATTGACTTGACTCAAAACAAACCTAAACGCTATCTGACCCGAAACAAACCCACACGCAATCCAAAGCAGATCCAACCTAAACTAGGCCCGAACATAACCCGACCCAAAATGATCTAACCCATACCCGACCCGATAACCACCTATGTTGGAACAACTTGCATATAGCATAATATGAGATCAAACTTGTCTTAGTCTAGTAATAAGAATTTGTCTTTGTAACTTAGAAGTGATGAGTTCGTCCCTCAAACTTTTAAAAGAATTCATCGTGGTTTGTAGTCTCATTAAGGCATCTTGGAGGTGGTATTTTCAGTATCTAAATTATGGGCGACTAGCGTAAACTATAACCTCTCAGGTTTTTGAAAATCATGTAAAAATTCTAGGTCAAAACATTAAGTACTACTATAGCAAAATGTTAACTATGTTTGTCCTCCCTCACAAAAAAATCTTAATTTTGCTATCAAATATTCTCTTACCCTCCTTGCAGCCTCAAAGTGCTTGAACTTAAGTGTGTTAAGACTTAAGAGTGGCCTGATAGACACTAAGGCCTTGGTGTAGACTCCATTTCATTACTAATCAAAAAGACACAATACATAATATAGCATTAATTTAGTGTAACAAAACATATAATATCATAAAGGAGAGTGAGGAATAGGAACCTGTTGTAAAGACAAACAAGAACACAAGAAAAAAAGCAGCCAAGGGCCTGATTGACTGTTTCATGATGTGCAAAATGACCTTCAACTAATTTAACAAATAATACTAGCTTCTAATATCTAATACTTTGTTATGCAAAGTAACACAAGGTAGAGGTTATTTATAAGAGATCAAGTTCTATGTTAGGAAGAGAATATACGCCAAAAGGTGGAACCCTACTGGCTACGGATTTGTCTTGATGGCTGATGCTTTACTAAGTAAGTGACTAGACTTGATATTGTCATTATAACCAAGTGGTCTCGGGCTCTTGGTACGTGGTAGCTTAACTTATTCCTTACTCAATTAATTAGGGGTTCGGATCTTTAACTTTGAGAATGAAAAAAATTCTTGGTCAATTTTTTTATTAAGTGGAGCTCCCTAAACAAAAAGTTGTCATTACTTCCATTGGTGGACTTCCTTAATTTAACTAAAAAAAAAAGATGTTATCATTATTAATTTCATATAATATCTACATTCTACATAATCTACAACCAGAATTTTCGATATTGTGGGCCTGGTGGGTTGTGGCTAGAATGGAACCTCTTAAAATTGAACAAACTGACACATAATTTTTGTCCTTTTGAATTATTGACCGACATCAATCTATAGTGTAGCTGTGGTGGTCATAAGTAAAATCATCTAAAATTTGACAAACTCTAGCAATAATTAGAACTTTGATAGTTTGATATAACTTTGGCATATGCCTAGGCAAAGTTAGAGCGGACAAAAATCAACCAATTCGTCAATCCACTTCGAACCCAACCCGACTGTAGCACGTTTTATTGAGTTTAATGAAGTACTTTTTTGTTCCAAATTACTATTTACATATATACATTTATAATTTTTCATAATTTAGGAGACAAGTTATTATTTAGTTATCAATATTATTTTATTTAGAAAATTTGATAGGAGCCAATTGTGTATATTTTGATGAATAAGTTGATTTAATAGGGATAGATGAAATGATTTTTAAAGTGAAAGCCTAAACTTTTGAAAGTGGAGAAGAGATGTGTTCAAATGCTATAAATTAGTTTTTTTTTCCCCATAAAATACAAGTGTAAAGATTATTTTACGACAAAAAGAAAAGATAAGTGTAAATGTAATGTGAGACAGACGGAATAGCTCAATTTGATTGACCTATTTATCTAATGATTGGGTTAGGGTTGACATCTCAAAAACTAATATAAATTACTTAGACCTTGTTCTTTTGGATTAAATAGAGATAAATTAAATTGAAACTATAGGAGTTGAACTGAACTAAAATGAATTGAATTTAACTGAATTGAAATTAATGGAGCTAAATTGAACAAAAATAAACTAAACTGAATTGAAATTAAGGAACTGAAATCCCTAAATCATCAATGAACTAAACTAAAATTAATAAAGCTAAACTAAACTGAAATTAATTTGCACTAATTCACTTCAATAGAACAAGGCCTTAATCGCTTATTAAACTGAAATTAATTTACACTAATTAATTTGGGTTTATGGCTTGTAATTAGCCTCTGTTATTAGGAGCCTTGTCCAAAAACAGCACAGAAAATTATTTCTTTTTACGTTAATATAATCTCATACAGCCATACTTATAATAAAATTACATTTTAGAAGAAAAAAAACACTTATTCAATCTATTTATACGAATTATCAAAATATGATCCGACTCATACAACATATTTGAACCGATATAATCATGATAACCAACCGCTATGCGTAGTTAGGATTCAAAGTTACACCTTTTCAATTTGTATTCGAAGTTGTTGGCAAAGGAGCTTTACGCTGAAAATCGACTTGGAAATATTGTAAATGAGGATAAAAAAAGGGGTGGGCCTGGCCAAATGGCCATATTTGATGAAATAATTTGAAAATATTAAATGTTGTCTAATCAACAAAATAATATCAAAGGTGCTTATTTTAAAACAGTAGATAGAATCAAATGAGAGATTGGAGATGGTTGTGCCATTTGTGAAGATAACGTAGTTGCAAGCTCTAGAATGTTGTTGTCCCTTGGGAGTATGAGGACCGCACAAGTGTAAACTAAAGACACATTATCTCTTTGACTCGTTCTTGCAATGTAGGCCGACATCGTCCTTCGATAAAACCGTCGGTGCTTTATTTTGGTCTGAACTTGTGCTCCCTATTTTTCTTGTTCAAGTGATTGGAGCATCTTCGATGAGATTAGTGGTATCTTCTTGATGGGGGGAGTTTGCTTTAACTAAAGCAAATAGTGTATGAGGCACTTAGCTTATTAAAAAAGTTCTTTAACTATAATGATGTTAGAATAATATATTTGGTAATTACAACCGTTGGAGTTAAGGCTTATAAAGCCTCTTTGGGTTTTCCCCAAAAATTAGATATCGCCTATCGAAAGAAGGTTTCCTTTGTTTATTAACTCCATTCCTCTACTTGTCTATTCAGTTGGTTACACTGTTCGCTTTTATAGTTGGAGATCAAGTTTGGGCTTGGGTTTGCTACCCCACACACGCGCGCGCCACCTACCCGGGCTAGGACTGGGCCTAGGATATGGGTTCTGGGTTCTGGGAAGAGCTGAAGCTTATCTTTTTGGACCCGAGCCTAACTGTGTGTGATGATAACTTGTTACACTGAAACGTTTTAAACGTTACAGTTTTTATGGCCATTACTGTCGTCCTTGATTTCCTCCATCTGTTTATTGCATTCCTTATTTGGCCTGATTGTTTTGCTATAAAATTAGTACAATGATGCCATTGTTTATCATCCGAAAATACACTCTTCTCCTCTCTTCTTCTTCTCTTCTCAAAATATTGGGTACGTGCTTTGTCTCCAAAGCCTTTCTCTGTTAGTGCATGGTGACTTAGAGAGGTTGCTGTGTTAACCTTGGGAGCTTTCCGGCCAGTCACGAATACCACCATAGTCGGGCCGTAATTGCTTTCAAATCAGTGGTCTTCTACAGTGACACAGCCTTGAAATCGTTATTTATTCCGCCATTGCAAACAGTCAGTTTTTAACAACAACGATATAAAGTGGATAATTTAAGTTAAATCGTCAATAATTTAACAAATAGAAGAAGATAGAAACGTCAAAGGATAAAAAAGGAAAAGAAAAGAATAAGAAGAAAAGAAACAATTTAAATGAAAAAGGAAGTTAACCGATATATTATTGACTGAGAAAGGAAGTTGTGGATGTTATGAGGAAGTTATTTAAGGGATTCAGTGAAAAATGCGAAAGAGGTATAATGGAGTGATTCCCCCAAATACTTTGCTTTAATAATACAAAATTTATTAAAAGAGGTGGTCTAATTAGACTAACTTAAACCAATCACTTTATTAAAAAGAGCTCTTTATTCAAAAAGGTGTTTTTTTTCTCTTAATTCTACTGGGCTCAAATTGTTGCCTAATTTTAAATTAAAATTAGACGGTCTCTTATAAGACAAACTCTTAATAATATTTACTACAATATATGAATTCCCATCCTATATTTGTATGTATGATTTACTAATTAAGCGCTTGTTCTATTTGTCAAAACTGAATTTATTAGGTATGATTGGACATTATGACCCCTCATTTCCTTTATGTTCACAAGTGGTTGGACCTGATCAGACTTGAGACTTACTTTTTTTAAGATTAAAAGAATAAACGTTTTTGATGTTACAATGAGTATTGACAATTCGAGTCAATAGATCGGGATCAATTTTGTTGATTTTCAATTTTTGCTAAAACACATGTCAAAATATCAAACAACTCAATAAAATGATAATATATGACAATTGGCTCAAATTGAGTTCGAGTTCAATTCAAGTCCAGTTGGGGTTTCATTTAGTGAATTCAAGTCGGATTATGTTTTGGCTTAGGTATCGTCATCTCTATTTATTGTTACTATATATTATTTCATTGAGATTTAAATCTTCACACCCATCTTCAGTCAATGCACGCTCTTTAATACCACGAGTCAAGAGATACCCCCAAAACTTCATTAATCAGACTCTTATTAAAAAAATAGTGTATAAGAAACCAAGAATAAAGGATGAGAATCGATTCTAAGACAAACCTTTGGCACTGAGAAAAACGTCCTAACCAACTATCTCTAGCTCACTCTCAATAAGACTCTTCTATCATGATAGCGGTGAAACTTGAAAGGCAAAATAATGATTTTCGGTCATGGAAATATTAATTTTTTTCTGGTATTAAGTAGCTATAATTAGTGATCATAATTATATACTATGCCTCCTTCATCTCATAAGATAATGGTTGTTATTATTTCAATTTTTCCATAATATCATGCGTGTTTATTATATAAATACTAATATTTCATCCTGAAATACCCTCATTACTATATTTTTAAATCTCACTATATCTTTTACTTGTTCATTAAAAAATGAACTCATATTTATTGATATATGAAATCTTTGAATCATTTACCAATATATTACATATTTTAATTCCCACCATTAATATTTGTTTTTTTCTTAAAATAACCAAAAAAAATCTCGACTTTCCAATGTACTCCCCCGTTTCTTTTTGTTTGTCCTACTTTCCGTTTTAGTCCGTTTCTTTTTGTTTGTCCTACTTTTCGTTTTAGTCCGTTTCTTTTTGTTTGTCCTACTTTTCAAAAGAACTTGGGTGGACCGGGTCCATAATAGAAATAGTGTAGACCAACTTACTCTCCTCACTCCACTTTCTCTCCTCACTCCACTTTCTCTCCTCACTCCACTCTATCTCTTCACTCCTTCTTCTCCGGCGACGATGAGACAATTTCCGACCATCACTGATGGTATGTGGTGAAGGAGAGGCAGCCACGAAGGGCTGTTGTGCGTCACTGATGGTATGTGGTGGTCGACAGTGAGGCGGCCGGCGTGGTGGCAGGCGATAGAAAGACTGAACTGAATGGAGCACTGACGGCCGAAACTGATTCGTACACACCGTGAGAAAATAGAGGATGTACCAAACAAGTCAGTGGCAGGCGCAATCAAATTGAATTGGGGGAAAATTTAGGGTTTTATTTTGATAATAAAATCTTAACTTTTCATTCATAACACTTAACTTTTGATTACAGAACCTTAACTTTTAATTATAAAATATTAACTTTTACTAAAAAAACCTTAACTTTTCATTCATAACACTTAACTTTTAATTATAAAACCTTAACTTTTAATTAAAAAATCTTAACTTTCTCTAAAGAAACCTTAACTTTTGGTGAGCGAAAATTTAAATTTTGCTAAAAAACCATAACTTTTGGGACCTAACCCTAGTCTACAATAAGTTTAGTATAGACCGGGTCCATATTAGACTTTCTACCTACTTTTTCATCTTTCCTTATATAGAAAAATTATATTACTCATTTACCCCTACTTTATCACTTTTTGGTCCCACATGTGCCTTTTAATATTCTCTCACCTATTTAGTCACCAATTTACTATAAAATAAATGAACTTGTTAATTGTTGTCCCCATCCACATGTCTATGACATTACTTTCTTTGATATTTGGAGCTACAGTAAATGAGACAAATAAAAAGAAATGAAGGGAGTAATTGAAACAAGTAAGACAAATAAAAAATATGTAATTACCTTATTTTTCGTAAACATTATCTTTAGCTTGTTGGTTTCCACGAAAAGTCAATTCCTAAGAGAAGTCTCATTTTATGAAAAGCAAAATTTCTTGTCTATTTCCAAGGAAATTACTTTTCTATTTGGTTGATCATGAAAATTTGTAACTAACGCAAGAATTTGTGATCACTAAAAAAAGACTTGTTTTTGTGTTTTCCTATACTCATTTATAGGAAATTACATTTTCCATAAGCCTGTTTCATACAACCAAACAACTATTCAATTTGTATTGTCTAAAAGTTTCAAATTTCAGTAGAATTATGAATGAACCAAACAACACTGTAAGAGAAGAGTCTAAGAATTTTTTCAATAGATCAAGAAATTAAGGTTGATAAGTAATAATAAATTCATGATAATAAATTATTTAATTACTAAATAGTAATAAGAATAGATAATAGTTTACAATTAGAATAATACGTAATAATTATGAATAATAATTAATGAATAATAATAATAATTTAGTTATTATTAATTTATAATAATAAATAATAGTATTGGAATATAGATTAATATATTATAATATTATCAATAACACTTTATTATTAATTAATATTAATTAATTATTATGATAATTAATAATAGTAATAAAAAATTATTATAATTATTAATAATAATAATATATTAATACTTGATGACAATTATAATAATGACGATAATGTCTAAAAAATTATGGGATATTTCCTGAGGTACCCTCGGGGTTAGGGCTTATTCCTAGGGTACCCCTCTGGTTTTCGAGCTAGCTCAAATGCCACCAGAGTCACTGCCGTTAGTTTAAATGCTATTACTACTAAATTTTCGTTGACTTTTCCGTTAAATTTCATAATTATACTTTAATTTTGATTATAAAAAAAAACCCACCCCCACCCCTCCTACACTCTCTGTCTCTCTCCTCCCCCACCTCACTCTCTCTCCCCCTAATCTGCACCGACCAGACCACCACCCCTCCCCCACCCAGACGATGACGACCAATAAACCACCCCTTAATCGCTGTTTCCCTTATCGTCGTTCGCTGGGGGAGGGGTGGTGGTCTGGTCCCTCCAATAAACCCTCGAGCATGTGGAAGCCATAAGTAGGAGGGGGAAGAGGAGGTGAGTCGCGGAAAGATAGGGGTGGATGAGAAGGTGGGCTTGGGTTTGAGTTTGAGTTTGGGTTTGGGCCGCGTTTGGTGGTGGATTTATCGGAGGATTTTGTGGTGGTGGTGGGAGGTTTGGAGTCGATGGCGTAGGGTTTATTGGAGGATTTTGAGGGGGTTTCTGATGAAGGTTTTGTGTTGGTGGTGGGGGCGGCGGAAGAGGAGGATTTCCAGCGAGATTTGCGGTCGGAAAAGTAAGAAGAGGGAGGAGGACGGTTGTTGTCGGAGGATGGTCGTCGTCGTCTGGGTGAGGCGACGGTTTCATGGAAGGGGGAAGGGTGGTAAGGGGTGGGGGAAGGGTGATAAGGGGTGGGGGAAGTGGTGGACGGGGGTGAAGGTTAGTGGTGGGTTGGGGTTGGGGTTGGGGTTGGGGGTGGGTCATGGGTTTGGGGAGGGGGAGGAGAGAGAGTGGGATGGGGGGTTTTAATTTTTTTTTTTTTTTGTGGTTTAAATGAAAAGTAAAGTTTAATTAATAAAAGTTAACGGAAAACTTAATTAGCATTAAGGGCATTTAAGCTACAGATAGTGACCTAGTGGCATTTCAGCTAGCTCGAAAACCAGGAGAGTACCCGAGGAATTAGCCCTAACCCCGGAGGTACCTCAGGAAATATTTCTTAAATTATTATTATCATTATAATAATAATAATGTTTTGTAATAATAATAATATTACCATAATAAGAATAAATAATATAATAATCAACAATAATAATACGTATTATACTAATAATTAATTTAATAATTTAAAGAATAGTAATAGTAATACTAATAGTAATAGTAGAAGTAAAAGTAAAAGTGATAAACCGATAATAGTAGTAGTTGTAGTAGTAATAGTCTTAGTAAGTAATACTCCCTCCGTCTCAATTTGATGTTCCCATTTTTCTTTTTGAAATGTTTTAAAATTTTCTTCCCACTTTGATTTTTTTTCATTTTAAGAAATTTTTTTCCTCATCTTACCCTTTAACAACCACCTATTTACTACATTTTTTTACTTTTTGTCTTACTCATGACCCACTTTAAAATCTTTTATTTCTCAATCACCCACTTTTCTTTCTCTGATCTCTTACTTTTTTTAAAAGCAAAAAGGTACTAAAGTACACTTTATACAATATAAAATTAAAAAGATTCTCATTCACATCAATTTGCATTGGTTTTCCCCTATATTTCAAATGGGAACATCAAATTGATACGCAGGGAATAATAATGAGTAAAGACATAATTAGAAAAATGAAATTTAGCTATAATAATAATTAGTTAAATAAATTATATTAAAATAAAAATAATAGTTATATTTAAAAAATAGTCAAATAAATAATAGAGCCAAACTGAACTGGACTAGATGAATGAAGTTTAGTTTAGTTCAGTTCAATTTAGCTCCATTCATTATAATTTTCTTATTTTTGTGATATTTATTGTTATTGTTAATCTAATTTATTTTACTAATTTTTCTTCTTCTTCTTCATCTTCTTCTTCTTCTTCTTCTTCTTCTTCTTCTTATTATTATTATTATTATTATTATTATTATTATTATTATTATTATTATTATTATTATTATTATTATTATTATTATTATTATTATTCTTCTTCTTCTTCTTCTTCTTATTATTATTATTATTATTATTTTATTATTATTATTATTATTATTATTATTATTATTATTATAAAACAGACAAAAACATACAACTTACAAGAAATTAGTGGGCAGCCGAAATACGATCTGGGCACCCACTCCAATTATCATCCTCATCATTATTACTCCTCCGTTTTTTTAAAATGCACAATTTTCCATTTTGGGATGTTTTTTTTTCTAAATATGTACCTTTCTACATTTTCCCATAAATAGAAGGTTGGTCCACCTAATTATTACACTTCTCTCCTACTTTTTCTTTTCTTCTTCTACCTTTTTCACTTTTTCCGTACTTTTACTATCCTTCTATCTTACTTTTGCACTTTTTCCTTGGTCCGCACACAAAAACAAACATACCTATTAAAGAAAACGGCGGTAGTATTGAAAAATTGTTTTTAATAAGCCAACCTTTAGCCTATCTTGTAATATTAAGTTAACCTTTGAGTAATCTAGGAATAAGTAAACCTTGTATGCATTTTAACTTTTAATGAGTTTAGGTGACCGGTGACTTGAACAATGGGTAATTTTTTTTTGACTTAATTTCGATTGTTAACCGCCAACAAAACCACCACCGCCACACCTCACCACTCCCACCACCTAGCCACCATTTACACCACTGCCACACCTCATCACTCCCACCACCTAGCCACCATTTACACCACTCCCACACCTCACCACTCCCACCACCTAGCCACGATTACACCACTGCCACACCTCACCACTCCCACCACCTAGCCACCATTTACACCACCGCCCAACTTCTCTCACTCTCCTTTGGTGCCACCATCCCTAACTGATAGGCTAAAGTCGTAGCACCTAATCAAAGATAATCCTAAGTCCTCTAACAATGGTAGTCAGTGGAAGCAGGGTTGAATCCGCAGGGAGACAGAGTTTCTAAATTAATATCCAATTAACTAGCTACTTCAGAAGAAAAGATGGAGAATTAATTAAACTAAAGATTAACTAAGAGAGACGAATTAAACAGAGGATTTGACTATGGAATTAAAAGTCTAGGGTATTAGGTCGGTCCACCATGCTTATACCAATCAAACAAGGTCAACAACTATCAAAACCTAGGTCAAGAGTCGAGGGATTAGAGCATGTGTTGAGCTATGGTTAAGACTCAACGCTCATAGTTCAACATACGCCGCTTGTTCACTAACGTAATCAGAACTACTGATGTGTCCTAGGCCTCTAGTCGTAAGACGGATCTGTGCAAACAACTATTAACCACAAGCAATCAACGAAATTGGCCACTAACATTAATCACTAATTAAGAACAAACCACACCACAATCACTCTAATCAAGCCCTAGAAATCAATAGGAGTCTAAATAGCAATCATGGTATAAACATGGCTTCCCTATCTAACACCCTAGAAAGAGAACTACTCAGACATGATCGAATTGACAACAACCAATCTAATTGAAAACCCTAAAAATTGCATTATGAACTAATTGAGAAATAAGCAATTGAACTAAAGTAATTGAGATAAAGGAATAAAACAATAATCAAGACGATTACCAAATTGACGGAAAGCGAAAACTTTAATTGAATTGAAGTTGTACTTGAATCTCTTCTACAATCAAAGCAATGATAAACTAGGCTAAGAGCTCTCTAAGTGTTTAATAATATGAAAGATACAAAAAATAACAACCTAAAAAGTATTTATAGGTCCTAAGAAAACAATAATATAGAGTGGGGAAAATAACGAAAATCGCATCCCCGTGTCGTCCACCCGATCGGGCAAAAGGGCCGCCCGATCGGGTCTGGGAACAGGTTCCCAACAGCAGCAAAATAGGCTTCACCCGATGGGATCGGGCATCTTCCACCCGATCGGGGCCGCAACCTCAGCACCCGATCGGGCGAGACCACCCGATGCCATCGGGTGGTGGTCTTCTCAGGCTCTTCAGAATTCCAGCAACAAGGGGCTAAGTGTTATTCCGCCTGATGGGATCGGGCAAGTCCACCCGATCGGGCGGAAAACCTGAACTTTCTGCTCTTTACTCGTACCCGATCGGGCAGTCGTTGCCCGACCCGATCGGGCGAGTCTACTTTCTTCCTTGCTTCTACTTGGCTTCAGACGCCAAGTCTTTGCACATTTACTTCTTCATAATGGGGTCCAAATACCATCTTGAGACCTCCAAGATGCCTCATAACCTTCCGCTATTAGCGTGGTGCTCAAAATATCAAGTAAATAGGGAGTTTTACCCTAAAACCTGCAAAATGAAATAGAACACACAAACCACAACTATATCGAAATAGTTAGCATAAATAGCTCCTAAAAGCATCAATATCGCACAATTTAGCTTGTAAAGAAAGGGTAAAACTCTATAAGAAATCGATATATCACTACCACCATCACTAGACCACCTTACACCACCAGACCACCAAGCAACTCAACTCCCAACACCACACCACCATGCCCAACACCACGCAACTCCCTTCTCTCTCTCCTTGGTGCCCAACAGAACACCAAACTAAACCACCCAAGCAAACACCAGACTAAACCACCCACCGCCAAAGACCACCACGCCCAATACCAAAATTAAATGCTCAACACCACGCCACCACCAACTCCACTACCAACACCACTCCCAACGCCCAAAACCACCACACCCACCACGCCCAACGCCTAAAACCACCACACCCACCACGCCCAACCCCCCAAAACACC
The DNA here is from genome assembly GCA_947645195.1 of Patellifolia procumbens. Taxonomy (NCBI): domain Eukaryota; kingdom Viridiplantae; phylum Streptophyta; class Magnoliopsida; order Caryophyllales; family Amaranthaceae; genus Patellifolia; species Patellifolia procumbens. The sequence goes on from CANSGD010000136.1 coordinate 375,897, forward strand.
ACATCCACCACACCCAAAACCACCGCACTCACCACGCCTAACGCGCATTTCGACGGGACAGAAGTTCCGGCTCCCCTCCGAGACGGCTGGACAGAAGGTTGCGGCTGGTTAGGAGGGTGTAGAGCCGGTGGTGGTTGTGGTTGGGCGGTTGTTGTTGGGAGTGGTTGTCGTCTGTTTGCAAGGGGGGAGAGGTCACGGGGAGGAGAGAGATGGGGAAAGGGAGGGAACTCTTAAACTTTAAAAAAAAAATTTTAACCACTTATATTGCGCCACGTGTACCGTGTACCTATAATAACAGGTTACCAACAGGTCATGACTTAATTTTAGAAGATCGATTTACAAGGGTTACTTATTCCTGGATTACTCAAAGGTTAACTTAATATTAGAAGATGGGCCAAATGTTGACTTATTAAAAACAATTTTTCCTAGTTTTTAAATTATATCTTTACTCATTATTGTTATTGTTATTATATGATAGTAATTAATATTGCTAATTATTACTACATTTATACTCCCTCTATTTTTTTTAATATGTACATTTTTTCATTTTGGGGTATTTTTTAATTAGTACACTTTTACCTTTTACCATAAATGAAAGGTTGATCTACCTAATTATTACACTTCTCTCATGCTTTTTCTTTCATTATCTCTACCTTTTTCACTTTTTCCTTACTTATATTATCCTTCTCTTTTACTTTTGCACTTTTTCCTTGGTCTGCGCGCAAAAGCAAATGTACATATTAAAAAAATGGATGGAGTAAGAATTATTATCATAATATAATTTATTATTATTTGGCATTACTGTTATATTATCATTATAATTATTATCAATTACTAATATATTATTATTATTATTGATAATTAATTATTATTATTATCATTGATTATTAATTATTATGATGATATAATATTAATTAAATATTATTTTAAGTATAATTATTGATATGTTATTCTCAGTTGATAAAAATTAAATTATTAATCATTATTACTTGTTATTATAATTATCAATTACTCTCTCCGTCTCATTTTGATATACCCATTTAGAATATGGGGAAAACCAAGACAAATAGAATCATAGGAGAATCTTATGTTTATTTTAATAATTTCCATGTACTTTTTTGTCCTTATTGCTTTATGTTTACTCAAAGGTGGGGACCATTAAAGTACAAATGAGTAAAAGGTAGGTAAATGTTTAGATATTGAAGGGTAAAATGGGGATAAAAATGTATATACATAGAAAATATTCTATATGGGTATATCTTTTTGAAACGGCCTAAAACGAAAAATGGGTATATCAAAATGAGACGGAGGGAGTACTATTTATTATATGACTTAATAATTTATCTTTGTTATTTACGAATTTATTTGTACTATTATGGAAGTACTTATGTGATTTGTGTTTTGACAAGAGTAGTTTGTAATTGGTCTTCAACTTTCAGCATATGGATTTTTCTAAAAAAATCAAACACAACATCGGCTTTCTTTGGAGTGAGGATATAATTTTCATTATATAATTAACGTATAAAATCATAAAATATGGTATTATGGTAATATCCATTAGAAAAGTTTAACAAGATCACGCACCATGATTTTCTTTTTTAAATTTCTATTAGAAAAAGCGATCAAAATTTTTAGGTTAACCCTCAAAAAGCAAATATAGCAAGTAATGAAGGCAGAAAGAAAATTCTACTTTAATAGGAATGTCTTAGACATCGTAATTGCAATGCTATGAGAACTTGAGAAGTAGATTAATATTTGGATCCAGGTATGCCCACAGGTCTTTTCGTGTTTTACATTTCATTGGGCTAGAAATAATAATCTACTTTAATTTTAATAATTGAAAAGTAATGTTGTATATAAAATTAATTATTTATAGCACAACATTACTGATTTGACAATTCAGAAGGGTAATGAAATGATATAGTTAAGATGATTTATTTACTTCTTTATTTCAAAATGTTTGTAATATAGTTAAGATGAAGTATTTGTATAGTACCACTTTACAAAGATTTGCAATTTTGAAGGGTAATAAAAATAATTTAATTAAGAGGATTTATTTACTCCTTTATTTCAAAACGTTGTCAAGGTAAAATGAGTTACTAACATGACAATCAGAAGTTCAAATCCTCTCACATGTACTTTTTGAAGCTTTAAACGGATAGTTGACATATCATTAATATTGTCATGATATTGCCTGACTTGGAACAAGTGACAAACAACACTACATGCTCCTTCCTTAAATATATTTTCTCATTACCATAACCATAATGTTTTTTATCGGACGATTCACTTACATAACTTAAAAATTAAACCACATAAGTAGCTATTAGAAGTAGCTACTAGCACATTGGAGTACAATAACTCAATACGATGGTACTCCTTATTCCAAAGACATTTAATTGACATTAATCTGATAATTTGGAGAAGCCATGTACTCCCTCCGTTTCTACAAGATTGTCTCCAATTATTTGGCGCAAGGCCTGCTGCACATACATCTTCTGCGTAAGCCTTGACAACTTCCATCAGGGAATCCCTCACTGTTGCAAACAGATTCACAGTTCCTCTTACTAACGCATATCCCCTTGAATGAGTGGCTTGGAGTGTCACAACTCCTTGCTTCCGCTACTTGTGGCCCAATTTCTTTTTTCATCCATCATAGTAGGGTAAAGTTATTGTAAGAAAAACAACAATTATTTGTGTTAGAATAAAGGAAAAGTAAATGAGATTTTAAAAAGTAACTACATCTACACTGGAGTATTATTTTAAATCGAAAATATAAATTCACATATGTCATGCTCATAATTAAGAAGAAAAAGGAAAATTCAGTATTATACTTTATACACTCTTAATTAATTGAAAATGATCGATGTGATGATGTAATTAAAAGATTAACGTGACCTCGAACATGAAATGGGAGGACTGTAGTGACTAGATGTGAGTCATGTGACATTTTGAACAAGAATTAAATATAATTCCAAATATTTATAAGGGCTATAAGCCTACAACGAACCTGTGGCCAAGACAAGCAAGAACACGAGAAAAATTGCGGCAAAGGGCTTCATTGGCTGCTTCATAGTTTTGGACTTTAAAATTCACAAGAGGTTCAAGAAAGTTTTGAGAAGTAATGTATGTGTTTGGTGATGCAAAGCAATAAGACTTGAGGTTATTTATAGGAGAAATATCTGCATATACCCATCTTGAGTACTTTCTATGTAGTAAGGTCAGCCTATCGGTAAATATTTGGTCTAATAGGTTCAAGGTTATAGGCTTAAATCCCAATAAGGGTATTTGGGGTTGTGACTTCTACTATCATTCCCCTTATACCTAAGTGTTGACCCGTAAAAACCGAACTCAAGAAATTGTGAGAGTTGAGTTCTAGTCAAGTCCTTCTTACAATATAAAAAAAATTGGGCTTGGTTAAATCTAAGTAGGATTGATGAGAGCCAATTAAGGGTATACATAAGATGAAATAGATATTTATATTCAGTGAAATCTTATAAGTTTAGTTTAGATAAGTTAAGGTGAAGAGAGTACCAAATATGAGGCTCAATTATTTTATCAATCTAGAAGCTATGATAAAGCCAAAAGTAAACAGAGTTGTGTACAGATATTTTACACATTATATGGTTTATCAACCACTCAAATGGGGGATGATTTTTTGTAGCCATTTTATTGTTTTGATCAAAACCGTTTATATCTTTAAATAAATAGAAAGAAAAAACAAAATTGTCCATGTTCAACAATAGATTAAGACCATCAATCAAGTTGACCAGATAATTTATACATTATTTTATCATCAAAAGTTGGAATATGAAAATTAGGTATTTAGATATCAAAATGATAATTGAAATATTAAAACTCAAAGTATTGCATTAAAATTTAATATCGAAGTGTTAAACTAATTGCAGAATGATGAAAATATTTATTATTCTTAATACACTATCTTCATGGAAACTCATTCTCTTAACATATTTTTGAAATACTCGTAATTTGCTATTGAAATTTGTCTGGATACATACCTAAAAAAAATATACCTACCTCCTCTAACGTTAAACCCTCTGCAATTGTACACAATTGAACAAATCTCAAACATTCATTATTTTAATAACACTATCTATTTGCCATTAAAATCACAATGTCTACTTACAAACTATTTTTTTTGGATTTTGGTGACCATTCGATAATGTTATTAAAATGGTGAATGGTTGAGAGCATCTAATTGTACAGCGAATAAAAAAAAGACTTACGATCTCTCGACACCGGTAATTTCTTATGTTCCCAAGTTCGCCTATCTTCTTCCCCACCTTTTAGTGTTATGGGCTCCCGTTCATTCCTCATCGTTGAACCCGAAATACAAATTTGCTTGATTGCTGATATGTCTTTCCACAGTTTACTGCCCTCCCGGTGTTCATGGATGATCCTCTTTCTCTTTTTGGAGCTGGGGTATTACATATGTTTTCCGACCAAATAGATTTTTCTCTTTTCAATAAAACAATTCTAAAGTTAAGAGTACCTAATACTTCAATGACAAGATAATAAGCCACTAATGAGCCTGATTATGTGAATGATCGAACTGCATATAAAGTTAACACTTGCCCTTACCCGACTCTATGCTTAAGTATTGTTAGTTATTTAAACCTTCCTGATTAGGAACAAAAACTTGTTTACAAAAGCTCTTTTATGAGCAAAAACTCGTATATAAGATCGGGTTGATTAATAAATGAATCGAGCTTGAACAATTTTTTAAGCTCAAAAGAAAGCTGAATCTTGGGCTCGTTTGATCGCGAGCATGATAGTACTCGTCTATGCTCAATTCGTTTCTCCCCTACGTGAAACCTCATGCAATGAAAAAGCCTTAATTGGCCAATCTAGGGATCTCTCTTTTACATTGTAGTGTAGGAGAAGCTCATTTCACTTAATGGTGTAAATGGGTCGTGTCAAATCAAGTCTAAGTACTACCTTTTATATACTCAAAGTCGTTTAATATTCAAGTTTGAGCTCAGCCTGAACTGGAGCTGCGAGCTTAAGTATATGTTCAAGCTCGGCTCATTTTGATAATATCATGTACAAGTTCAACTCGTTTATTAAATCAAATGGAGCTCATAAACAAGATTTTGTTCATCATAAACGTCTAAACGAGATTTTTCAATATTATATGCATAAAAATAATAAATTTCGAAAAAGACTGTATATTGGACTAATTTAATAATTTAGTCATAAAAACAAAATTATCATCATCCCCCTACAAAGGAGTATTTAGAAATGTATTGTTTGACATCATAGTAGTTTCTTTAACTCTATTTCTCTATTCTTTGTCCGTTCTTGTTGCTTAGTGGTTTGTGTATCGTTTTCTTTCTACCATTTACTAGGCTATAACATGCATATACTTAGGATAAAAATTAATAAGTACTAAGTTGACCATTAAATGAGTTGTTTATGAACATAAATAAACGAGCTACTCATAAATGAGTTTTTAGTGAACATAAATGAGTTGTTCATGAGCATATATAAACGAGTTGTTCGTAAGCATAAATAAAAAGGTACTACTAGTACGTTCATGTTCAATCTTATTTACTTCATCCGTTTCAAAAAAATAGCTACACTTTCCATTTAAAGAAGTTTCAAATTAATGACCACACTTCTCCTTTTTCCTTTTTTGGTAACTTTTTTTCTCTATCTCTCTCCTACCACATATTTTACCCCACAATCTCTCACACAAACAAAAAATGACTAGAAGTCCGCAAAAAAAGAAGTGTAACTATTTTTTTTTGAAACGGAGGAAGTTTGAACGTAGACTCTTTTACGGCTTTTGCCCCAAGACATTCAGGAGCCCATTTTACTTCTTCAAGGCAAGCCAACTGATCTAATGTGGCGTTGAAGAAGTGAGATCATAAGATCCTCCTCCTTTGAGTGTTAGATAGTATCACTAGTATGGTCATTAAGAACACACCCTATGTTTGGCTGAAAAATTCTGGTCTGCAATTAAAGAAAGTTATGCGCATAGTGACATAGGTATCTCAGTATCTGTACACAAATGGTTTATAAGCCACTCAAATGGGAAGGACGGGAGTAAGGCTTCACCACTTAGGCCCTGTTCAGTTCAACTTATTTTTACTGAACTAAACTTATTTTTATTGAACTGAACTTATTTTTGCTGAACTGAACTTATTTTTACTGAACTGAACTTATTTTTACTGATTCATGTTGTTTTTTCTTCTTTGCACTACTGATTTTTACTGAACTGAACTTATTTTTATTGAAATGAACTTATTTTTGCTGAACTGAACTTATTTTTACTGAACTGAACTTATTTATACTGAACTAAACTTATTTTTACTGAATATTATTATTTTAAGGTGAATTGAACAGGGTCTTATAAGACATTCTATTTTGAACAACAACATTTAATTATTGCATTAAGGGATTGTTCTTCCCAAACTTAAATTTAATTTAGCTAGTTTAGTTTAGTTTAATTCAGTTCAAGTAATTATTTAATCAGTTCAACTCATTTTAGTATTTGACCATTTTTGCTGATTATATTATTACTATTAATCTAATTTATTATACTAATTATTATTACTTCCTTCGTAACATAATGTTTGCAACAAGTCATTTTGCACGCTTTTTAAGGAAGAGATTTAATGGTATACACTAGCAAATTAGGCAAAATAATTTTAACACAAGTAAGAATGAGATTATAGATTACTAGTCTTAAAATGGGTTTGGCTAATTTGCTTGTTTACACCATTGAATCGCTTCCTTAAAATGCGTGCAAAGTGACTTGTTGCAATCATTTGTTACGGAGGAAGTATTACTATTACTATTATTATTATTGTTGAATATTACTCACTCCTTTGAACATATCCTATGTTAGGCCCTGTTCAGTTCAACTTATTTTTACTGAACTGAACTTATTTTTACTGAACTGAACTTATTTTTGCTGAATTGAACTTATTTTTGCTGAACTGAACTTATTTTTACTGAACTGAACTTATTTTTACTGATTCATGTTGTTTTTTCTTCTTTGCACTACTGATTTTTACTGATCTGAACTTATTTTTAATAAACTGAACTTATTTTTGCTGAACTGAACTTATTTTTACTGAACTGAACTTATTTTTACTGAATATTAATTTAAGGTGAACTGAACAGGGTCTTAGACTCCGATACCATGAAGAGAATATTATTGAAAGAATAATGAAATGTGTTGTCATTAATAACCGTAAAAACCGGTATATATAATTACAAGTATATGGAAGATATAAAAAACTTATCTTTACAATACAATATTTCCTAAGATAATAAACATTTGCCTAGAATATCTCCTTAATTTTCTCAACAGAATTAAATTCTAATTATTTAATAATGATAATAATTCAATTCGACCCAATTCAATTCCGTTCAATTTAATTCAACTGTTTTTAGCCAAAGAAAACAAACCCTTTGTTAGGTTTAGAAAATAATGGTGAAACATGTTGCTTACCGAAATCTTCTATAGAAGTAGACCTTTCTAGTAAAGAGTTTAGCTTCACGTGATCCACCAAACAAGCTAGACAGCTAGTTATTGCACTTCTTAGGAAAGGAAACTATCTGGCAAAATCAACTTAATTAGAAACATTATTTCATCTCACTCCAAATTAGTTTTGGCACGTTCTTTTTCATTTGTGACATAGTAAATTAAATGTCATTTTACCTTATGGTGTGTGTTGTTGCTTTAACACACAATGACATTCTGGGTTCCATTATATTGTTTCTTCAAAGCGCCTTCCACGCTTCAAAGTCCAATCATTAAACGCAACTTGATACTTTCTCTTTCTTTTTAGGGTGCGTTTGGATGAAAGATGGGAAAGGAAATAGAATCAAGAAAGGGTTAAGACTTAAGAGGGAAAAGGAAACCAAAACCCTTCAATTAAAAGTTGTGTTTGGTTTTAACTTTTAACTAGGGAAAGGGTTATTCTTGCACAACCTTCTTCCTCCCTTAAATCTTTCTCTGACCATCGGTTTCTTGAGACAAACACCAGTGCTGTCTCACACCGGCGCTCTCTCGCCGGCATCCTCTATTTTATCAGTGGGTGTCTCTACTCTCTCGCCGGTGTCCTTTGCCTACTTTCTCTCGCTGGTACTGTGGTAGTTTTTCGGCGGATAGGGGTTGTTTTCGGGTAGTTTAGGGGTGTTAGTCGGTGGCTTAGTGGTGTTTGTTAGGAGTGTTTGCGGGTAGATGGGTCAATCTGAGTGGTTTAGTGTTATACGTTCTGGAGGATTGGAGGCTGGTTTTGGGGGCGTTGTTGGGGCTGGGTACCGGAATTAGGTGGTTGTGGGACAGTGGTTAGTGATGCTAGGAGGGAGTCGATGGTGGTCTTGGGTGGTGCGTCAGGTGGCAGTGTTGCCGGTGGGGTCAGGTGGCAGGGTTGCTGGTAGTCAATGAGAGGTCAAGATGAGCATGAGGAAGACGATGGAAAGGGTAAGTGAAACCTTGGGGGTAGGTGGGGAATGAGAGTAGAGGAGTTTGGGGTAATGGAGGGGTAAAGGGAATGGTTAAAATGTCCAAACAAACAACATATAAGGGAATGAAGCCATTTGATTCCCTTACCCTTTCCTAATTACCCAAAACAAACGCCCCCTTATTGTTATTACAATACTTATGATTTTTTGGTAAACCTTTATAAAATTTGACCACATATCTTGGATATATATAAAAGAATATCTTTTGAGATTTTGTAAGATTCATCTCAATATATAGTTAAATAAACATCAAACTTTTATAATTTTTACCTCTTCGTTTGTCTCTTTTACTCTTTATATTTCTTTTTCCAGTCATCTCCTAATATTCTTAACAATTTAATTGTTGGGCATGGCCTATTATAATTTTACTCCTTTTACTTTTCAAGCATATCCAATCACTCTCTCTCATCCAAATAGAATAATATCTCACTAATTTCTATGACAATCACTTTTTCAATATAGTAACAATTGATAATTTTTAACAACCACTAAATTAGCATTTCAAAGACTATCTTGATAAAGAGTAAAACTAAACTGAAGCATAGGGAGTAAGAATAATACTAAACTGAAGTATATAACTAGAGATATTAATAGGGTTGTACATGGGATGGTTATCCATCTCGTTACGATGTACCGGTACAATAATTAGAAGCTAGTGTCGGTTCGTCATTTTTGTGAAGCGTAACCATACCATTTAAATCGGTTATTGCCTAAGTGTTTAAAAACATATTCAATAAAAGTTCCAGTTTTTCCTTTCAATTAGTAATTTCTATCCATTGCTTTCTTTACTTTGTATGTTCTAATTCTATTATTGGTCATAGTATGAATTAGGTAGTGTTGTTGTTTTCTTAATTATAAGTGGGTATATTCTTTTCGAGGGTTTAGTGAGGGAAGACATGTTTATGTCATGATTATATTGTTTTGATACTTTATAGTATTTAGGTTGTGATTAGAGCAATATTGCGTAGTTTCATGAATAAATATTTGTATTAACCGATCTTACTTTTAGAGGCTTAGCTCACTGGTGAGTTTGATTATGTGAGTGATCGAGCTGCATGTGTTGATTTATATATGAGCCTTAATACCCGATCATAGGATTAATACCAACTCTAATTGCTCGACTTTAGACCTAAGTATTGTTGATTCATGCCCATGGATTGCCCTTGGTTATTATTAATTGATATTTTCCTGAATTTAATATGCTTTCTTTAGTTGAACCTTTAGTTAGTAATTTCTTCCTGGTTTCTTCTAAAGTAGATATTTAATTGAACTTAAACCACATAATCCCTTCTTCTTATGGATTATTCTCCTACTTGCAAAGTCTTTGTTACTAACAACATATTTGCGGTACTATATTAAAACCCATCATTAATATCATTAATGATAATTAATATTCAATATTACGAATAATATCAATAATAGTATAATAATAATAATAATTATTATTATTATAATAAATCACCAATAGTAGTAATGTTGTTGTTGTTGTTGTTGTTGTTGGTGGTGGTGGTGGTATAGTTGTTATTATTATTACTTTTATTATTATTATTATCGTTATTATTATTACTATTATTATATAAAATCATACAACCTACAAAAAATCATACAACCTACAAGAAATTAGTGGGCAACCGAGAAACAATCTGGGCACCCACTCCTCTAGCTATAGCAAATCCTATCCTAGAGTGAAAATATGGGCAGCAGCACGTGCACCTATGTCCTGTGTCCTCGAGAAGTTTCGGACCCGCTTCAGCAACGCAATAGCCACCTTATCCAATTCCCCAAGAGAAGAAAAGGAAAAGGGAAGGAAGCCATATCCAATTGCGCAACAACGAGCTTCATACTTGACCCGCTTCCGATGAGCCGCATCAGCAACAACACGTCCAGGAACAAAGTCAGACAACCCAGAAAGGGTCAAGTAATAATACTATTATTATTATTATATATTATTATTATTATTATTATTATTAATAATACTACTATTTTTATTATTATCGTTGTTATTAAAAATATGAGTATTAATACTGATAACGCCTGAACTGCATTATATTGAATTAAACCTTACTTTCAAATTTTAAGTTCAAAAGAACAAGCCTGAATTCATGGATCTAAAGGATCCAATAATAAAGTAGGCCAAAACCTTCACTTCACCTAACAATAATGGTATTCGAAACAATAAGTTCAGTTCAATACAAATAAGTTCATTTCACTATAAATCAACAGCTACAAAAAAGAAATAACAATCATTATAAATAAGTTCACTTTAGTAAAAGTAAGTCTAATCTATATATATATTGAAAAATGTAATCAAGGGTTGATATCCGCCACGTATCACTATCCCGCTTTTAATAGCAGTTTACCAACATCACGCTCATATTAAAAATAAATTGTCTAATGTGAAGAATCGAACCCCCAACCTCAAGTATAGAACAAAGAGCTCCAACCATTATGCCACCATATTATTATTGATGCTTCTATCAAAAATAATAATGATAAATCAATGAAAACCAAGGCTTAAGTTGTCTAATGGAAAAAGTAATGACTTATTATTTTTATTTTTTTCCATAAGGGAGGGGAATGATGGGGGAATATGGGATAAAATTGTTGGGGGGGGGGGGGGGGTAGAAAAGAGAATTATGTAACTGTGATCTTGTTAGGTTAGTGTCATGTAATGTGCAACAACGTTGGAAATATCGTTCCCCAAAACGTTGAAAATGTCATTGTCCTCTGAATATTTCACTGTATCATGTACTCACCGACACTTTGTCCCTTTCTTAATGATATTGCACTGTTGCAACAAAAAAGCCCTATTTCTCCTCCACAATAAAATAATCAATCACTTATGCTTTAGACTTTTATTCATTTCTTCCTTTTCAATTTGAAGGGGAAAAATAAAGTTTTGTCTTTCTCATTTGATAACTTAATTTCATTTAATAAACCCCTACATAATTTAACCTAAAAAGAAATTCAAGATCACAATGCTTTATGATCATTAGATACTTCAAGCACTAATTTTATTTATCGGTTTCAACCCAAAAACACACATACATAATTAGTATATTGCTCTAGCCTCAAAAGCCACCACGAGTAGCTACTAACACACATAATAATCATATTAATGACACTTAATTGACATTAAACATGTAACTTTGAAAAGTTACATAATTTCATAATTCATCAGACGCAAGGCCTGGTGCAAATGCATCTTCTGCGTGCGCCTTGACAACTTCCACCAGGAAAGCCCTCACTGTTGCAAACTGATTCACAATTCCTCTTTCTAACACATAGTCCCCGGAATTTTTGGCTCGGAGTTCCACAAGTCCTCGCTTCTGCTACTCTTGGCCCAATCTCTTTTCATACATGAAAATGGGGATAAAATATTTAAAAAGTGACACACACATTAAAAAAAAATGTCATGCATACTTGCATTTTCCGAAAGATATCATACTACTATTTGAAAGAACATTAGGAATAATTAGTTTTTCTGATGTAATATATTATCATTTTTCATAAGATGATAAACATCTTATTCTTTCAAGTTGTCCTTTTATATCATCTTTTTTCTTGATGGTTCTATTCATATCTTCCTTTTTGTAAAGTTTATGTGCATATATATCCATAATTACATATACGTATGTTTCCTTTTAGAGTAAACTCGAAAATAGTACAAAAGATAAAGCTTGCGAAAATAACGAAAAAAGATGAGAATAAACAAATAAAAAGACATTAAAATGGAAAGTAGCACAATATGCATATTACTTGTGGCTCCTGCTATTTTTTAGGGGCCTGCTATCTCATCAAGGATACATTAGAGAGTGCAGTTAAGAAGGATACTTCATCCTTTTATGGTCACAAATATATAGATTTTGAAATATATTTTCTTTAGATTAGTTAAATGAAGTGTATTATCAGACGTAAACCTTTCACAGATCAACCAATTCTTTTACATAGATAATGCTCAATCTCTTAAGACAGGGAGAAGGTCAAGTAACTTCACCCTCAAAGTGCCTTCACTAAGGTTTGATCCCACGACCTTACAGTTGTGAGATAATCTTCACTAGTAGCCAGATAAAATTTGTTTTTTCAAAAGATATATGAAAGAAAATTTCATCATTGTTCGGTATCAAGCACACAAAGGGGTGTTTGGCAAACGGCTTTTGAGTGGCTTTTTCATTGGCTTCTGGCTTTTAGCTTTTATTTCAGGTCAAACAGCCAAAAAAAGTGTTTGGTAACTGACTTTTACAGTGGCTTACCAGCTTTTGTGGTTGGCTTTTCGCTGTTGCTTCCATTTTGTACTAAACGGCCAACAATAAAAGCCACTTTTACCAAACACTTTTTTTAACAGCCAATAATTATACAGCCGGTCAAACAAGCCACTAAAAACAGCCGGTCAAACAAGCCAGCATATAAAGCCACCAGCCAATTGTAAAACACCCCAAAATTTTATGTTCAATTTGAAACAATATTGTTGGTATGATTTAAGTGAACAACCAATGTATATGAGTATATTTATATTAAGGCAAATGCTAACAAAAGTCCCCAGGACGTTATTAAATTAACATAAACGATAAGTACACCAATCGATCGGGTATTTTGGCATATATTTCCGATTAATACCATTTTAAGAAATGTATTGAATGTTAATGAACATTCTGGGCATTCATCATTAACAAGATCGTAATATTAATATGACAATTTAGACTAAAATAGTAGTAGATCAAATACACAAAAGGGAGAAATGGAACCTGTGGCGAAGGCTAGCAAGAGCACAAGAAAAAATGCGGCAAAGGGCCTCATTGGCTGCTTCAAAATTTTTGCAGTAATTTCACAAGAGGTTTAGGTAAGTTTTCAGAAGTAGTTATACTTGTTTCCGTGATGCAAATCAACAAGAAGTTTATGGTAATTTATAGGACAAATTAAAGCATATGCCAAAGGCTCAAAAGATATGTGTATCATCATGCCCCATTTGTCTTTACTCATAAAGCTGTATTATCTACTAGTATGTTTTTTTTTTGGTAAGGAGAAGCGGTCCGGACCCCGCTCGGATCCTATTGGGCCAGACACTTGAGACTAGAGTAGGGGGAAGGGTAAGGGAAATCTCTACCCCTCAAAGTGCCCCTAGTGGGGATTGAACCCCCAACCTTGTACAATCCTTTTCCACTAGACCAAGTACTACTTGGTTTTATCTACTAGTATGTGTATGTGCTTTAACAACACTTTTTATTGTATATCCACATGTATCATAAGTATGGTGTATTCATGACTATTTTCTTGCTAATTACTTATTTAAACTTTAATTATCTAAATGAATAATAAGCAAAAAAATAGTCTTGAATAGGGTACCATATCACATGTTCATGGTACACCCAAATATACGAGGGATACTTTTGTGCTTGATTAGGTGGATCATTGTTTTCTTTTTTAAAAAAAGCGGATCATTATTTTCTCACCCAAAAAGCGGCTAATCACTTAGTTTGAAAGTTTCAAAAGACAACTAGTATTGGGCCCTGGCGATGCCCCAGAATTTTCGTGTTTTACAATTTGTAAGTAGTTAAAGATGATAAGTGTGAAAAATATCATCAAAAAATAAACATATAAAAATATGGATATCAAAAGTTGCAAGTTGCAACATAACTCTTGATTTTCATCCATATAACATTATTGATTTTCATAAATTTAACATTCATATTGTGATAATGTGATGGAGGGTTGCGGGTCCAAACCTTCAAATTGACAATTCTTTTAATATATGAGAATATCGTGGATATATTACCATTCAAAGAGGAATTTTGACACTTGTCGGATTGCAATCTTGCTTACGTTTTTTATTTAATATATATAGACGAGGGAAAGAAAGATTTGCATTTAATATCTAAATTTATTTCTCAGTGATTAGTTTATTTTGAGTTTTTCTCGTTGTATGAATTTTGTTCATTTAAGACCTTTCAAATGAGTAATGTACAATAAAGATAATTTTAAGCTTGTCTACGTCATGTTATACTAAGCATATACTTTTTTAGTACGGTAAGAAGAATCTGTCTTATCAGGCTTGAACCCCGAAAAGGTCCACCCAATCCAAATAAACAGGCTAGGAACTTAAGAATATTTCGGAAGAGTAAGAGAAGGTTCTCTCAAAGTACCCCTAGTGAGGATTGAACCCCCAACCTCAAGGTTGTAAGACTTTCTTCTTTCCACTAGACCAAACATTATATTGCTTGGTGTATTGAACATATACTTGATACTTGTACTCTAGAGACTAACACAACTCCTGAAAGTATTAGCACTATTACCAAGTAAAGAGTAAGAGCGCACTACAAAAAATTCTTCTTTTAGCAACCATTGAAAACCGTTGCTATTCTTTGAAATTTGGTTGCCAAGTCAAATTAGCAACGGATTGACAACCAAAATTGTTGGTTGCCAAAATGCTAGTTGCCATCTATATAGGGCAACAAAATTTTAAACAAATTGGTTGCCAACTGGCCTCCAAATTTAATTTGTTGCCAAAATGGTTGCCAAGTTGGTAATGAATTTTGAAATATTCGTCGCCAACTTTAACAACGTATTTTGTTGTTTAGTTGCCAATTTTAGCAGTACTACATTTCATTTCCAGGAGGTCACCCAACCCTTGCCTACTCTCAGTCGAGCACGCTTAACTGCGGAGTATCTTATCACATGAGTTCCTTAATAGAATGATGCACGTTGTTCACATAAATAGTATAACAAATGTTTTTAATGTAGTCATGGATGTTACATATGGGCAACAATAGTTTTGGTTGCTAATAAATAGCAACGAAATTATAGTTTTGGTTGCTAAAATGGAAACCAGATTAAAATTTTGGTTGCCAATTAAAAATCTGAAAAACTAGTTTGGCAACGTAAATATCAGTTGGTTGCTAAAACATGTTCGTTTTTGTAGTGAAAAATCTTATCAATGAATATGTAAAATATGTTAGCAACCAACTATGAAATTTTCGTTGCCAACTTTCTTTAGGCAACCAAAATATAAAATTTCGTTGCTACAATTGGCAACGCAAATTAACAAATGGTTGCCATTATTCTTATGTAAAAATCTTAGCAACGAGTATGTAAAAATTCGTTGCCATATTGACAACCAACTGTTAAATTTTCGTTGCCAACTTTCTTTAGGCAACAAAACAACAATTTTTGTTGCTATTTAGTGACTATTATAAATTTGGTTGCCAAGTTTAGTTGCTAAAACCCACTCATTTTTGTAGTGGCGTAACAATTGTGTAGAGCATATCCCGATTCCAAAATGTCATGGGATCGATTCTCAACCTGTCCAAATAGCTCCTACGCACTCAAAAAAGCCAAGTAAAGACTAAAGTTTGACAATTTATTTTTATTTGTGAAATATTAAAGTCCACTAAAGCTATTTTTTGTAAGAATAAGTGGACCGGACCCCACTCGGATCCTAATGAGTCAAACACTTGAGAGTTGGGGGAAAGGGTAAGGGGAATCCCTACACAAGTGCACAACTACTCTCAAAGTGTCCTAGTGGCTAAACCCCCAACCTTGAGGTTGGAAGGATGCTCTCCTTAGTCCTTACCACTAGACCAAGTATTACTTGGTGTCCACTAAAGCTATTTGAGGGGGGATATCTCTTTATTTTTTTAGGGTAGGAATTCTTACTCTCAAAGTAGGGGTGTGCAAAACTAGATATCAGATCCAATCCGGATATTCAGATATCCGAATTTACAGATAATGAAAGATTGTACCCGAATCCGATCTGAATAAACCGAATTTCCGAATTTCAAGGTATCCGAATTTTCGGACAGGATATCTGAATTATACTATCCTTCACTAGCCATGTTACCAAATTATAGCTACAAAACATAAAAATTAAGATTGACAACTGACCAGAAGCATGTTACTTAGGACTGAGTTTTTTTCTTCACCCAAAAACTTCCCTCACTGCATCAAGTCTTTCGAAATTGTTACTCTTTCTTTCCCCCCTCTCATATAAGGTCTGAGAAACAAGCATTAAAATGTCTTGACTCTTATACCTACCAAAGATGAACTCCGTTAATTCTGTTATCCCAATTGTTGTAGCAGTGACCTGCAATGGTATAATACTTATGGGAGTTTCTTTAGTTGTGGTGCTATATGTATTAGGGTAATTTGGTAATTAGACTCTTAAATCTGTAAAGATAAGTTTTCATACCTCTATATATATAATAGTGCCAGGCAACCTAAACAGGTCAGCCAATTATTCCAATACTCGTACATGGTATCAAGAGCCTAGGTTAAGATTTTTTTTCTCTCTCAAGAAACCCTAACCCTAGTTTTTCTTCTTTTCCGGCACCACCACATGGCCAGCGAATTTTCGGCCACTTTCGGCGCCTCCACGGCCGCTGCCAGCCCCTCCACACTGGCCCGAACTCCACGTGTCTCATCGGCAGCGGCGTACCAGCAGCCACCGCAAGGCCAAACGTCCTTTGGACTAGCCTCTGCCGCACAGGGCCTCGGTGGCGCATCTTGGCTGGGATCCAAGCCCACCGCTCACACAACGGCGGTCCTCCAGCCTTCATTGCTGGCCTCTTCGGGCTTCTCTCTTGGTGGTTCACCATCCAGGAGCCCTTATGGCCGTTTCCCACCAGGATTCGGCAACCCCACTGCTTCCTATGCGCCTCAATTGCATATGGCGTCTGCAATGGTTCCTCCTCCGCCACCTATTGCATATCAATACAATAATCATGACATCACACGGTTTGTTACGATCAAGTTAACCACTCCAGAGGATTTTCTCGTTTGGAAACTCAGGTTACATGTTTTTTGTTAACGCATCAATTACTAGGTATTGTAGAAGGTACAGTTTATATACCTTCTTCTACTTGTGTTGATCATCTTGGCAATTCCACACCTAATCCGCAATTCTACGAGTATTTACGTTTAGATGAACAAATTAAATTGTGGTTGTGTGCTACGTTATCACGTGATGTTATGCTTGATGTGCATGAGTTGCATACTTCTGTTGAGATTTGGAATCGTTCGATGTCTAGATTTTTGCATGCTAGTATGGCTAGGTCTATGGAACTGAAAGGTCAATTGAGTCATATGAAAAAGCCTAAACAGCAGACCATGGAGGCTTTTTTTGTGAAGTTAAGATTATTGTTGACTCTTTAGCTGCTATCAGTATCCCGTCTCTCAGTATGATCTTGTTCAGTATACCTTAATTGCCTTGGATCAAGATCGTGATTATGATGCCCTTGTCACTACTTTGTTACAATTTCAGTCCTTGATATTTGATGATCTCCGCCCCAAGCTACTTCAACATGAGCAACGTATTAAAACTAAGTGTGCATATGATGATACGTCTACTGCTCACCAGGCCTTAGTCGCTGTTCAGTCTGGCTCTTCAGGTTCACAACCGTCCTCTTCGGGTGGTTCGAATTCTAAAGGTCAAGGGGGTGGTAAGAACAAGAATCACAACAACAATAATCGTAACAAGGGTGGTCGTAGTAACAATGGTGGATGCGGCACTGGAGGACAGGGTGGTCGTGGTAATGCAGGCCGCACTAATGGTATGGGTAATTTTCATGATGTTTCGTATGTTGATTATTCTTGTGCCACTTATATTGCTAATGATTTGTCTTCAGTAGGAAGTAATCCATCTAACGGCAATTTAGCCAACACTCCTTCTTCAGATACTTGTGGTCTTTGTTGGTGTCCAGGTCACCAAGCAGCCTATTGTCCTCAACGTTTCAATCACAGCTTTGTGCGTACCTCTCCTGATGGTGTCCACGTGCCCTAGCTGCACTGTCTGTTGGTGGTGAAACGAATGACTCCGTTTGGTATCCAGATTTTGGAGCCGCATCTCACATGACCTCACATGATGGTAAGCTATCTAATGCTATTCCTTACACTGGTTCGAGTTCTATTGTTGTTGGTGATGGCACACGACTTCCCATTAATAAACTTGGAAATTTAACTCTGTCTTCCCCTAGTCGCCCCCTTCGTCTCACGAAGGTGTGTCATGTGCCCCAGTTGAAACATAATCTGATGTCTGTTCAAAAGTTATGTCAGGATAATTCTTGCATAGTCTGTTTTGACGAGTCTTCTGATTGTGTTAAGGACAAGACCACGGGGGCGGTTCTGTTGCAGGGAATCAGTAGGAATTGTGTCTATCCTCTTCAGCCTAGCATTCTTAGGTCAGAGTCGTCTTCCCAAGTTTGTTCAGAGTCTTCCCGAGTCTGCCCAGAGTCGTCTGTCCCCGCTCTCATTGCAACCAAGGAGTCTAGAGATGTTTGGCATGCTCGCCTTGGTCATCCTTCTGCTAGAGTTTTAGGAAGTTTACGTTCACAAAACTTGATTTCATGTAATTCTAAGTTTCATGACGATTGTGTTCATTGCAAAGTAGGAAAGATACATCGTTTGCCCTTTGAGTCTGTGACTCATCGTGCACCCTATCCTTTATATTTGATACATAGTGATCTTTGGCAATTGCCTGTTAAATCGAATCAATATTTTCAGTATTATGTGGTTTTTGTTGATGATTATTCGCGTTTTTCATGGCTATATCCACTTAAACTGAAATCTGATGTTTATTCGACCTTCTTAGCTTTTCAAAAACTTGTTGAGAGTTTGTTTAATTCAAAAATTAAATTTTTCCAAAGTGATGGTGGCCGTAAGTTTGATAACACTCCTTTACTACAACATTTCTGTGATTCGGGAATTTATTTTCGAAAGTCTTGTGCTAGGACTCAAGCGCAGAATGGTGTTGCAGAAAGGAAACATCGAACCATTATCGAGATGACACGTACTATGCTTATTCAATCTGAGTTGCCAGCTCGATATTGGGTCGATACGTGTTATACGGCTGTGTATAAGATTAATCGTCATCCCAATTCGGTTTTGCAGGGTTCATCCCCGTTTTCTAAGCTTTTCCACCGTCCCCCCTCCTATGAGTTTTTGAAATGCTTTGGTTGTGCCTGTTTTCCATTGTTTTTAGATCCTAAAATCAATAAATCACAGGATAAGTCGATTCAATGTGTTTTCATTGGCTATGCGTCTCATTATAAGGGTTATAGATGTCTTGATCCTGTTTCTGGCGAAGTTTACACAAGTCGTCATGTTTTGTTTAGTGAACGAAAATTTCCATATCGTTCTCTTGTGTCTAGCACACCCATTGGTTCGTCTTTGGACGAGTCTCTTGACCTCTTGGTTTGGTTTCCGAGTCTTCCTTTGTCTAGTGACCCAAGGAATGTGTCCTCGAGTCTTCCATCCCCCGAGCCCGCCGCATCACGGGAGCACATGCAGCAACTCGTTGCCTGCCCGCAGGAGGCATGCGTGCCCGAGTCACGGCTGCCCAACAGCAGCCCGCATCTTCCCTTACCCGCGCACGCAGGTTCCCGCAAGCATACGCAGCCACATGCTGCCTGCCCGCAAGTTCCACGCGCGCCCGCAGGTAGTCTGCCAAGCAGCTGCGAGCCGCAGCCAAGCCTGCCCGCACCCGCAGCCCCTTCCCCCTTCCGCTGGCAGCTGCTGCCAGTCCGCAGGCATCTCCTACGCCCGCGGGGTCTGTTGACCCTCTCGCTATTTTCCCTTCCTCGCCTTTTACTCCTCCACTTGATGTTCCTCTTGTGTCTTCCCCGTCGACCATTGTCCCTCCCCCTAGGCGTCCTAGAAAGTCGTCTAAGTGTGTCGATCCTACTAATGTTCATACCATGACTACTTGTTTAAAAGACGAAATTATTTCTACTAGGAATCTAATGAATTCAAAAACTGATGTTGTTGAGTCTGAACAGTCTAATTTTAAACAAGCGTCTAAAGATTCTCGCTGGCAACAAGCCATGCGTGATGAGTGTGAAGCATTAATTAAGAATGATACATGGGAACTTGTGCCTCGCAACAACAATAGAAACGCTCTTGGTTGTAAGTGGGTGTGTAAGATTAAATATAATTTTGACGGTTCTGTGGAGCGTTTTAAGGCCAGACTTGTTGTTTTTGGTAATTATCAGCAGACAGGTATTGACTACTTTGAAACCTTTAGTCCTGTCATTAAGCCTACTACTGTTCGCTTAGTTTTAACTCTTGCTGCTACTTTTAAATGGCCTATTCGTCAACTCAATGTCAAAAATGCTTTCCTTCATGGTTTCCTCAATGAGGAAGTCTATATGCGTCAGCCTCCTGGTTTTGAACATCCTTCTCAACCACATCATGTTTGCCGGTTACGAAAATCCATTTATGGTTTGAAGCAAGCTCCTTGAGCTTGGTTCTCTCGTTTCAGCAACTTTCTACTCTCTATTGGTTTCAAGTGCAGCAGTTGTGACACCTCTATGTTCACTCTCAAATACAGTGGTCATATTATCATTCTCTTGCTATATGTTGATGATATTGTGCTTACAAGTAGTAGTTCCTCTTTGCTTCAGAAATTTATTAGTGTTCTCTCTGCCCAGTTTGCTATGAAGGATTTGGGTGATTTGCATTATTTCTTAGGCATTCAGGTTTTATGTACTCCTCAGGGTTTGCTATTGTCTCAAAACAAATATGTAGTTGATCTTCTTCAGAAATTTCATCTTCATACTGTCAAATCCGTACGTACTCCTGTTGTCTCTCGTGTCACTCTTTCTCTCTTAGATGGTGAACTTCTTGCTAATCCCACAGATTATCGTAGTATGGTTAGTGCATTACAATATTTGACTATAACCCGTCCTGATATTACCTATGCTGTTAACTCGGTTTCTCAATTTATGGATGCGCCTCGTACTACTCACCTTCATGCTGTGAAAAGAATTTTCAGGTATCTGCAGGGAACTTCTGATTGTGGGCTTTTCTTCATAGTTTTGACTCCCCTACTGTGACTGTTGCCTATTCTGATGTTGATTAGGTTGGGTGCCCTGACACTCGGCGTTCTACTACTGGTTATGCTGTCTTCCTAGGGAAGAATTTGATCTCCTTGCTCTCTAAGAAGCAATCTACTGTTTCGAAGTCTTCTACTGAAGCTGAGTATCGTGCTGTTGCCTACACTGCAGCTGAAACAATTTGGATACGTCAATTGTTGGCTGATTTAGGGTACTTTCATCGACGGCCTACCATTCTCTATTGTGACAATGTTTCTGCTATGTATCTTACTGCTAATCTTGTTCATCACGATCATAGTAAGCACATTGATGTTGATTATCATTTTGTTCGTGAGATGGTTGCTAAAGGTGGTCTTCAGGTCAAGCACGTTCCGACACAGTTGCAGGTTGCAGATACTTTACTAAGGGTCTTTCTTCTGAATTGTTTTGTAAACATCGTTCCAATCTATCCGTGATTCCTCCCCGTAAAGATTGAGGGGGTGTATTAGGGTAATTTGGTAATTAGACTCTTAGTTCTGTAAAGATAGATTTTCATACCTCTATATACATAATAGTGTCAGGCAACCTAAACATGTCAGCCAATTAATCCAATACTCGTACAATATGTATTCTGTAACGTTGGGTTTCCCTTATGGGGAGGCGGCACTAGGCCCAAAGAATGTGGGCTTTAGTCATTTTAGCCCAAAATAAAAAAATCCCAAGTTTTAAAAAATCGGATATTCAGATTATCCAAATTTTCAATATAGCTATCCGTATCCGATCCAATTATCCGGCTTTAAAGCTTGCTATCCGATCCGAATTTTAAAAACTGGATTAGATATCCTAAATTTTAGTTCGGATAGTCTTTTTTCGGATTGGATTTTTTTGCACACCCCTATCTCAAAGTGAGTTTTCTCCTTACCTCCAGAGAAAACATTGACACTTCTAGATTGAACAATCAGTGGCACTTAAGGGATAATGATAATTAATTTTTCGACCGCTTAAACTTCTCATTAGTCTTTTTTTTGGGTTTTTTTTATGATAAACCTCTGTTTTTTATACGTTTTCTAAGTTGTATCCCATGATTTTGAAAATTCTCTATTGTACTCTTAGTATTACATTTTTTAATCAGTTATACCCAATTTCAGTTTGATGAGAATTCAATTTTCGGTGTTCCAATTCTCAGTTTGATGAGATTTTGTTTTCAGATTGTGATTTAATGGTTTTTTAAGAGTTTTCGACATGTTTAACTACTGAAAAAGTGTCTATACCTCATTTTTACATGTTGAGGATTTTTGATTTGGGTACAACTGATTAAAAATGTATAGTCGAGGTTATTATAAAGATTTCAAAATGGTACAACTTAAAAAATGTAAAACTACAGACATATATCATATAAAACTTTTTTTTACAACTCAAGAAAGAACATACTTCTCATTAGTCACTATCGCTTTGAATTGAACCTAACAAAATATATTTATTTTTTTTGAGAGGAGAATTGAACCTAACATGCGTATACTATTTGGATAACGTTTCGTTTTTTTTTTTCCAAATAGGTTAAGTGGGTTGATTGATTTTTCTTTTTCTCCTTTTTTTTTGCTTCCTACATTTCCCATTATTTATATCTTTTCTTTTTGCCATAAAGTCCTCTTGTATTAAATGTATTAGACGAGAAAATATATCATACATTTTGATTTGTCGTGGTTGAAAATTTTGGAATATAAAACTCTTATCATTCTATAATATGATTTGTTCACTATAATGAATAATGAACGGTTCAATCTTATAAAATGATTTACTTCTCCCAATTGTTTCCATTGGGAATGGTCATTCCAAGTCTTATATGGATAAAAAAATAGAGAGTGGAAAAACTCTTTATATATACATTAGAACGAGGTCTTTTAGAAAGGAGCACAAAAACAAATTCGTGCGAGCTAGGTTTAAAGCGGACAATATTAGTCTAATGTGTGTATGAACGTACGTAGGCAACCCAACAATTTCAATATGAGACGACTAGCCAGTCTATCCTTAAAATACGTGAGGATTTTGGATAAGTGAAAAAAATGGCTAAATTTGTCATTTTTATAAAAAAATTATAAAAAACTTAACTTCCTAGTAGCTTTAACTTGCTTGATTTATTTTAGGGTTTTTCTATGATATACCCCTGGGGTTTTACGTTTTCTAAGTTGTACCCCATGATTCTGAAAACTCTCTATTGTACCCGTGGTCTTACATTTTTTAGTCACTTGTACCCAAATTCAGCTTTATGAGAATTTAATTTACGGCGTTCCAGTTCTCAGTTTGATGAGATTTTGTTTTAAGAATGTGATTTAGGGGTTATTATGGGTTTTTGACATGTTTAACAATCGAAAAAGTACGTCTTTACCTCATTTTTGCATGTTGGGGATTTTTACTTTGGGTACAACTGATTAAAAATTTTGTGAAAGTATTGGGTCAGACCGTCTGACCAAATACTTATGGTCAGACCGGCCCAACCCACTACTATGCATATAAGATCAGCCCAACCCACTACTCCAAATATAAACAATTGAAAGGGGATGAGGTTGACATTTCTATGCCTCGTCAATACCCGTCACTCGTACTCCGTATTATACTCCTTGGTCAGAACTACCACCGTCATCGTCATCTTCATTATCATCTGCTTCGATGTCTGCGCCGCCATCATCTGCACCACATGGCAGCCGAGTAGTGAGAGAAGCTGCAGACAAAGCCCTAGCAGTACCGGCGCGTGGTAGAACTCTGTGGAGCAGAGCAATTCATCCTCTGTTTTTGATTTTGATGCGAATTTGAAGTAATAATCCCTGCAACATGGGCACAAATTCATCCTCTGTTTTCGGTTGTATATATCTTCGAATTTCAGATCTATTTGGTTATAATACGCAAGATTTCGGACAATTTAGAGGATATTTGTGCTGAATTTTCATCTAATTTTGAGTTTTTTGTTTTATAATGTTAATTCTAAGTGATTTTGATGTATTTGTGATATGTGAAAGAGTAGTTTTGTTAAATGAACTAATTTTTCTACTAAATGAAAGAGTAAGTGTATTAGCTGCTTATCTATTTATTTCAGTTAGATAACACTATGATTCAGTTGCTTATCTATTTGTTTCAGTTACATAACATTATGCTTCAGCTGCTTATCTATTTGTTTCGATTACAAAACACTATGCTTCAGTTGTTTATCTATTTGTTTCAGTTACATAACAATATCCTGCAATTGTTTATCTATTTCCTTCAGTTACAACTGGAATTTTAGTTATATAAATTGCTATATAATAATTTGCTTCAGTTAGATGAAACCATGTTTCAGTTAAATAAATATAAGCTTATATACTGAAATATCTCAACAACTGAAACACCAAAATTATTAACTGAAATATCTCAATTATTAACTGAAACACTTCAATTATCAACTGAAAACACTTCAATTCATCAACTGAAACACCTAAATGATTAGCTAAAACGCCTAAATTTTTAACTGAAAACATTTCAATTATCAAATGAAAACTAAAATTCATCAACTGAAGCATTGAATTGATTAACTGACAACACAAACCTCAATATATATAACTTACCAACTGAGCATCACGGATAGAATTGTTTGGAAATTATTTCGCCCAATTACTTAATGCAAGCCTACAATTCTTAATATATCTTGAGATCCAATTTCTTCAAACGTGCTTTCCTTTCTTCCAACTTGGCCTTCAAAGATGATTTCAAAGCCATTTCTAGAAATTCCTATATGTCATTCTAACTTCCGTTGAAAATGGCGTCCTCATAAAATTTGCAAGCTGAATTGCCATTAATGGCGCAGAAGCCAGGGGGAGAATCTTTAATTAGAGAATCATGCAATGGAGGTAATGGCGTTAAGATGGTGTTTCAATGGCATTGGCAGGGGAAATGAATTTTTTTTGTGGAAATTTAGGAGAGAGAAACAGATATAGCTTGCATGTTAACCTTGTGCTTTCATTTTTGCTATTTGGGCTTCGTTGTTGTTCTCGTTTGGGCTGCGTATTGGTTTGTTTATTACTCTGGTCTGACGAGTTGTATTGTGTCAGACTTTGTCTGACACAATACATTCTCAAAAATTTTATATCCAAGGGTATAATAGAGTGATTTCAAAATCATGGGGTACAATTGAGAAAACGTAAAACCACAGGGGTATATCATAGAAAAACTCTTTATTTTATTTTGTTTTTTTTGTTTTTTTATTTTTAATTTCCAACCCCTCTTTCCTTATAATATAGAAATTTACATGATTTTTTCACAGAATTTTACTCAATTCACTATAAAAGTTTTTAATAAGTTATATTACCTCCATATTAATTTAGATGTTACACTTTATTTCCTTGGAAAAGTATTCCCTTATAATTTTTATCTTGCCTATTTTCTCACATCTTATCATATTTGAATCTTTCTTTTTAGTCAATTATTTTCCCAATCTAATCCTTCTTTTTCCCATATGTGGCCGACTTATATAATCATTAAAAACAAACATTCACCCAACATAATGACTCGTCATCCACCCATTGTATCTTTGTCTTTGTTTTTTTTGGCCCACAAGAACCCTTATGTACACTAGGATATTTACTTCTCCTCTTAATTATTTTTGGGTAACACGCCCAGTAATTCGTAGTATATGGATTTAGACTATTCCGAATTAGAGTTGGAATGGTCCTATAGGGAGAAAAATTTTCTCTCAAAAAATATCGTTGCATTTATAGAGCTCAAATACGAAAATTTTGGATAAGGTGGAATAAAAATGGCAATAGATTTGTGCAGGAGGCTTGGCTAAGACACGATTTGAACCAAGTTTGTTAGTTTGTACTCGTATCAGGCCTATACGTTAGAACAAAAAATAAGGCTTAAGCTAACTACTATGGTTATCTCATGCTTTATTTAAAAATTACTATACCATAAAGCTATATGAAGTTATTTATTTATTTAAAGAAAAATGAAGACTGTTTAGGTTATTGTAAAAATACACTAGAAAGACTGAAAGAGAGAGCTAAGATGTGATTGAGATTGTATGCAATGAAACAGTAGCAAAGACTTCACCATAACTGCTTCCTAGAAGCTTTATGCTCCTCAGCGTTTTTCAGCATTTTATTACAGAAGAGAGAGATTTACAATCTATTTTTAGAGAGAGAAAAACTAGATACAATCATCAATGAAATGAGAAGCATACATCCTATATATATAGATGGCTAGCTAACAACTCATTACAAGTATTTGTTATATAAGGTTGCTGAGATGGCACATGAGGTGGCACATGAGCAAATACCCTTACATACTAACATCCCCCCTCAAGCTAGAGGGCATGAGTATCATGGACTCCTAGCTTGCTCAATAGAGTGTTGTGTTGAGGAGAAGGAAGAGCTTTAGTTAGGAGATCAGCTAACTGTTCTTGAGAAGGAGTATACATGAGCTCAATAAGACCCTCCATTACCTTGTCTCTAGTGAAATGACAATCAAGTTCCACATGTTTGGTTCTCTCATGCAAGATTGGATTCTTTCCAATTTGTATGGCTGACTGATTGTCACATCTAAGTGCCACTGGTAACAAGTCTTTAATGCCTAGCTCTTGAAGTAACCTTACTAACCAAGTTATTTTAGAAGAAGCAGCTGCCATAGCTCTGTATTCGGCTTCTGAGCTAGATCTAGACACTGTACTTTGCTTCTTAGACTTCCAAGAATAGGTGACTGACCGAGAAGAATGACATAACCAGTGGAAGCAGGGTCGAATCCACAGGGAGACAGAGTTTCTAAATCAATAATCAATCAATTCAGCTACTCCAGATGAAATCAGAAAGGAATTAATTAAACTAAGGAATAGACTACGGAAGACTGAATAAATCGAGGATTAAACTATGGAATAAAAGTCTAGGGTATTAGGTCGGTCCACCATGCTTATACCAATCAAATAGGGTCAACTACTATTAAAACCTAAGTCAAGAGTCGGGGGATTAGAGCCTATGTTGAGCTATGGTTAAGACTCAACGCTCATAGTTCAACATACGCCGCATGTTCACTAACGTAATCAGAACTACTGATGTGTCCTAGGCCTCTAGTCGTAAGACGGATCTGTGCAAACAACTATTAACCACAAGCAATCAATGAAATTGTACACTGACATTAATTACTCAATAAGAACAAACCACATCACAATCACCCTAATCAAGCCCTAGAAATTGATAGAAATCTAAATTACAATCATGGTATAAACATGGCTTTCCTATCTAACACCCTAGAAAGAGAACTACTCACTCATAATCGAATCGGCAACAACAAAACTAATATGAAACCCTAAGAATTGCATCATGAACAATTAAATAATTAAACTAAGCAATCAAAGTAATTAAAGAGATAAAGAGTAGAGAAGAGTACCAATTAACGGAAAGCAGGAACTTTTATTGAAATCGAAATAGGTTTGATCACCTCTAAATTAATCTAAAGTGTTTGAATTAAACTAAGAGCAATGTAGAATTAACTAGAGTCTCCACTAGAATAAAAAGATGAATGAAAGATAATGAGGAAAAAGTATTTATAATACCCCTCAAGTTCACTACAATCGGAAACAAAAAGGTGAAAAAGCGCGATTAAAGCACCAGACCCGATCGGGCCCGAGCACAGTACCCGATCGGGTCAAATACAACTTCGCATTTTCTCGTCTTCGGCTGTGATGTAGCAGCAGCGCATCAGCATTAGATGGAATTGACACCCACCCGATCGGGTCGGGCGATGAACACCCGATCGGGCCAGGCAACGAAATGGCATAGTGAAAGCGTCTCTTCAGCAGCTCTCTAACAAGACCTACGAGCAGCCCACCCGATCGGGTCGGGCGATGAACACCCGATCGGGTCTGGGTACATGATGCTCGCCCGATCACTTCGGGCAATTCTTGCCCGATCGGGTCCGCAACTTTCATACCCGATCATAAATATTTCGCCCGATCGGGCCATTTCTGCCCGATCAGTGCACGGAAACCTCCTTGGCTCTCTAATCTTCATGTTTAGGGGTCTTGGGACCTCCTAAACTATCCATAAAGCTCGCGAGCCATCCTACGTGCCTTGTAACATCTCGTAAAGCCGTGGTTGCTTCCAAATGATTCGGGAATAGGGAGAAAACTCCCTAAAATCTGCAATTCAACACTAAAACACAAAACCACGACTATATACGATAGTTAGCATAAAATAGCTCACAAGAGCTCCAATGACGCACAAATTAACTTGTAAATAAGGGAGAAAAGACTATATAAATACGTGATATCAAACTCCCCCAAGCTAAACCTTTGCTTGTCCTCAAGCAAACAGCACATGAACATGGAATAGATTACCTCACCCCAAAGATAGAAACAAATCAAAGCTCAAAACATTTTCAAGACTAAGAATCGTTCAAGCAGGCATAATTCAAGTTTGGCTCATCAAATCCATCCAACCACCAATCATTCAAGCAATTTATCAAACTCAAGCATCCACAAAGCATACAAGTCCTGAAAAGGCACTCACAAGGGTGTCACTCCTCTCAATTTTGTGGCAGGCAAAGAATGTGCCCGAACACTCACCAACCCGACCATAAGTACCCTTCCCACTCACACTCTCATGTGTTTAAGAAGGTTCAATGACGCTCATCCTAGTCAAGTCGACTCAATTAGCAGAAATACTCTTTAACTTTGACAAACTAACTCGAAATCAATCAAATGAACAATGCAGACATAAGCTCAAGAGGACTTTATAGGGTTGTAATGGGGCTTAGGCGAGAGGTAGGGGATACTTTTGGGTAATGTGGTGGAAAAACCAAGAAAGGGGGAGCATAATTCATTCAAACAAGGCCTAGGATGGCCTACACAACTCCCAACAATCACCATAAAACCATGTAAAGTAACCCAACTCTCATAAATCATTGAAAAGCTCATAACAAACCCAATTTTCTAGCAATGGAGCGAATATTCTTTTATGAACGTACGTGAATGAAAGAACTAGAATTCTTTTGAATTTTCATTTCATTTTTCTTTCATTTTTCTGAACTTCATTCACGCAACTCTAAACTTGCTTTTTCTTTTCTCTTTCTCACTCTCAAACCACAGCAAATACACTTTTAAGTTCCTCAAAAACCAAACTAAACCAACAAACCAATCTCAAACTCAACCCATACAAAAGCTCCCCCAAGCTAGGCTTGGAATAATATCAAGTGAAGGATTTTGGCTCATAATAGGGGTTTAAGTAACACGAAACAAGTCATTAGGCTCAGCGGGGCTAAGGAGGATAAAAGTATATCAAAAACTCACTCTGAAGCTCAATGAATAAGACAAAAGAACGCCTCTATCACAGCACATGCTACAAGTCATCTAAAATCAGACAAGTACTAAGTCAAAGTCAAGATCAATCCACTAAAGAGGAACTAACACACAAGAATAGACTGGATAATAATATGAATCCAATAGGCTACAAAGAGGCCTCACAGTCTAACCAATTCAGGTATGCAGCACAAAGTGGTCTAATATAATCCAGAAATGCTCGAAATCATACCAATCAAACATCAAATCATAGCCTCAAGATCACAAATGCCCAGCTATCCAGAAAACAAAGTCAAATCAATTTCAAATAGAGCACAACAAGGGGCACAGGGAGGCAACTAAACCAGTCATGGGAACCATATTTTTTTCATTTTTTCAGTATTTTCCGAAAGCAGTAAAACTATTCTAGAAAGCAGTAAAAGAGATAGGGAATACAAACAGAACTCCTCCCCCAAGCTAAACTTGGCAGTGTCCTCAATGCCAAAAGGTGATAAGGACTATGCTAAGAGGAAAAACAATGTTAGTACCCTCACTCTCGCTCACAAAAAGGAAGAAAAATAAAAAGAAAAGGAAAAGGGAAAGAAAAAATACGAGTTGCCTCTCGCACAGCGCTGGTTTATAAAGGTCCCGCACGACCATAATCCTCCCTCTCTCAAATAGGAGGGGCTTGGCAGTGAGTGCCACCCTCATCAAACATCTTTCTCCTCCAAATGTTCTTGACAATGCCTCCAGACGGTGAGGCAACCTTAGGTGGAATTTGAACCTTCTCCACCCCTACTTCATCTAAAACCTTATCCCTGCAAAAAGATTGTTCAAGCATAGGAGCCTTAACAGCATTGGTTAGTTTAAAAATCACTTTATCATCACCAACACTCAGAGTTAAAGACCCAGACTTGACATCAATGACAGCACCAGCAGTACACAAAAACGGCTTACCCAAGATAATAGGAATCTGGGCATCCTCATCCATATCTAACACCACAAAATCAACAGGAATATAGAATTTCCCTACCCTAACAGGAACGTCCTCTAAAACACCTAGAGGGTATTTTATAGAACGATCCGCCATCTGTAAAGTGATTTGTGTGCATTTAAGGGCTCCCATGTTCAGTTTCTTATAAACAGACAATGGCATAACAGAAACAGAAGCACCTAAATCACACAAAGCCTTATCAATAAAAATAGGTCCAAGATGGCAGGGTATAGAAAAACTACCAGGATCTTTTAACTTTGGTGGGGTTTTATTTTGAATAAAAGCACTACACTCTTCAGTAAGAGCGACACGTTCTACCCCACCAAAGTCTCTTTTCTTAGTGATCATGTCTTTCAGAAATTTGGCATAAACAGGCACTTGGGTAATTAAATCTGTAAATGGAATCGTTACCTCAAGGTTCTTGACCATAGCCAAGAACTTACCAAATTGCTGATCGACCTTAGATTGTTGCATCCTGTGAGGAAAAGGTAGCCTTGGTGTAAAAGGCGTTTCAGAAACCTTCTCCTTTTTCTTCCCTGTCTGTTCAGCTTCTGCAGACAAATCGACTTCAGACGTCGAATTCTTTCTTTTTCCTTCATCTACCACCCTTTTCTTCCCTGCAGTCGGGGTAACCTCATCAATGGGCACTGGAGGGGAGTCATATGCAATGCCACTACGAAGAGTGATGGCATTCACATGTTCTCTCTGAACTGGTTGCCCTGGCAATTGTCCCTGCTGCCTCTGTGCATTAGATTCTGCCAACTGAGCAACTTGAGCCTCGAGAAGTTGGATGTGCTTCTCTTGAGCCCTCCTTGTTTCCTCATTTGCCTTTTGCATAGTCAATATCAGTTTCATCAGTTCAGAATTGCTAGGCTCTTGTGGGTTGTTTTGTGGAGGTGGGGTGTGGAAATTTTGTGGAGTTTGGAAGTTATTGGGATGATGGAAGTTTTGTGGTGGTGGTCTTTGGAAATTTTGTGGGGTTTGATGGTATGAAGGTTTAGGGTAGTTTTGTGGAGGTGGAGGTTGATGGTTTTGTGGGTTCTGGTAGTTATGTGAAGGGGGGAAGGTTTGTGGTCTTTGTTGGAAAGCATTGGCCTGCTCCATCTGAAATTGACTGAACTGACAGTCATGCCCAAAGTGACCCTGAACACCACATACCTCGCAGTAAGATGAGGTAATGGGTGCTACTGCAGACATAGCATTGATACTCATGGGTGGGGGTGTCGGACTAGAAGACTTCATTAGCTGCTGAGTTAGTTGAGCCATCTGAGATGTAAGCAATGAAATAGCGTCAACTTCAAGTACCTTCTTAGTCAAACTCCTAGATGATGTATGGTCATTGGCTGCAAGATTTGATATGAATTCATAACCCTCATCAACTGCCTTGTCTAAGAACACTCCTCCTGCAGACGAATCAACAATACACTTCGTCTGAGGCTGCAGACCATTGTAGAATGTCTACGTCAAGAACCATTTGTCCATATTATGGTGTGGACACTCTCTCTGTAAATCTCTAAACCTAGCCCACGCCTCCCTTAATGTTTCATCAGGCTCTTGGAAAAACGTGGCTAGTTTATTTCTGATTTCTGCTGTTTTAGTAGGTGGGTAATACTCTCTCAGAAATGCAGCAGAAATCTCACTCCACTCGGTTTCTTTCACATCGTTCAACCATTTTTGGGCTCTATCTCTCAGTGAAAACTCGAACAACATGACTTTGAGTTGATCTGGAGTGACGCCGGCATGTTTAACGGTTCGACAAAGTTGTTGAAACCGTTGCAGATGATTTGCCGGATCTTCAGTAGGATGCCCACCAAACTGATTTTGCTGGACCATGCTGATGAGTCCAGGCTTGATTTCGAAATTTGCTGCGGCAATGGTGGGCATAGTAGGTCCAGTGGAGAGACCATCCGGGTTGGGCACCCCATATGACTTCAGTGATTTTGACATAACTGAATTCAAGGTGTCTGTTCCAGAGGTGTTCAGCTGAACAGACTGCTTTTCTTTCTGCTTTATCTTTCGGATCCGCCTGATTGTCCTAGTAAGATCGGGGTCCGCTGGAATTGGGGAACCGTTTCTTTGGGACCTGGGCATACAAAAGAAACAAAAAGCAGCAGTAAAACGTACCTCGATTGAAACAATGAAGTTCCAATGAGGTACAGAGAAGTAGACCAAATAATTAAATAAAAACTTAGAGAACTAGCCGTCTCCCCGGCAACGGCGCCAAAATTTGATAGGCTAAAGTCGTATCACCTATTCAAAGATAAACCTACGGACCTCTAACTAGGTAGTCAGTGGAAGCAGGGTCGAATCCACAGGGAGACAGAGTTTCTAAATCAATAATCAATCAATTCAGCTACTCCAGATGAAATCAGAAAGGTATTAATTAAACTAAGGAATAGACTACGGAAGACTGAATAAATCGAGGATTAAACTATGGAATAAAAGTCTAGGGTATTAGGTCGGTCCACCATGCTTATACCAATCAAATAGGGTCAACTACTATTAAAACCTAAGTCAAGAGTCGGGGGATTAGAGCCTATGTTGAGCTATGGTTAAGACTCAACGCTCATAGTTCAACATACGCCGCATGTTCACTAACGTAATCAGAACTACTGATGTGTCCTAGGCCTCTAGTCGTAAGACGGATCTGTGCAAACAACTATTAACCACAAGCAATCAATGAAATTGTACACTGACATTAATTACTCAATAAGAACAAACCACATCACAATCACCCTAATCAAGCCCTAGAAATTGATAGAAATCTAAATTACAATCATGGTATAAACATGGCTTTCCTATCTAACACCCTAGAAAGAGAACTACTCACTCATAATCGAATCGGCAACAACAAAACTAATATGAAACCCTAAGAATTGCATCATGAACAATTAAATAATTAAACTAAGCAATCAAAGTAATTAAAGAGATAAAGAGTAGAGAAGAGTACCAATTAACGGAAAGCAGGAACTTTTATTGAAATCGAAATAGGTTTGATCACCTCTAAATTAATCTAAAGTGTTTGAATTAAACTAAGAGCAATGTAGAATTAACTAGAGTCTCCACTAGAATAAAAAGATGAATGAAAGATAATGAGGAAAAAGTATTTATAATACCCCTCAAGTTCACTACAATCGGAAACAAAAAGGTGAAAAAGCGCGATTAAAGCACCAGACCCGATCGGGCCCGAGCACAGTACCCGATCGGGTCAAATACAACTTCGCATTTTCTCGTCTTCGGCTGTGATGTAGCAGCAGCGCATCAGCATTAGATGGAATTGACACCCACCCGATCGGGTCGGGCGATGAACACCCGATCGGGCCAGGCAACGAAATGGCATAGTGAAAGCGTCTCTTCAGCAGCTCTCTAACAAGACCTACGAGCAGCCCACCCGATCGGGTCGGGCGATGAACACCCGATCGGGTCTGGGTACATGATGCTCGCCCGATCACTTCAGGCAATTCTTGCCCGATCGGGTCCGCAACTTTCATACCCGATCATAAATATTTCGCCCGATCGGGCCATTTCTGCCCGATCAGTGCACGGAAACCTCCTTGGCTCTCTAATCTTCATGTTTAGGGGTCTTGGGACCTCCTAAACTATCCATAAAGCTCGCGAGCCATCCTACGTGCCTTGTAACATCTCGTAAAGCCGTGGTTGCTTCCAAATGATTCGGGAATAGGGAGAAAACTCCCTAAAATCTGCAATTCAACACTAAAACACAAAACCACGACTATATACGATAGTTAGCATAAAATAGCTCACAAGAGCTCCAATGACGCACAAATTAGCTTGTAAATAAGGGAGAAAAGACTATATAAATACGTGATATCACATAGCTCTGTATTCGGCTTCTGAGCTAGATCTAGACACTGTACTTTGCTTCTTAGACTTCCAAGAATAGGTGACTGACCGAGAAGAATGACATAACCAGTAATTGATCTTCTGGTATTAGGGCAGGAAGCCCAATCAGAGTCTGAATAAGCATGAAGAGTGAGCTGAGGTGTTGCTTGCAGTAGAATACCTTGCCCTGAAGTATGATTAAGATACCTAAGTATATGTATAAGTGCATGAACATGAGGTAATCTGGGTTGTTGGAGAAACTGACTTAGGGCTTGCACAGAGAATGAAAGATCTGGTCTTGTGTGAGTGAGGAAATTTAGTTTCCCAACAAGACATCGGTAGTGACTAGGGTCTGAATACACCTCTCCTTCATTACTGAGCAGCTTGACATTAGCTGGTAAAGGAGTTTTGGCAGCCTTACTAGTGTCAAAACCACATTCTGCAAGTATTTCTCTTGTGAATTTCTGCTGAGTGAGAACTATGCCCTGTGTAACATAGGACACTTCTATTCCAAGAAAATAATTGAGGTGTCCCAAGTCTTTAATGCTGAATATATTATGCAAATGAAGCTTGAGATCTTTTATAACATGCTCATTGTTGCCAGTGATGATGATATCATCAACATACACAGCTAGAACTATGAAATCCTTTTCACAGTCTTTGATGAAAAGAGAGTAATCATTTTTAGATTGATGAAATCCTTTATGAAGAAGTTCCATGGTGAGTCTAGCAAACCACTGCCTGGAAGCTTGTTTAAGACCATATAAGGATTTATGTAGTTTGCAGACTAAGTTATTAAGATTAGAAATTCCCTCTGGAGCCTTCATGTACACCTCTTCACTCAATTCTCCATGAAGAAAGGCATTATTGATGTCCAATTGATGTAATGCCCAATTTTTGCTAGCTGCAAGGGCTATGAGACATCTCACTGTTGTCATCTTTATAACTGGTGAGAAGGTTTCGAAGTAGTCTACACCATACTTTTGTGTAAACCCTTTTGCCACTAGTCTGGCCTTTAGTCTCTCAAGACTCCCATCAGCTTTCAATTTAACCTTGTAAACCCATTTACTTCCTATAGGCTTTTTACCCTTGGGAAGTGGGACAAGACTCCATGTTTTATTGGCTTCTAATGCTTCAATTTCCTTTTGCATTGCAGCTATCCATCCTAGATCCTTGGCTGCTTCTTCATAGTTCACTGGTTCAGTAACCTTATCAAGAACCTGAATATGTTCCTGAGTTTTTGATGGCAGATGTGAAAACTCCACTAAATTGCACCAATGAGATATCTGAGAAGAAAGAGAGCAAACATAATCACCTAGGTAAGAAGGTGGCTTATGTTGTGTTGCAGACTGTCTGAGATTTGAGGTTATGGTTGTGGGTTGAAGGTGAGAAA
This sequence comes from Patellifolia procumbens, assembly GCA_947645195.1. Taxonomy (NCBI): domain Eukaryota; kingdom Viridiplantae; phylum Streptophyta; class Magnoliopsida; order Caryophyllales; family Amaranthaceae; genus Patellifolia; species Patellifolia procumbens. The sequence goes on from CANSGD010000136.1 coordinate 411,725, forward strand.
TAGGTGGTTCAGAATTTGGTGTAATGTCAGGATTGATGTCTGAATATGTGGTTTCTGTTTGATTGACATTTTCTGATGAAGTTTCAAGTTCTGAATTTTCATAAGGAAGAATGAAAGGATCAGGAGTAGAGGGAAATAATGTGGGTTCAATTTCAATGTGAGCAGGAAGGAAAATAGGTAGTGGTTTATTTGGTGTGGAAGAATAATGAAAAGGCAAATGTTTTTCATGGAAAGTGACATCTCTGGATATTATGATTTTATGAGTCTGCAAGTCCAGAAGTTTGTAAGCCTTCTGGTTAGATGGATACCCTAAGAACACACAGTTTGTAGCTCTTTGATCAAATTTGCTTCTATGAGATCTTAGGGTAGAGACAAAACAAAGACAACCAAACACTCTTAAGTGTTCTAATGAAGGCTTCTTCCCAAATAGCTTCTCATAGGGTGAAATGAAAGCAATGCTGTAAGCCCTATTCTATTGATCAGATGACATGCACACAATAAACATTCCCCGCAAAACTTTTCTGGAACATTGGATTGAAAGTACAAACTTCTGGCAGTTTCCAACAAGTGCCTATGCTTTCTTTCAGCAACTCCATTCTGTTGGGGAGTTTCTGCACAAGTTCTTTGGTGCAAAACACCATTTTTCAAGTAGAATTTTAACATATCACCTTCACATAGTTCCTTGGCATTATCTGATCTAATAGTGCCAATATGTACATTAAACTGATTCTGTACAAGAGCAGCAAAGTTATTAACAACAGCAACCACATCATTTTTGTGTTTCAGCAAAAATATCCAAGTGTGCCTTGAATAATCATCTACAATAGTCAGAAACATGTTGCATTTGTCATGGGTCAAGACCTTATATGGCCCCCATACATCAATATGAAGTAACTCAAAGCATCTAGTTGACTTTATGGTACTGACAGAGAAAGGTTTTCTAGTCTGTCTTGCCTTAGGACATATATGACATATGACTTCTTCTTTCATAGAACCATTATTAAAACTACTATTTACAGACTGCATTTTTGAGAAAGGTACATGACTCAATTTCAAATGCCAAAGCTTGAACTCTTCAATTGAATCTGCTGTGCAGCTAACCACTCCTGTTTCCTTTGAATCATTTGAATCAACAGTATATAAACCATGGTGTATCTCACCAACAACTAGGGAATTCTTCTGAGAATGATCCTGTAGTAAACACTTATCATGAGTGAATACTACACTGCATTTCATGTCTTTGCATAGCTTGTGTGTGGATATTAGATTATATTTAAAATCTGGTACATGCATCACATCCTTGAGCAAAATTCCATTATCCAATGTAACTTCTCCTATATGCTCAATTTTTACTTTCTTACCATTTGCAACAGAAATAGTATTAGGTATACTTCTGTATTCAGTGAAGCATGTAAATTGATCCAGATTAGCACACATATGATCTGTTGCTCCAGAATCCACAATCCACTTCATATTAGAAGATGAGAGTAAGCAAGTACCTGCTTGTTTGTCAGAAATCATAGGTGTTGCTATATTAGCATGAACAGCCACATGTGCTTGATTATCTGAGTGAATTCCAGATTATGGTTCTGCCTTGCTAGCCTCTTGCTGTTCATTTAGCCATTGCATGTACTGCTGATACTGATTATTTGAGATAGTGACTCCATCATCAGTTGCATCATCAGGGAGTGCCACATGTGCTGCTCTCTTGCCCTTGAACTTTGGATGTCCAGGTGGAAATCCTTTCAACTCCCAGCAGTTTTCATTGTTATGACCTCTTTTGTGACAATAGGTGCATTGCACCCCACCACTCATGAATCCAGTAGGCCTCCTTTGAGTGACACCTCCTTGATAAGATCTTGGAAAGCTCCCTGGATTGATTTGAGACTGAGAAGTATTCTGTTGAAAATGTGGTGGCCTGTAGGGCCTAAACTCTGGTCTCCTGTTGAAATTTCCAGCAAATGCCATTGGTTGAGCATTTTGTGAAGAAATTTCTGTTATATTATGTTGCTTTTCTTCCTGAACAAGCAATCTGTAGGCTAGAGCAATGTTAGGTAAAGGTTGCATCATTAGAATGTTGGTCCTAACATTAGCAAATTTTGGATTAAGCCTCATTAAGAAGTGCACAAGCCTTTCATCTTGTTGAGCTTTCAAAAACTTCTGAGTTAAGTTGCAGGAACAGTTGTTGCAGCTACATACTGGAATAGGATTAATTCCATTGATTTGATCCCACAGAGCTTTCATTTTTGTGAAAAACTCTGCAACAGACATTGAAGAAGTATGATACAGTTCAGCTAAATTCTGTTGAAGTGTGAAAAGCTGTGGACCTGAACTCTGATCATATCTTTCTTCTAGGTCCTTCCAGATCTCTCTTGCAGTAGAGAAGTATAACACACTCCTTGAGATTGATACATTTAGTGAATTAAGCAAGTAAGAGATGATGAGATTATTACATCTCTCCCATGCTTTGAAATCAGGATCTGTAGTTTGAGGTTTTTCAAGATTTCCATCAACAAAACACAGCTTATTCTTGGCTGCTAGAGCAATGACCATACTTCTTTTCCATTCACCATAATTTTCACCAGCAAACTTTTCAGACACTAGAGATACACCTGAATTCTCACTAGGATGAATGAAGAACACACTACTAGGATCTTGTGTTTTAGGTAAGTTTTCTGAAGGCATTGTGTTTGATATAATGGCTGAATGAATGAAATGAAACAAATATTGAATTTCTATTGCAAAAATGAAGAGATTAGACTAGAATTTTGAGATTAAGAATTTCAGTGATTGAATCAAATAAGAAATCGAACAATCAAGCAAGAGATATTGAGAATTAATGCTGAATTTGCAGATTTGCAGGAATTTGAGTAATCAAGAAAAAGAAATTGAGAATTATCAACTACGATTCTTAGATTACAGAACAACAGCAACAATGATCAAAGATTCTACTTCAAACTTCCAACAAGAATCAACGATTTCAAGAAATTGAACAAAGATCAAACAGAAATTCTGCAACTAGAAAATTTTGATGCAACTGATTTCTGAAACAACAGAAACTTCGAATGAGAATTGATGAGAAATACTTACAGCCAGTTCTGATACCATGTAAAAATACACTAGAAAGACTGAAAGAGAGAGCTAAGATGTGATTGAGATTGTATGCAATCAAACAGTAGCAAAGACTTCACCATAACTGCTTCCTAGAAGCTTCATGCTCCGCAGCGTTTTTCAGCATTTTATTACAGAAGAGAGAGATTTACAATCTACTTTTAGAGAGAGAAAAACTAGATACAATCATCAATGAAATGAGAAGCATACATCCTATATATATAGATGGCTAGCTAACAACTCATTACAAGTATTTGTTATAACAGAATTCTGTTATAACAGAATCAAAGAGTTTGTTATATAAGGTTGCTAAGATGGCACATGAGCAAATACCCTTATATACTAACAGTTATCGGTCTGATTAGGTAGTTCTAACTCCTTCTTTGTCGGAATAGGGTGGTTTTTTGTTTGACCCAATTACTAAGACCTCAACTCGATTCGAGTTGAGTTATATGGTGAGGCCCAATCCAATTGGACCTATGATCAATTGGAATTGCAACACTTGAATCATATAATCCAATTGGACCTATGATCAATTAGAGTATTTGATACCATGAATACGAAATAGATGGATATAATGAGGGGTTTGCAAATGAAAAATGAAACAATTGCTCGATTAACAAAAAATCATACCCAATTCCCAGAGGAGATAGACATGTAATATCAGAGAATTTAGTTTTTTTATTGCATTATCGTAAAAAAGGATATTGCTCATAGATGATAGTGCAAAACTTTAATGCTTTGATTGGTTACTTACTTACTGGTGTGAATAAAAAAAGTGTAACGAGTTATCTGGAAGTGGAACTAATGAGGTATTAGTTAAAAATAAATAATATCCTGTAAATGTGCTTATGAGTCGCTTCCTATGTAACACATCGACAATTAGCTCTTTATAAAACATATATATCCAAATTAAATTAGAGAATGATCAAGGCATTATCGCCCGTGTGAAAACGTATCGGCTTACTCAGAGTATTGCAGCGGAAAAACATTAAATATACTTTAATAAATACTTAAATAATAAAATTGTCAAACTAATCTTTAAACCTCGAAAGTAATTCAAAACCAATTAAAACATTTTAAAATAAATAATTCATAGAACAACTTAATTAAAATAACGTAAAGGTAGGAGACAATAAAATAATAAAACGATCTCCCAACAACGCTCCCAAGTCCCAAATGAATATTGAGATGATGCATCATGCCTTCAAACCTGTAGGCAAATACTCAATTGATAACAACTCGCCAATAAAGGGTCATCACAGGATCAATAGACACAGCCATGATCGAAAAACAGAAAAGCTCGTAATCAGCAAGGCTGTGTACATACATAAACAAAGTAAAACACGAAACTTAATCATGATACTAATGAACAACCAAACATGATCAATAAAATACTACCAGACTTCAACTCTTAAAATAAGACTTGAGTACAAGGCATACGACATGATAAATATTTAATAAATTGAATAAACAATGGATCGAGTTGTCCAACCAAAAATCAGTCTTCAAAATGAAAGATCGAGTTACGGGCGCGACTCCGTAACCCCTTGACCAACGATATCGAGGAACCTTAAGAAATAAAAATAAGGTACGATGATCAAACCGACCCCAAGAAAAGTCATGGGCTACCACCATATACTCCAACTCATACTAGTCCAGAACTTCAGACGTGCACTAGTCTAAAGCTATTGCTATTCACTTCCACTTTGAGTATTAGTAAGTTATTCGATGTTGGACTCTAAACAGACAACCAACACATAACATGGATACAACAAATATTCCTCTTTTATCTTGGGATTAAATAAGTGATCAAACAATTCCAATTGACCAAGAATTAATCCTCCAAATTTAATTGTTGACTTAAATCAACAATCGAATGTCCAATGACTATAATTATACATACCCTACAAAGCCCTCAGTCTTTGCAAAGTAGTAAAATAACCATAACCAATAATAATCCAACTTACTCATACAAAGTCCTCGGTCTTTGAGAGTAATAAAACATCCAATAAGGGAAAAAAATACTAAAATCACAATCCAACAATAAAATAATATTAATCCCTCATGTGAATTAATAAATAAACTTCCATTCCCAAACATGCTTGAATCAAACATTCATTCAATCATGTAATAAAACATAAAGACAATTAGCATGTTCAATAACACGTAATTCCAATCCAATAGCCACGTATGAACCATAAAAGGGTCCCCTATACATGATACTATAAATAATCCTAATCCTTAGGACATGATACTAGTCTAACACATAAGGACATGTACGTACCTTGTGTAGACAAAGTGAGAGGCCACTTTAGAATTCTAGAAGTCGCCTAAAGTAAATTCTTCGCTTACCAAAATAATAATACAATAATAAATTAATATTCTAATTAATTCACAACAATATAATTTACTTTAAAAACGCTTCAAAACTCGTTTTAAAATACTTTAAATATAGTAAAGTTCCAACCTTTAACGATCTTTAATATAATACTCATAGATCTATACTTTAAAACCTTAAAATTCACTTTAAACCAATAATAATAAATCTAAAATTATAATTTATATTCCTAATAAATAAAAATCAGATTTTTAATAATTCGAACAATAAAGTTTTCAACTTCAATTATAAAACATATAAAAATCATAAAAACTATAACTTTAACATTAAACTATAATTAAAACATTAAAGTAGAGGATAAGGGTTAAGAAATAACCGAAGAAAAACCACGAAAACGGAAAAACAACGAAGGGGAAACACACGAGTGGCGCGTGGGACAGCAGCACGGGGGCGCGTGTGGTGCAGCGCTACTCGTTGTCGCGGCTGGGCTCGGCAGACGAGCGAAGGGGTGCGGTGGTTGCGGTGTTGGTGTTGCGGCAACAAGGCTAGAGGGAAGGGGGTGAATGACGGTGGTTGTGTGGCCGACGCACGCAGTTCGAGGGAGAACGGGAGAGTGGGCGGACGAGTGAGGAGAGAAAAGTGAGAGAGAAAATAAGAGTGTGCAAAGTTGGGGTTTTGGTGGGTATTTATAGGTTTTGCCTAAAACTTATGACACTTAGGTTAGGCCTAGGTTTGGGCTCAAGTTGATCATGAAACTTAAACAAATTGGTTGGGCTCATCAACCCAACATTTAAAATTATTTTAAACACGACCCAAAACCTTTAAATAAAATATTCAATACTTAAATGCAACTAAATAAATATTAATGATTATTTAAAACGTTTAAACAATCATTTGACTTTCAAAATAGTTAATACTTAAATAATTTAATACAATAAGTATGAAAATAATTCTAAATATACATTACATATATTTATAAAATTCATAAAATTACGGGGGATTACATCCTACGTTATTCTCTCTTCTCTCCCATAAAACTCTAGTTTTAATCTAGGGGCTATTGCCATTCTTTTGAGAGGTGGTAAACCCCTTTTTTTTGTTTAATAGTTTTAATGTTATTGTTTTTACAAACTTCACTCTCTCTAATGGAGAGATTTTTCAAACATGCATTAGGTTATATCTACCCATATATTGGGTTTTTATCTCTCTCCATGTTAAAACTACAGATCGATAGACCCCTTATAGAAGGCTACAACAAATAACGATATGAAGCCGGGGTTTTAGAAAGTGTTAAATCTCCTCAATATTTACAGTATTTCAGTTTGATATGTTTTTGCTAGTTTTGGCTTTCTTTATAAATTTCGTATGAATTCAAATTAAAACATGATTATTTTTTTTAAAGTTCAAGTAAAATTAACAAGGACTTTGTGACCCTCTTTTCCAATTCGGCAATTGGTAGTGATTAGTAGAATACTGCTATGACTGAGATTGGATTGGCCCATTCACTTTCCAAATAACCGGCCCGATGAATTGTAGAGCATCTAATAAGAAAGGAGGCTTTCTAAAGTTGCATCTTAATGCAAAAACTTGGTCCAAAATCATAAGTAATGCTTTGCGATATCAAAACAGACCAAGTTGGCTCAGGTTTTAAAAATCAGGTAATTTTAATTTATAATAGGTCGGGTACCCGTGTTGCAAAAACAGGAAACCCGATTATTATTTTTTAATTCGCTTTTTCAAAAGATTCGTTGGCTCTGCTACTCTTTTTGTCCATTTGTATGAGTTTCCATGGGTCTGCTTATGGGAGCATCTAAGGTGTGGCAAAAGATTTTACTGTTACATTGTTAATGGCTATATGACAGATTACTTGTATATGAGTAATATGACTGTTGGCTAATTACTTTTTGCTTTCTTCTTGCAATTAATGTAACATGTATTAAATCTTCGAGGCTAATGTGCAACCTTAATTTTCTCTTTTAGTTTGAACATGCAGACTGCACTAGCAAACTAGCACTAGCACAAAAACCCAATTGATCATGCTCTTACTTTAGTTGATACTATGCGCGGGGGAAGAGGAAAGACTATATGGATGGGGACGATGTTATAGATTTTTTTTGGGTGTTTGCATCCGGTTCATCCTTCGGGCCAAGTTCGGGGTTGTTAGGTTCCATTCCTCTCTTAAGGGTGTTGCGGGGATTCGAACACGGGTCTGTCCTACCAAAACCAGTCTCCATTCGACGAGTGTGGTGACTCTTTGACAGTAACGGGGTTGGTTTTGACCAGTACTGCTATGAGCAATGAAAATATTAAGCTGGAACTGTCGGGGCCAGACAACCCTCGATCAATTAATTCCCTCGATCAACCTAACATTGTCTTTCTTACGGAGACAATGATTCAAAAGAGAGCTCTAGAAGTTGTTCAGAATAGGTGTGGCTTTAATGATAGTGTTTGAATTAGTAGTGAGGGACTTTTAGGTGGTATGGGATTTTGATGGAGGGACTACGTGAATGTGGTAACTATTTCTTATTCACGACATTATCTTATGGCGGAGGTTGCGGCCAGGTTTGGGGTGGGCTTGGCTGAGTCCGGATCGTATATTTCATATGGTGTCTCTGGTGTCCCATTTGCTATTATTTTATCCCGTAACTTAAATAAATTATTTTTTTGTATTTTTTCTACAATCTCCGAAGTAGTAAATCTTTCCAAAAAACAAAAATTTTAAAAATTAACTTCACTTAGTAAAATAAAGAGAGAAAAAGAAATAAATCATTTTCGTCATTTATTTTAGTAATTGAAGTTAATTTTTGAATTTTTTGGTTTTTGGGAGGATTTACTATTAGGTAGCGCATAGAATAACAACAAAAAAGTTATTTTATTCTAAGTTGCGGGAAAAAAAATAGTAAATGAGATACCAAATGAGACATCATGTGCGATAGATGATCTGGACTCGCCTTAGCTTTGGTTGCTCAAAGGAGTGGCTCAAAAATGGTGCTTTGAATGTGGTTCAAGCGATTCCTCAAAGGAAGGGAGGTGTAGCTTCAATTGGCCATTTTTATGATGATGTGTACCAACTTATTGTGGCTTATGATAACGTTAAATGTATTTATGTGATGAGAGCGGGAAAGATCGTGCACACTTAATTACAAGGCGGAGCATTAGTGATGATATTGAGTATGTATGTGTTTGATGGTTTTCCCCAAAATTTATTTATTTTGGTGGAGCATGGTTTAACAATATAACCCGACTTTTCCCTCAAAAAATTAGCAGTTGTAGGCTCTATAGTAATATCTGATCTAGTGGGTAATCGATACCCCGATTCGAAAATTTTGGGTATCCATTTGCGGGTACCAGCTTTTCTTGGCCGAGTCATGGATCGCCAAAAGAACTACCCGCTTTTTTGGATACCCGACTGACTACTTCACACACAAAATAGAATTTTGACCCAACTCGATCTTTCTACAAACCCGACCTGGACCTGAATCTGAACCCAAATTTAACCTACTTATAATTATTTGTAATCAATTAAGCTTTACATTATTTACGATTGGCCTTATAATGATTGACTATGAAAAGAAGAAGTGGAAGAATCAATGGTTTGTTTAGAGATTTTTCAAAATAAAAACAATTGGTTATGGAGAAAGAATTGTCCCATTTAATTAGGAATTAAAAATAATAATGTTGGTTTTTGGAGTCCCCCACCTCTTCCCTTATAGAGTAGAGATATATTTCGAACACAATCCGAAGCCAAAAATGAACCTAAGCAGTTAACTCGAATTGCGATCTGTTAGAGGGTATTGGACCATAGGTCTAAGACCCATTAGGTTACTCTAGTTAGGTTATATTTCTAGCCTATATATTGTTGTAATTGGAATGAATCAGAAGAAGCACAAGTAATACAATTATCTATCTTCTATTCTTCCTCCATTCTTAACATGGTATCAAGAGCGGGTTTCGTTCCCTGAACAAGTCTAGTAGTTTTCTTTTTCCTATTAGTGGGTAGATTAACCTTCTTACCGAGCGTTTGGGTCGATCTTGTTCGTTTGAGATTTGTTTTCCCTATTTTAAGAATGGAGGAAAATAATTGAATTATTTGTGCTTCTTGTGATTCATTCTAATTACATCAATATATAGGCTAGAAATATAACAACTAAATAGAGTAACCTAATGGGACTTGGACCTGTGGTCCAATACCCTCTAACACGGTCTCTAAATTCATAGTTGCTTACTGATCGTCCTGCGTGATTTGCCAAACATGGTGCTGGGCATATGGTACCAGAAGACAATCCGGGAGAAGCATTGTATATTTCCCCTATGACAAACTATAAAATACAATGAAAAATTGATTGATTAATTGCACATCAATATCTTAAAAATTGTGCTAGCTTATGATATTCAAAGGCTTGTATAATATAGTCATCAATCAAGACATCAATGAATAATACTTGGATAGATTAGCAATTATTATTTCTTGTATTCTTATTCTAGAAATATAGATAAATAAAAAACTAGTATAAAGGTTCCTCCATAAGCCCAGGGAAGCTCAAGAACATGTCATTTTCTTGATCCAGCATTGCCTCCATAAACGATGAAGCATCCGAAGATGCTGATAATGGTAAAGAAGCAGCTTGGTTTCCACTGGAATTATTTGATTTTATAGGAGAAAAATCCGAGTCAATATCACTGCATCCAGCTTCTTGCTGTTGTGCCTGATTTTGAGCTGGTTTGAATGCGTCCTCTAGGAGAAAATCGTGCCAACTAAAACACTCGGACACCTTAGCAGCTTGCCCCGCATCATTATAGCTTGATGAACTCGCGGATGTTGATGAATTCGATGATGATTTAGGCGAAGGTAGGCTAAAGAAATCATTGTTGTTATTATTTGATGGTAAAGTAGTATCAGAAATTGGTCCTTCTGTAACAAGGCTTATGGCTTGAAGTTGAGATAAAAGGTCTAATGAATGACTACTATCACTAAGGTTACTATAGTTGTTTTGCATAGATGTCACGTTTTGGGATACTAGTGAGTTTGAGAGGAAAGTGTTTGAAGGCGAAGTGGAAGGCTCCGGTTTTGGGATGGTGAATGTGGTGGCTTTTTTTAAGTCCCTTCTGATAGTTCCTATATATTTCGGGGTGTCGGATGACCTAGAGACACCACCAATGCTACCATAATCCGCGAGGATTTGAGAGAAAGGTTTATGAGTGATGGGATCAATCCCCATTTCACTAAGCTTCTTCTTCAACTTGGTATTCCAATGGTTCTTTATGTCATTTTCTGTTCTTCCGGGCAGCTGATGTGCTATCAAACCCCACCTAAATATAGGACACAAAAATAAATCTGTGAGACATAAACTTTTAGGGTGGAAGTTAGAAGTGGAAAGAAATACTACCTCCGTTCCAAGTGTATTGCAACATAGGGGGTTGACACATTTATTAAGAAAAGCAAACAAGTGGGCCATCTTCCCACTTGCATCATGTGATTAATAAGTAATGAAGAGAGAGAAAGGTTGCACATGTGATCTTTTTGGTGATTAAAATAGAAAGGTTGCAATTAATATGAAATTGCCAAATAAGGTAAATGTTGCAATACACTTGAAACGGAGGTAGTAGATATTAAGATTTCAGTATATGTAAATGTGAACAGCATTCGGGGTGACTAGTAATTTATAACTAGAAAATTTGGTGCGTTTTTAGGCTGCAAGTTGATCTCCTATCAAACCGTCCTATTATACTAACTCCCTATGCAAGTTGCTTAAGTTTTAAGCCGCATAGCATTTTATAGACTAAAGTTTTTATCTATTTATTGTAACTCTTGCTAGATTTTGCCAAACTAGTTGTGATCTTACTCGTTAAGACCATTTGATACAAGAATTTGCACCAGTAATTTTTTTTGGCTGCTCGATATGACATAATCTATAACAGAAGAAAGCTAGGAAATTGATATTGATAGATCAAGTATCCAATTAAGCAGAAAATGGAGATCAAAACAGATGAAAGGAGAAATATAACCTGCTACCGACAGCAGCATGAAGCTTGATAATAAGCTCTTCTTGTTGTTGAGTAAAACCCTCATGACTTAGATCAGGTCTCAGATAATTATTCCATCTTAATCTGCAACTTTTCCCACATCTTTTTGGGCCTGAAAAGTACATGTGAATTAAACTTTTTGTACACTCTTAGTTCAAATCAACCTTTAATAATATAAAGTATAGTATATTTTTTTCAAAGGTATAAGGAGAATTTAGGCGATTCTTCTCTCAAATATCAGACCTAAACTATCAAACTGTAGGAGAAAGAACGATCTCCTTTTGGAACGAGCGTCTATAGCTAACGCCATGCCAGGAAGTTCATTGCCAAATCTTTAAAGTTTGCCAACAACTTGATTGGCTTCCAATAGATGTAGGTCGAGATGATGGATCAAAAGGCAGAAGCAGACATACAGTAATGTGTGTGCCCCCATCAACAATGTAATTCAAAGATTAAAACAGTGAAATTATAGCATTGCATAGAGTAATGTGTGTGCCCCCATCAACAATGTAATTCAAAGATTAAAACAGTGATTATAGCATTGCATAGAGTAATGTGTGTGCCCCCATCAACAATGTAATTCAAAGATTAAAACAGTGATTATAGCATTGCATAGAGTAATGTGTGTGCCCCCATCAACAATGTAATTCAAAGATTAAAACAGTGATTATAGCATTGCATAGAGTAATGTGTGTGCCCCCATCAACAATGTAATTCAAAGATTAAAACAGTGATTATAGCATTGCATAGAGTAATGTGTGTGCCCCCATCAACAATGTAATTCAAAGATTAAAACAGTGATTATAGCATTGCATAGAGTAATGTGTGTGCCCCATCAACCATGTAATTCAAAGATTAAAACAGTGATTATAGCATTGCATAGAGTAATGTGTGTGCCCCATCAACCATGCAATTCAAAGATTAAAACAGTGTGATTATAGCATTGCATAAACTACCTGTTTTCCTAGGAGAAGAACTCCAATTTGCAGTCCCTTGCTTTGATAAGTAGGCGAAATTTTTAGCATCATTTTCTTCCGCCCAAGCTCCCTTCCTCACATTTAGTTTATCACAACATGAAGTTTTTACCATCTTAACTATTTTTTGAGCAAATAAATTGTATTATTATAAAGTTATTGAATAACGAAGTTTGGAAATTTATGCTCTAAAGGGTTTTTTTAGGCGAAATTATTGATTAGGGTTGGGCCAAGAAATGAGAAAAGCATGAGAGTTTAGGAAGCCCTCTGTAAGATATATTTTCATGATAAATGCATTGAAATGGAGGTGATCAAGTGAAATAAAAGTTTATAATTTTCTGTTTCTCTCTCAACTTTGTATTGCAGACATGCATCATTTGCTTTTGCTCTAGGGAAATGCAGGTTCAGTTTGGGTGATTAATTTGGTTAGAATTCGTAGATCTATACTAACTTAAAATATGCATTTGTTTAGATTTGTTGGTTGCATTTGTGAAAGAAAATGACTTTGCTTTGGTTCTTAAACAATCATAATTTCATGTTGGATGTACCAATATTCCCTCCAATCTAAAATTAGTACCTTTTTAGGGTTTTTTAATTACATGTAAGTGTTATTTCATGTTTTGAATGCCGAAAAATTCCATGGTCAACCATAGTCTTTTGTAATTGGCCAATTAATTTACATTAAAGTATAAGGAAATAAGCAGCTGTTTTTAAGAGAAAAGGGAAAATTTTATAGTAAATCAAAGTCATATACAACATCTTAGGCTTTTATTTTGGAGTATTCAGTAAAGATAAGAGAATCAAATAGTTTGATTCTCTCATATGATATTTTTTGGTGCATTGAATTATTTCCTTTATCTCCTCGTTATTCCAAATTCCTCTATTCTGATTCCTCACTCTTAATATTTCTCCTTTTACTTTATGGTCAACTTCATCCAATTAGTGATGGCATACGGGTAAAATTTAATGGGTCTTGCATCGCACCCTCCTCAATAATTGCGCAAATTAGACTGTGCAGGGAGGAGCATGGTGCTCATGGTGGTGATGGTACTCCCTAAACAAAACGCAGTTCTGAAGAAGACTGCCAAAAATTTTGGGGGGTTGGCAGTAAAATTTAAAATGTGGGCCAGTTGTCTTTCACCATCATATTTACTTCTCTCTCGCAATTTTTTCTCTCATTTGTTTCAACTGTCTTTCTCATTTATTTCTCCTCATTTATTTGTCCTTCTCATTTATTTCTCATCCTCATTTAATTATCATCCTCTTTATATTTCTTAATATTTCTTATAAATTAGTAAAAGTGGTTGTTTTTTTTTTTTTTACTTTTTTCGGATATAAGCAATTCACTTTTAAAAATGGATGACATTGGTGGGAATGGAGGGTTTTTCATTGATAATGTTATGTGTTCTAATGAAATGGGAGATGTAGTTGATGGTGGTAGAAGAGAAGAAGATGACTCAGCTAAAGATTATGGTAAATATTTTTGGTGTACACATGTTGATGATTTGTGTACGTTGTTATTATGGTGTACATTCTCTTATTTCACGTAAACAAAGAATATTATATAAATGTACGTGATGTTTGTGCATGTTGTGTTAGTGGAAGTACTTTTTTGATGAATATGATAAAATGTACTTGCATGTACTTGCATGTATCATTGATTGTACAAATTAATGACCTCAATGTACACCAGCACTATTATTATTAATTTGTTTTGTTCTGTCATTTTTTGACAGCATACTGACCTATTTTTGGTATATAGAATATCATGAGGCTGAGGCATCTGAATTGATACTTAAAGAGGTTGCAAATGATGACGAAGCATACAAATTATACAACGATTATGCTTTTAGATGTGGATTTGGTATTCAGAAAGACAAAGTTTGTTGGAGATATGATACGAATACCATTAGACAACGGTTCCTAGTATGTAGTCGTGAAGGTTTGAAGGAAAAAAAAAGGTGTACAGCCTAAGGTTTGTTTTAGTGTAGGTTGTTGAATAATCACAAATTAGAAGTTTTGGTTTTTAATCATATGTGAATAATCATCTATGTTCATAATTTGTACATTAATTTTACAAACATGTTCATGATAGGATAGCATATGTTCGCCTTTGTATCAATTATTATATGTAAGTTACGATGATATAGGGTTTTGATAGTAATGTAAATTAGTGAGCTGACATAATTTTTTCTTTTTGAGAGTTTAACATATATTTATTGTTAATTTTTCAATTTTCCACATATGTTCTGTTGATGCAAGTGGTAGAATGTTAATAGCCCTGTTCATGTTCATTTATGGAGATTGTTTGATCACTGTTTATTCACAAATGTACACTTATGTAGAATGTATGGACATTGTGTGTTGACAGGCATATACAAAGCTTGATCAACGTTGTGGATGTAAAGCCTGTATCCAATTTGATGTTGTGAAGGAGTCTGGGGTGTTTATTGTTACTAAGCACCACATGATTCACAAACAAAGACATATAATTAGTTCTCATAGGAAAGTTACTGTAGATCAGTTGCACATGATTAATAATCTGAGAAGTTGTGGGGTTGCGATTGCTAAAGCTGTTCGTGTGTTGAGGAAGGAAGCGGATGGTTCTGCAAATCTTGGTTTCACGAATAGGGATGCATATGATGCAGTGGCTGCTCAAAAAAAAAAAAGAATTCAATGGTTGTGATAGTAACCAATTGATTCGATACTTTACACAAAGACAAGCACATAGCTGCGTTTTTTTTATGATTTTCAACTAGATGCTGGAGGCCACTTAATCAGTTTTTTTTTTGAAGAGATGGAAGAATGAGGAAGGATTATGAGGTTTTTGGGGATTTAGTTGTTCATGATACAACATATCGTACCAATAAATATGGGATGATATGTGGTCCTTTTGTTGGATGAACCATCACCAAAAGAATGTGATGTTTGGAGTTGATTTCTTATTAAATGAGGACAATAATTCATTTGTATGGTTGTTTGAATCATTTTTGAAAAGTATGGGAGGTAAGTCACCCATTACGATTATGACTAACCAAGATGCGGCAATGGCCAAAGCTATAAGCATTGTGTTTCCTAATATTATACATCGTTTGTGCATATGGCACATTGGAAAAAATTCTATTAACAATATTAAAGGGTTGAGGGCGAAGAATGGTTTTGTTGATCTATTCAATTATGTTCTGAAACATTGTGAGACCAAGAGTGAATTTAGGCACTATTAGAAAAGATAAATATCTATGTTGTTACATACATATATGCTGTCATGTTGTGATTTGTGTAATTGATCACTGCTTTGGTTTAAATGTTCTATAGAAGTAGGTGAAGTATTATTTTTGTAAATATTGAAAAACATATGCTCACTGTGAGTTCTACACATGTGCACTGTTGTTGGTTACATGTACAATGAAAGAAGATGTTATTTGTAGTTATTTAAATCCACCCAAAAAACAATGTTCACTATGGTAGTTTGTTCACTGTTCTAAAGTATATGTTTATTCCTATGTGTTATGCAGTATGATTACCAAATACAAATGTGCCGAGAACCCTTGGTTTAATAGGTTGTACAAGTTAAGGAAGATGTGGTGTCCAGTTTACTCCAAGGATTATTTCTCTGGGGGGATTTTGTCTTCACAAAGGAGTGAGACCACTAACCATTCTCTGAATCAAAGGCTTCATAGCATGCAAGGTTTGTGCGATTTCTATAATGTTTTTGTATTGTAGAGGAATGGAGGGATAGGGAGAATGGTGAAGATTACTCTGCATTAAATGGCAACAAACATCTAGCATTTGTTGATGTTAAGTTACTTAATGATGCCAAGAAGTTATCCATTGTGGCTGTGTATTTGTTATTTGAGGATAATTTTATTAGGGGGGGCATCATTTTGCCAGAAATTAATCAAGTTTGATCCTCCTCTTTTTTAATACCATGTGGGGCGTACTGAGAAAGAGTAACTAATGCATACTGTGAAATTTAATCAAGAAAATTTCACGATTGAGTGCACATGTAAGTATTTCACGAAAATGGGTTTGTTATGTGCTCACTGTCTGAGGATATTTCATATACATAATGTTGAAAAAATTCCAAAGAGATACATTATGGGGAGATGGCCAAAATATGCTATGTGCACAAGAGTGGAAGATGATGTTCACAAAGATCCAAATATTGTTCAAGCAACCATTTGGCGTGTTCAAGCTACAAGGGAAGCTTTGGCCATAATAAATTCCTGTCAACACGACTTAACTGCCATAAACCTAGTGGAGAATTTTTTCAGTGATTTGCAGATGAAGGTTGTGTCTCTCGTTGGGAAGGTTGATCAATCTATTACCGTAGATGATGTCAAGAATATGCTATCCCCCTGTCAAAGATCCTCCCAAAAAGAGGAAGAAAGGAACAAGGGACATAAGGTTGAAAAGCACTGTTGAGAAGCAGATGAACAAGCTGAAATGATGGAAAAAAACCGCTGAGAAATCTGCAATTAGGAAGAAGGCAAAAGCACATAAATCTGTTAAGGTAATTGTTTGTACATTGTTTTTAAATATATGTTCATCCAGTCTTTGTATACATTATTTTTAAATATACACTGACATTGATTAAATATACACTCTGATAGAGAATTTTTGCGTCGCTACACAAAAACTCCGAATCAAACCTAACTAACCAAATACGAGTACGTGGCAAGTAAGGGTCAAGATCCACAGAGACTAGATTAGACACTAAGCAAGTAAGTGAACATATAAGTTAAACCGAAGAGAAGAAGTTGATTGATTTCGAACTCAATTATCACTAATAAGTCAAATAAAAGGGTTGTAAATCGATGGAAAAAGACGTTAGGGGGTGATAGGGATCCAATGCAATGAGATTGAATTACAAAATGAGATTAAAGGAGTATGTGATAGGGGAATGAATTAAGACGTTGCAACCATGAACTCCTCTTTCAAGGATGCTCAAGGTGATGCAACACTCTCAATTAGGGATTAGATAGTCAATGATGGAATATGAGGTCGGAATTAGCTAAGTTCAACCCAATCTCGCCTTTCGGATGTTGAATGGGTTAAGACTCTAAGAAAGGTGGGATTTCTCACTCAACCTTATTTAGAGATAGCAATTCCAACTTCATTGTACATCTCAACAATCTACACCTAAAGGGCGATCCATTGATTCATTGAGTTAAAGTTAGGCCTTTCAACTTTACCTTAGTCAATCAATCAATGGATTCGCTAATCCAACCCACCAAACATGCCAATTTAGGGCCTCATATCATGAAACAATGTCCATTGCACCTTCACCCAACCCCCTAACTAAAAGACTACTCAAAGTTGGTTCTCATATTAACTAAACTAGTTCTACAATGCAAATAGGAAATTAGTAAACCAAAAATCATTGCTTTTTCATTCATACTAATGTTTGCAATAGAGAAGAGCATAAGCAAGTGAAAAAGAGCAACTAAAACTAAGACTTCAATGAGAATGAGTGATATTGAAACTACTAACAAAGTAAAAGCAAGAATAAATTATAAAGTAAAGCTATAAATGAGAGCAAAGAGAAGAAAAGTTACTAAAGCTTCATTAATACTCCTCAAAAATCTGAAATTCTTCTTCAAATCACCATTAAAGACCTTGAAAAACACCTAAAGCTCACTCAAAAGTCTAACCTCTCAATAGATCTCTAGAGTTCAAAAAAGGAAATCAAATTATGTAATTTTAGGTCAAAAAGGTATTTATACAACCCCCAACTAAGGGCAAAAAGGGAAAGAGAAAATGAAATAGACTGTTTCCGCAAACCCGCAGTGATCGGGCAATCCATAGTGGTGATCGCCCGATCACCATGAGGCAGGATCTCTGTGGAAATCCACAGCCGTGATCGGGCGATCACTTTTGTGATCGGGCAATCCAAAGGTGGATCGGGCGATCCACCTGCCCGGGTTGCTTTGTCTTCTTATCCTCTCTTCCTTTCTTTTTGGGCTTGGGCTTCCTTCTTTCTTTCTTTCATTCTTTTCTTCCATTCCAATCTTCTTTGCTTGGACTTGGGCTCTCTTCTTTCTTTCTTCATTTGGATTGGCCCTCAACTTCTTCTATTCCAATCTTATTTGCTTTGCACTCATCTTTTTTCCTATATGTTAGTCCTATACAAGAAAAGTACAATACAAAGCATATGGAATAGAAAATAAGAATAGAAAACCATGAAAAATGAGAGAAAATCAAAGGAGATAGTGAAAAGCTCCAAATAGGACGGAGATTATGAAAATAGATGTAAGAAGTAAAAAAACACCGAGAAAAAGCAATAAAATGGACCAAAAAGCTACCCTATGAGTACGATAAATCTCACTCATCAACTTCCCCCAAACTTGACTCTTTGCTTGTCCTCAAGCAAATCAAAATGGATGACTAGACGATGCACAAAGGTGACTCGATAAAACCAACAAAATGAGACCACCAAAAGGGGTAAAGGGAGGAAACCAAACAAACTCACTTTCGTGGAGTCCACGGTTGCATTTAGCATATGCAACAAGCCCTTTAAACCCCTAGGATGACCCTAGTGGACGAGGATGGTCTCGTGAGGGTTTTCTAGAAGGAATACCCACAAAGCCAATACACCAACTCAAACGAGCAACAACCTAAGAATGGAAACATCACCAAGGTATGAGAGATGGAGTCATGAGCGGACCACAAGCAAGCATATATGAGAGCGTTTTCTTTCAATTCCAACACAACACATGAGTGGAGAAGGAGGTTATGAGATGAGCTAAACTAAGGTGTAAGTTCAACAAATTCTCTAACTTTCCACTACTCTCAACGCCATTGCTCCAAGGGTCATTTAGTTCACAAACTCATGTATAGGATTAGAAAACCGACTCAAGTAACTCTCTCAATGTGCGGAAAATTTTCCCCCAAACTTAGCATTTTCATTATTATGGAGATGAAGATATGTGAAATAGTGATGCAACTACCAAGGAGTGCGGGGCTTAGTCTTCGCCCTCTTTGTGCGGTCCGTCCACTCACGAAGTAGACATGTTTCTCAGGCACGGTACCAAGTACTCGGTCGGAGACGCACTAGGAGGAAAAATATTCATACTCAAGCCGCAACGGTCCCGTCGTCACTAGGGAGTTCTACTTCACTTTTCGAACCCTCACTTGAGCATTGGAATGCGCTAGGACCTTGGTTACTAACCACCCTTTCACAACTCTTATTGAAAATATGCATTTTTTTCCTTTTTGTTTCCTTTTCATCATTTTTCTATTTGGAATTTTTTTTTTAAATAAGCCAACCTTTGCTCCGTCTTCTAATAATAAGTCAACGTACTCAAAATCCCAGAATAAGTAAACATTGTCAACTAATCTTCTAAAATTGAGTCATAACCGGTTGGTAACTTGTTTAATAGGTTAAATTGATAAGTTTCGCTATGTAATTGGTTAAATTTTTTATATATTAATTTACTTTATTTAATTTAATTTGATACTTCTATCTCTCTCCTCCCTCCTAAACATCTCCTTTCCCACGAGGCCATAACCCTTCCCCAACCAATCACCCCAACCTCAGTTGTCCTCCCCGCAAAACACCTTCCCCACCCTCATATTAGTTTTCCTCCCTCTGACTCTCTCTTCCAAACTATACTCCAATCTCTCTGTATCCTCATTCAACTACCAAATAATTCTCCAACTCCACTATGTTCCAATCTTTCTCTATCCCCCAATATATCAAAGCTTGAACAAACGTATTGAGAGACTAATCAATTTGATCATCCCCATTAAGCCACCTTCAATTCTCCAAGAAACCACCAGGAAACTTCACTCAATTTCCCTACCCCAAACCGTATAAAACTCAACAATAACAAAAAGACAATGTTAAAAACCATGACTTCCTGATCTCCATCACTTCTAATCCTCTTCAAATGCAACAAATCACCCTTTTCACCATCTTCATCTTCTTCATTCTCTGGTTGTCTCTCTCTCCCATCTTCATCTTGAACCCTATCTCTCTTCAACAACTTCAGAAACCCCATAATCTCCTTGAGAGAAAAAGACAGGGGGAAAGACGGTGGTGGCTAGGTGGGTGATTTTGGGGCTAAGATTGGGTTTTGTTGGGGTGGGGTTTATTTTTTGGGATTACCGTTGGTTTTTCGACAGGTGGGTCTATTTTACGAGTTGGTGGTGGTTTTCCGGTGAGGTGGGAATGTTTTTTCGTTGGTATGGGTGTTTTTTGTTGGTCTAGGTGGTTTAGTGTTGTTGCAGGTGATTTAAGGTGGTGTTTGGGGTGGGGTGTTGGTGGATTCATAGTGGTGGTTGGAAGGTGGGCTGTGGAGTGGGTTAAGGTGGTGGTGGATGATTGGGCAGTAAAGGGAGGATAGGAAGGGGAAGAGGAAGGGGAAGAAAGTCAAAGAGAAAGTTAATTTTAAAAAAGTAAATTAAAATAAACTGACTTGTTGTTTAGGTAATAGGTTTTTTGACTTATTTAAATTTAAGTGAGCAACAAAGTTTACTTATTCTGGGATTTTGAGTAGGTTGACTTATTATTAGAAGACGGAGCAAAGGTTGGCTTATTTAAAACAATTTTTCCTTTTTATTTTTGGGGCTACTAGCCTTTTTATAAGAAACCAAATTTTTTCTTTATAGGGTGGTGAAAATGCCAAGCTATTTGGGGTAGATTATCAAATGCACTAGGGGACTCAAGTTATGAGAACCAAGTAAGGACTTCCTATATCATGAAGGATAGAACTAAGTGACTTATTTAAGGAGAATCTTGTTGTTTTTGTTTATGAGTTATTTAACTTGATGGCAAAACAACAAAGTTTAAATCATCTCAAAACTCCCTAATCTACACATGTTCCAATATTAGGTCACACAATTCCATTCTTATTTTCGCTTGCTTTGGTCATCATAAACTCTTTCAAATAGAAACGATCTTGGGTGTTTGTTTTTTTTTGTTTTATTTATTCTAAGAGCTTCCTTTTTTTTCTTTTTCAAAAATAAATTTTCCTTCTTTTTTTTTACAAGGAAGATAGGAAAACACAATAAAAGATATTTACAAAAGAAGAAAGGGAAAAATAAAATAAAATGGGAGAAAAGTTTGTACAAAGGTGTTTCGGAGACTTTGGATATTTCAAGTGGGAGCTAGAGCAATCGAACTCATCAATCACAAATCAAGCAATAAGGACCCAACCTTAACCAAGTATGTGCACTACCAATAAAGGAACCATGGGGTAGACAACAACATATAGGGCACCAACATCCAACAACAATCAACAACAATCAACGACATGACAACAACCATCACTAAAACATCTATGCATGCAAATGAGACATGATAAGGCACAAAATATCTCAAGTCTAATAATTAAGCACAAGTCCTTGATCGCCTTATGATGCACCCCCAAACTTAGAATGAACACCATCCCGGTGTTACAAAGTGAGAAAACATGTGGAGGTGATCAAGGGCGATCTATTGCTCACCTTCCGGGGGAGGGAATGGGTGTGGGGGCCATGAGGGATAGTTTGGGTAAGGCGGAAAAAGTTTTGACTAACTTGATAGGCGTATATTTGATCTTGCCTTAACCGCATACCATCCACGTCTGAGTGCTAAGTGTCTCACTCTTGCTATTGAGCCTAGCATCCATGCCACGATAGTTAACATCAATGCTATCAAGTCTAGTGCTCATGCTATCATAGTGAGCATTGATGTTATTAAACCGAGCGTAAATATTTTGAAATTGGGTGCTTTTCTCACTAGTCATGGCCTCAATTGCCACACCAATAGAACTAAAATCGTAAACATGAGAAGAGGACGTACCTTCGCCGGATGGGCCGGCTTCGTCCATGGGGTGAGTGGGTTGTCGACTGTCGTTGTTGTGGTCGTCGACGTTGTTGTTGCTGTTGTCTCATCGCCTCATCAACGGCAAGAGCTTGCAACTCCGCTTCCCTTGGGGCGATCTCCCTCGCCATGAGGTAGGGGCGCGCTCCATCTCCAAACCGGGTTAGTGTGGGGTTCGGAAGGTGACAATAATCGAACTCTCGCACTAACCAAATGATTCGGTCGTGGTTGCCTTCGATATAGCGGTAGAAATTCATTTGATGCAATGTTGCATCATCAAGAAGGATCCGTTGAGATATTGGTGCCATGGTGTTGAACTCCTCATTGGTGTGCCAATACCTTGCTATCATAGTTATCATCCCGCCCATGATAATATCCTTGCGGTGATGAACACCATCACGGAGCATGATAAATCTTTGAATGAGGTGCTCGGCAAAGTTGATTGGCACGGGCCTAAATTTTGGGCGGCATATGGTCCAAAGAGTCTTTCCCTCATCCTTGCTAGCGTTACCAAGTTCCGCTCGTCCATATATGCAATACACAAGAAGACGGTGGACGTAGCGGACGCCTGGATGTATGATGTGGGAAGACTTTGGATTTTTAGGTAGGTTGTAGTTGCCCGTGATATCTCCCTATGTTCTTTCAAACTCATACCCATGGAAGTCATTGGTGACATACTCGTTTAAGGGAGCTTCCGCATCCCAACCGAAAATCTTGCAAAGGAAAACATAGTCTACCTCCCTATGAATGTTAAAGAGTTGGAAGGTGACTTGGGGGTAACCCTCATCCTCCTCGTACTCCTCAATAGTACACTCGAGCGTGGAGAGGAACTCAAGTGTAAGACGCTCATAGGTGAAGGCGGGGGGCATGGATACGAAGTTGACTCACCCTAAACGGTCACAAAGCTTAAGAGTTTCCTCAAAAACACCTAAATTGCGAAGTACTCTCTCATCAAAGAATTTGGTGGGCTTGATTGCATGACCTAAGAGAGATACAAAGCGTTCTTGGTGGATTTTTGAGGTAAGGGTGATGCCCATTTGCCCCCATGGTGTTTTTGAGGAGGAAGTGGATGGTGTGGCTCGTTTTGAAGTTTTTGTAGCTTTGGTTTTTGGGGCCATTTGTGAGGAGTGGGAGTTTTGTGATAGGTGTGGAGTTTAAGGAGAATGTCTCGACCACAATCAACAAGTTGCCCAATCACAAACCTTCAAGTATAATGAACAATTCAAAGTACCCAACAATGAAGACCAAAGCATACACCAATTCAACCAAAGGCAACCAATCAACTATCCAACAATATAACACTTCAATGTAGACAATCACACAATCAAGATTTTTAGTCTAACACTACTCCAACTAGGACCAATTCACACTCAAAACTCCAAAAAAACCAATAATAACCAATTCAAGGTTTAACAAAATAAGTCTAGGCAATTCCTTTCTCAAATAAACAAGAGTATAAACAAAATTGGTGGAGTAAGGAACAAAAAGAGAATGAAGAAATTGTATACCAAATAGTGAGTACAATCCTTCCTTGAAGCTTGGGAATGTTCCTTCAACCTTTGTTAAGCTTCCATTGCCTTCCAACTTGTTAAAATTTGAAGTTCTTGAAGATGGTGGAAATTTGGGGTTTGATGGTGTTTTGGGTAAATGAGTGGGAAAATGGTGAAGAAATGTGAATTTTGTGGAGTAGTGTAAAGGATTTGATTATTTTTGTGAGATTTTGGAAGAAAAATGAGTGAGATTGATGGAGAATTGGGAGTATGAAGGTTAGGGTTTGAGAAGAGTAGAAAGGATGAAGATGAGGTTGAAGATGAGAGTGAGAGATGAGTGGAAATGAAAGGTAGAAAAGAGGGTGGGGGACGGTTCTTTTGAGCTGGAATTTTTTTTTTTTGTAAAAACTGGGCGAAAAAGAGAGAAAATATGATCGGGCGATCCCCAACGCGATCGGGCGATCATAATTGGGCAAACTTTGGGGATTTACTGCCACCCCCTGATCGGCCGATCGGCCTAATGGATCGGGCGATCCATGTTTAAGCCTGCTGTGCGCTTTTTTCTCGTTTTCTCTTTCTCTTTTTTTTTTCAAATTGTTCTCTCTCTTCCTTTATTTTCCTAACAATCACCTTTTTTTTCTTTCCTCTCTCTTTTTTTTCTATTTTTTTTTAAAATTACCCTTTTTTCTCCCTCTTTTTTTTCTTAATGTCTCTCAACTCATTTTTTTCTAAAATCACCATTTCTCACATGGTCAACCTCAAATGCTCATAGCCATCAAAACTCATCAAACACTAGTCATAGCATCTAAAAAGCCAAAAGAAAGAAAAAAAATAGAAAATAAAAATCAAATAATCACAAGGTTAGACAAGTGTAAACTAAAATAATCGAAAAATTAAGAGAAAAAGGATAGAAAAATTGGGTTGCCTCCCAATAAGCGCTTGTTTTTAATGTCATTAGCTTGACCATAAAAGGATATCACTTCTCTTGGGGTGAGGTGCCAAACTCCTCAAGATTGATGGAGAACACTTTTCCAACTTGGTATCCTTCGTAGTAGATTTTCAATCTTTGCCCATTAACTTGAAAGGAGTCGGTTGCTTCACTCTTTATCTCCACCGAACCATATGGGAGCACATTGACCACCTCAAAAGGTCCGCTCCACCTAGACTTCAACTTGCCCGGAAAAAGCTTCAAGCGTGAGTTGAATAGGAGCACCTTATCCCCTTTTGCAAATTCTCTCTTCAAGATGTTCTTGTCATGAAAGGCCTTTGTTCTTGCCTTGTAAATGCTTGCACAATCATAGGCCTCTTGCCTAAGCTCCTCCAAAGCATGAAGATCCAACCACCTTCTCTCACCGGCACTCTTCAAATCGAAGTTTATGTGCTTGATAGCCAAATGTGCTCGATGCTCTAGCTCAACCGGTAGGTGATAAGACTTGCCATAAACAAGCTTGTAAGGGGTGGTGCCAATATGTTTTTTAAAAGCGGTTCGATATGCCCACAAGGCATCATCGAGCTTCAAAGACCAATCTTTTCTCGCCCTCTTTACCGTCTTCTCTAAGATGGTCTTAATCTCCCTATTTGAGATCTCGGCTTGACCACTAGTTTGAGGGTGATAAGCCAACCCAACCTTGTGGTTCACTCCATACTTCGCAAGCAATGATTGGAATGACTTTTTTGCGAAGTGAGAGCCACCATCACTTATGATGGCTCTAGGAACACCGAATCTTGGGAAGATAAACTTCTTGAACATCTTCATCACTACTTTGGAGTCATTTGTTAGGGATGCAATTGCCTCGACCCATTTTGATACATAATCAACGGCTACTAGGATGTATTGGTTACCACAAGAGGAAGGCAATGGGCCAATGAAGTCAATAGCCCATACATCGAACACTTCAAGTTCAAGGATAGTGTGGAGCGGCATCTCATGTCTCCTTGAAATGTTCCCCATCCTTTGGCACATATCACAACTCTTGACGAAGCTCCAAGTGTATCTAAACATGGTTGGCCAATAGATACCACTTTGAAGTATCTTGGCCACCGTCTTGTTGGAGCTCATATGCCCCTACATAGTGAAGAGTGGCACATTTCCAAGACGCTTCGAACTTCCTCATTAGGCACACATCTTCTATATAGACCATCGGACCCTCTCTTGTACAATAGTGGCTCATCCCAAATAAATTGCTTTGCATCATGCCTAAGTTTTCGACGTTGTTGCTTTGTGAAATCCGGAAGAATCACGCTACAAGCTAGGTAGTTGACGATGTCGGCAAACCATGGCAAACTTGTGCTCTCAACCGCATATAGAACGTCGTCCCTCATGTAGTCATTGATAGGTTTTAGTCGTATCACCTAATCAAAAATAAACCTACAGTCCTCTAACTAAGGTAGTCAGTGGAAGCAGGGTCGAATCCACAGGGAGACAGAGTTTCTAAATCAATATTCAACTAATTCAGCTACTCCAGAGTAAATCAGGAAGGAATTAATTAAACTAATGATTAAGCTAAGAAAGACGAATTAAACAAAGGATTTAACTATGGAATAAAAACCTAGGGTATTAGGTCGGTCCACCATGCTTATACCAATCAAACAAGGTCAACAACTATCAAAACCTAAGTCAAGAGTCGGGGGATTAGAGCCTATATCGAGCTATGGTTAAGACTCAACGCTCATAGTTCAACATACGCCGCATGTTCACTAACGTAATCAGAACTACTGACGTGTCCTAGGCCTCTAGTCGTAAGACCGATCTGTGCAAACAACTATTAACCACAAGCAACCAACGAAACTGCGCAATAACGTTAATTACTCAATAAAGAACAAACCACATCACAATCACCCTAATCAAGCCCTAGAAATCAATAAGAGTCTAAATCACAATCATGGTATAAACATGGCTTTCCTATCTAACACCCTAGAAAGAGACTACTCACTCGTAATCGAATTAACAACAACAAAACTAATATGAAACCCTAAAAATTGCATCATGAACGATTAAATAAATAAACTAAGCAATCAAGAATAACAAAAGAGATTAGGGTAAGAAAGAATACCAATTGACGGAAAGAAGGAACTTTTATTGAAATCGAAATAGGTTTGATCACCTTTAAATTAATCTAAAGTGTTTGAATTAAACTAAGAACAATGAGAAGTAACTCTAGTCTAAAGCTAATGAAAGATGAATAAAAGATGATCCTTAATAATGAGGAAAAAGTATTTATAGTCCCCCCCCAAGTCTAATTAGAAATCGGAAACAAAACTCGAAATCTGCGTCATTAAGCGCCAGACCCGATCGGGCCTGAGCACAGTACCCGACCGGGTCAAGTACAAATTCAGCCCACTTTTGGTTTCTTGACTTGTACGCACTCAGCAGCAAAAATGAGCAATGGGCCTCCACCCGATCACCGACCCGATCGGGTGGTGGATCGGGTGAAATGACCAAACGAGCCCAGCAGCACCACAGCGCCTGTAGCACCGCAACGATACCAAGCAGCACTCCACTCGATCGAGTCGGGCGGTGGTCACCCGATCAGGTCTGGGGACATGCTTCCTCGCCCGATCGGGTCCGCAACTTTCATACCCGATCAATAAATCTTCGCCCGATCGGGCCATTTCTGCCCGATCAGTGTACGAAACCTCCTTTTTGACTCTTTGGCTTCCAAATCTTCACGTTTAGGGGTCTTGGGACCTCCTAAACTACCCATAAAGCTCGTGAGCCATCCTACGTGCCTTGTAACATCTCGTAAAGTCGTGGTTGCTTCCAAGTGGCTCGGGAATAAGGAGAAAACTCCCTAAAACCTGCAATTCAACACTAAAATACAAAACCACAACTATATACGATAGTTAGCACAAAATAGCTCCCAAGAGCTCCAATGACGCAAAAATTAGCTTGTAAATAAGGGAGAAAACTCTATATAAATACGTGATATCAAACTCCCCCAAGCTAAAACTTTGCTTGTCCTCAAGCAAACAGAACATGAACATGGAATAGATTGCCTCACCCCATAGATAAAAACAAATCAAAGCTCAAAACATTTTCAAGGCTAAGAATCGTTCAAGCAGGCAAAAATCAAGTTTGGCTGATCAAATCCATCCAACCACCAATCATTCAAGCGATTTATCAAACTCAAGCATCCACAAGGCATACAAATCCTGAAAAGGCTCTCACAAGGGTGTCACTCCTCTCTATTTTGTGGCAGGCAAAGAATATGCCCGAACACTCACCAACCCGACCATAAGTACCCTTCCCACTCACACTCTCATGTGTTTAAGAAGGTTCAATGACGCTCATCCTAGTCAAGTCGACTCAATTAGCAGAAATACTCTTTAACTTTGACAAACTGACTTGAAATCAATCAAATGAACACTGCAGACACAAGCTCAAGAGGACTTTATAGGGTTGTAATGGGGCTTAGGTGAGAGGTAGAGGGTAAATAAGGGAGAAAACTCTATATAAAAATACAAAACCACAACTATATATGATAGTTAGCACAACATAGCTCCCAAGCGCTCCAATGACGCACAAATTAGCTTGTAAATAAGGGAGAAAACTCTATATAAATACGTGATATCAGTCATCAATGGGAAGAGCCGGGAAATCCTCATCACAAACAATTCTTGAGAGGTGATCCGCCACAAGATTTGCGAACCCCTTTTTGTCCCTCACCTCAATATCAAACTCTTGGAGCAATAACACCCAACGAATCAACCTTGGCTTGGCATCCTTTTTCCCCATCAAGTACTTGAGGGTGGAATGGTCCGTATAAACAATTGTTTTGGACCCCACAAGGTATGCCTGAAACTTCTCAAAAGCATACACCACCGCTAGTAGCTCTTTCTCCGTGGTGGTGTAGTTCTTTTGGGAATCATTGAGCGTTTTGCTTGCATAGTGGATGACATGGAGCTTCCCTTCCTTTCTTTAACCCAATACCGCCAAAACGACGATATCACTCGCATCACACATGAACTCAAAGGGAAGACTCCAATCCGGTGCTTGAACAATTGGAGCCGAAATGAGAGCACTTTTGATTCTAGCAAAGGCATCTAAACAAACATCATCAAATTCAAACTCGTTATCCTTTTGGAGCAAAGATGTGAGCGGTTTGGCGATCTTTGAGAAATCCTTGATGAAACGTCAGTAAAAACTGGCGTGACCCAAGAAAGACCTAACTCCCTTGACATTTGTGGGAGGGGGTAGTTTCTCAATTACCTCAACCTTGGCTTGGTCAACCTTAATTCCTTTATGTGACACTTTATGGACAAGAACAATTCCTTCTTTCACCATAAAGTTGCATTTTTCCCAATTGAGGACCAAGTTAGCTTTCTCACACCTCTCCAAACATCGAACGAGATTCACAAGGATATCATCAAAAGATCCTCCACAAACGGAGAAGTCATCCATAAAAACTTTCATCTCTTTTTCAATCATATCGGCAAAAATAGCCATTATACAACGTTGGAAGGTGGCGGGTGCATTACACAACCCAAATGGCATCTTACGATAAGCATAAGTACCATAAGGGCAAGTGAATGTAGTCTTTTCTTGGTCATCGGGATGAATTGGGATTTGAAAGAATCCCGAAAACCCGTCAAGATAGCAAAAGTACTTATGCACCGCCAACCTTTCAAGCATTTGATCAATAAAAGGTAAAGGAATATGGTCTTCCTTGGTGGAGGCATTCAACTTTCTATAATCAATGCACATCCTCCACCCCGTCACGGTCCTCATAGGGATGAGCTCGGATTTTTCATTTTTAACAACCGTCATCCCACCCTTTTTAGGAACTACTTGCACCGGTGCCACCCATCTACTATCGAAGATAGGGTAGATGATACCAACGGCAAGTAGTTTGAGGATCTCCTTTTTCACCATTTCCATCATTGGAGGATTGAGCTTCCTTTGTCTTTCGTTAGATGGTCTAGCATCATCCTCTAATGAAATGCGATGCATGCAAAGTGTTGGGCTTATTTCTTTCAAATCATTCAAACTATAGCCCAACGCTTTGCGATGCAAGCGCAACACATCCAACAACTTTGAGGTTTGAGCCCCATCCGAACTAGCATTCACAATGACCGAAAAAGTAGAAGAAGGTCCCAAGAATTCATAACTCAAGTTGGAAGGTAGAGGTTTAAGCTATACCTTGGGGGCTTCTTCTTCATCGGTCGGTTCATCTTTCCTTGTTCCTCTTCTAGGCAAAGATATGTCTCCTCATGTGCTTCTAAAGTGGGAGGTAGAGCAAGATTCTCCTCAATTGCATCTACCTCCACATCAAGCTTTTCTTTCTCTTCGCCTTCCATCACATCATACTCAAGCATACTGTTATATGAATGCAAATGCATGGCTATATATTCATCAATGACATGATCTAAAGTATCAATGCACATGCAATGGTCATCTATGTGAGTAGGAAATTTCATGATTTGGTTTAAATTAAACTCAATGTTTTCACTTCCTACCTTGAAGCTTAATTTGCCATTCTTTACATCAATGATAGCCCCCGCCGTAGCTTCGAAAGGTCGCCCTAAGATTATGGGGACATTTGGATCTTCATCCATCTCAAGTACAACAAAGTCTTCGGGAATGTAGAACTTCCCAACCTTAAGGGGTACATCCTCAAGCTTTCCTATGGGCATCTTAATCGAACGATCGGCTAATTGAAGTGAAATGTGAGTAGGCTTGAGTTCACCTAAGTCCAATCTTTTGCAAACGGAGTAAGGCATCAAACTTACACTAGCACCCAAGTCACACAAGGCCTTGTCAATGGTCATATCACCTATAGCACATGGAATGGAAAAGCTTCCGGGGTCCTTAAGTTTCGTGGGCAACTTGTTTTGGATAATGGCACTACAATTTTTGGTCAAATTAATAGTTTCCACACAATCTAAGTCCCTTTTTTTGCTTAACACATCTTTCAAGAATTTGGCATAGGTGGGCATTTGCTTAATGGCATCGGTGAATGGTATATTAATGTAAAGTTTCTTGAGCACATCTAAGAACTTGGCAAATTGATCATCAAGTTTGGAACTTGCAAATCGAGAGGGATAGGGCAACTTTGCCACAAAGGGAGGTGGGTTATTCTTTTCTTTCTCAACATTTTCATCTCCCTCACCACAAGTAGTTTCAACCGGTTGGTCATTTTCAACACTTGGTGATTCCACCTTATTCATTTTCTTCCGACTTCTAGTCACAATGGCATTAGCATGTTCTCTTGGATTTACACCTTAACTAGGCAATTTAGTTGATGATCCTTCCTTAATGGACCCCGCCATTTGAGCTAATTGAGTCTCAAGCATTTTAGTGTGAACTTGCATTTGCTTGAGGCTCTCTTTTAGCTCACTAGTCTCTTTAGTTTGAATAGTAATGAAAGATTGCATCATACTTTCGAGACTAGTGGTGGTGGTGGGTGGTCCAATTTGGAGAGGAGCATTCAAAGGAAGAGCATTTGAATTCCTTTGGTTTCCTTGGAAACCCGAAGAGTTTCCATGAAAACCGGGTGGTACTCTTGAATGAGAATTTTGGCCTTGATTAGGATACGAACCACGGTATTGACCTTGGTTGTATCCATATTGGCCTTGATTAAATTGATTTTGACCTTGATTGAAATTTCGAGAAAAGTTACTTTGACCTTGACTTTGAGTTTGACCTTGACTATAACCTTGATTGGCGTTTTGAGTTGGATTTCTCCAACTAAAATTGGGATTTTGACGCCAACCCGAATTGAAAGTATTGGAGTAGGGGTCAAACTTTTGGTTCAAAGCATTAACTTGTTCCATTGAAGGAGAATGACCTTGTTGAGACTCGATGCTATTACATTGTTGGGGGTGATGGTCATAAGACCCACAAATATCACAAAACATGCAATTCATCGGCATATTGTTATTAAAACCATTCGGACCATAACCACATTGATTCATTTGTTGCACATTAGGGGGAGCATAAGAATTGGGATTAAAGGATTGACCAGGCATAGAGACATTAGAGGGAGAGGGGGACATATTGGTGGACTTCAATTGACTCATCAATGCATCAACTTTAGAAGTAAGAACACCAATACTATCAATTTCATACCTTCCACCTCTTTTGGAGGTTGAGGTCGATGCTCTCTCGCTTTGGCTCCAATCACGATCATTTTGTACCACATTCTCAATGGAGTCAAAAGCAACCTCCATCGGTTTTATCATAATGGGACCTCCGGCACCCGCATTCAAACTTGTCTTGTTTTGGGTTGAGAGACCATTGTAGAAGCAATGAAGTTGCATCCACTTTTCCATATTGTGAAGTGGACATTGCCTCAACAAACTCTTGAACCTCTCCCATGCATCATATAAGCTCTCTCCCTCCTTATCTTGGAAGTTCGTAATGCTTGTCCTCATTTCGGCGGTCTTTTGTAATGAGAAAAACCGGCTAAGGAAGGCTCTTGTGACATCATCCCAAGTAGTCAATGAGTTCGGAGAGAGCGTTGTGAGCCAATGTGAAGCTTCGTCCTTGAGTGAGAACTTGAACATACTAAGCTTGATGAAGTCTTGAGTGACCCCATTGTGCTTCACCGTAGAGCAAAACTCGGTGAACTTCCTCAAATGTTCTTGAGGGCACTCATAATTAGACCCACCATATTGGTTGTTGGAGATTAGTTGGATGAAATCCAGCTTGAACTCGAAATCATTCGCTTGTGTAGATGGAGGAACAATGGCACTAGAAGGGGTATAGGCCATTGGGGTGCCATAGTCCCTCAAAGTTCTATTATCTTCCATATTTGTGTCTGAAGAAAGGAATGAACTCGAGTAACTTGAGTGGCTAGTTGTTGGGGAGTGCGGAGGACTAGAGAGGGTGGAGCTCGTGTCGCCCTCCACCTCTACAAATGGTGTTGAAGATGAAGCTTGTGCTTGTTGGCTATCTTTCCTTAGCTTTCGCTTGAGAGACTAGACTGTCCTGTTGAGCGCAATGTCAAGAGGGATCAATGGCAAAGCTCGATCGGAACGGGGGCATACAACACCAAGCTAAGAAGGGGGTTAGCAATAACAATCACAAGTATGTATATAGTAACAAGAGAAATAAAATAGAAGGAAATGGTTTAGACTCACACAACTTATGTTAAACCTAATGCTAATAACTAGTCCCCGGCAACGGCGCCATTTGATAGAGAATTTTTGCGTCGCTAGAAAAAAACTCCGAATCAAACCTAACTAACCAAATACGAGTACGTGGCAAGTAAGGGTCAAGATCCACAGAGACTAGACGAGACACTAAGCAAGTAAGTGAACATGTAAGCTAAACCGAAGAGAAGAAGTTGATTGATTTCGAACTCAATTATCACTAATAAGTCAAATAAAAGGGTTGTAAATCGATGGAAAAAGACGTTAGGGGGTGATAGGGATCCAATGCAATGAGATTGAATTACAAAATGAGATTAAAGGAGTATGTGATAGGGGATTGAATTAAGACGTTGCAACCATGAACTCCTCTTTCAAGGATGCTCAAGGTGATGCAACACTCTCAATTAGGGATTAGATAGTAAATGATGGAATATGAGGTTGGAATTAGCTAAGTTCAACCCAATCTCGCCTTTCGGATGTTGAATGGGTTAAGACTCTAAGAAAGGTGAGATTTCTCACTCAACCTTATTTAGAGATAGCAATTCCAACTTCATTGTACATCTCAACAATCTACACCTAAAGGGCGATCCATTGATTCATTGAGTTAAAGTTAGGCCTTTCAACTTTACCTTAGTCAATCAATCAATGGATTTGCTAATCCAACCCACCAAACATGTCAATTTAGGGCCTCATATCATGAAACAATGTCCATTGCACCTTCACCCAACCCCCTAACTAAAAGACTACTCAATGTTGGTTCTCATATTAACTAAACTAGTTCTACAATGCAAATAGGAAATTAGTAAACCAAAAATCATTGCTTTTTCATTCATACTAATGTTTGCAATAGAGAAGAGCATAAGCAAGTGAAAAAGAGCAACTAAAACTAAGACTTCAATGAGAATGAGTGATATTGAAACTACTAACAAAGTAAAAGCAAGAATAAATGATAAAGTAAAGCAATAAATGAGAGCAAAGAGAAGAAAAGTTACTAAAGCTTCATTAATACTATTCAAAAATCTGAAATTCTTCTTCAAATCACCATTAAAGACCTTGAAAAACACCCAAAGCTCACTCAAAAGTCTAACCTCTCAATAGATCTCTAGAGTTCAAAAAAGGAAATCAGAATTATGTAATTTTAGGTCAAAAAGGTATATATACAACCCCCAACTAAGGGCAAAAAGGGAAAGAGAAAATGAAATAGACGGTTTCCGCAAACCCGTAGTGATCGGGCGATCCATAGTGGTGATCGCCCGATCTCCATGTGGCAGGAACTCTGTGGAAATCCACAGCCGTGATCGGGCGATCACTTTTGTGATCGGGCGATCCAATGGTGGATCGGGCGATCCACCTGCCCGGGTTGCTTTGTCTTCTTCTCCTCTCTTCCTTTCTTTTTGGGCTTGGGCTTCCTTCTTTCTTTCTTTCATTCTTTTCTTCCATTCCAATCTTCTTTGCTTGGACATGGGCTCTCTTCTTTCTTTCTTTCTTCATTTGGATTGGCCCTCAACTTCTTCCATTCCAATCTTCTTTGCTTTGCACTCATTTTTTTCCTATATGTTAGTCATATACAAGAAAAGTACAATACAAAGCATATGGAATAGAAAATAAGAATAGAAAACCATGAAAAATGAGATAAAATCAAAGGAGATAGTGAAAAGCTCCAAATAGGACAGAGATGATGAAAATAGATGTAAGAAGTAAAGAAACACCAAGAAAAAGCAATAAAATGGACCAAAAAGCTACCCTATGAGTGCGATAAATCTCACTCATCACACTCATGTTGTTTACATGTACTCTGATATGTGTTTATTTTATATGATTCAATTTTCATTATCAAGTTTAATTATACGTTCATACAAGAATAAATTGATATCCCTGAAGAAGGTACCGCAGCTCACTCAAGCTCTAACAAGTCACTTCTTGAAGTCTATGCGCCCAATGATTATTTTCCTGTTAATTACAGAACCGAGGAAGTCTGCAAAGGTGGGACATCGTATCATAAAGAAGCTTTGGATGTCTACCATGAATATGCGGACAAGCTTTTTGGGGAATGAAATGTGTTCCCGGGAGTAAACTATTGATATGCTGATAAGCTTTTTTGGAAATGAAGCGTAGTCCACCGTGAATGAGTTGTTGATTGACGCTGTTTTTTTCGAAGTCTTTTGTAATACATGTAGCTCATTCATGTTGTACTTGGTCTAATACACAAAAAATAGCTTTTTATGAAATGAAGGCGATGTTAATTATTAGTTTACAGAATGCAAGCAAATGAGCAACAAATGAACTTACATTTCCTTTTTGAGAAAAGTTAGGGGGTAACAATGTATATGTTATACAGATAATGTATTTTGGTAGTGTACAACTGTGTAAAGAGAGTGTACATAGGAAGAGACTGATGAATAAGTATATACATATATTGTACATATGTATTATAGAAACATACATTAACTTTAAAAATATTGCACATTGAAGGAACATATAGTGAATATATGAGTAAAAATAGTGCACATTTGCTCTATACAAAACACTCACTTCGGTGAACATCAAATTGTGGTGAATACAAGCATAATTGTTTGATTCTTCCTCTTTGCAGATATTGTTTGCTAAAATGCTACTAATTTGTTGTTAACCCAAAAGGAAGTATGATTCGAATTACTAGATATACAAAAGACATCTAAATTAGTAGGAATTGTTTGATGCATTGTATCAAAGATAATTACAAGAAAAGGACACTGTCAATTGTTGGTAAGAAGAGATTCATTTCATCTATGACATTCGGCGTTTCCCCTTCTCCTGCTTTTTGGCATTTTCTGCAACCCATGCGCCACGCTTGTTGGCTTTGCTCATATTGATGTTAATGCAATATTGTATCCTAAGCTGTTTGATCATATCAAACTGGGAGGGTAGATTGTGTTTTGGGGTTAGTAATGGGACATGCAGGAAAAAGACTTATAATTAGGAAAATGGACATTGGACCAAACAGAGTGAACATACAATTAAGTACAGTGTACACATATACTTACATTATCAAGCTTCAGACCAGTTTCAAAGTTGGCTTCCCAATCTCCATTATATTTTTTCATGTGGCGCATTGCAAGGATGCCACAATCTAAAGTGTTGTTGTTATCTCTCCATGGCATTTCGACTATGCGAGGTTTCAAATGGCTTGTTATCATGTTCAGACCAAGGGATAGTAAGAACCTACCATAAGCAATTGTCTGCACACAAAGGGATAGTAGTTGAGTGTAATCCCAAAATCACAGGGAAAAAATGACCATGTAATTAGAATTAATGTACAAGCATCCTTTGACCAATGTACAATTGTATAATTTTGATGTACAAGTCTATAGTTATGATGTACAAGTTGTATATTTCTGATGTACAATTCTATAAATATGATGTACAAGTTGTATAATTCTGTGTACAATTATTTACTTGTAATATATAAGCGTGTAACACACACAGGGAAAAATATGAGCATGTAATTAAGGGTTCTTACCATTTTCGATGGATAGTCTTTATATTTATCCTGAATGGAGACCCCTTCAGGCAATATTCTATTGTCAAGAATGTCCAAAGTCATTTTGGAGAAGTTCAGGCAATACACATAGAAATGAACCCCAACACAAATAGGGAAGAACACCTGCACATAGAGAATGTACAACTGATGAAGGACAATGATCAACAACATATCAACAATTATCATAATTTCATTATCAGCCCTTACCAAGTCAAACTGGTCTAGATTTGATATACCCTGGTCACTGCACTCATTGGTGAGCCTCTCCACAAAACTGTTCATTCTTGCATTCTCTGTGATTCTTGCATTCTTCTTCTCCTCCTCTTCTTGTTCACGGGTGCTCGGGGATGGGTGTGTGGCAGTTGGGAACAATAAGTGCTATTTAAAAAATCAGCAATGTAGAGAGTACAAGGGTATAATAAAAGAGGAATAAGATGAAAGGAATTTACATGTGCAGTAGTTGAGAAGAAAAGACGTTGTGTGGACCTCGACATGTGCTCCAAGTTCATCTGGTTAAGGATATAGGCCCATGCATCAATGAACCCATTCCAAATCTCCATGTCGCTCCCCAAAGAACGAAAATCTGATCTGGTCAGGAATGTCGAACCATCTTCATACAGCAAATCTCGGAAATTGGTCATGAGTTTATCAAGAAATTTGAAACCAATGCAAAAGCATGATCACTGTACATTTAAGTGGGAGTAATGTACATTAAATGAATACCATTGTACATCAACTCACTGTTATATGAATACCAAACAACATTATATGAATACCAAAGTGCATCAACTCACTACTATTGTTCAAACATGAATTCAAAACAGAAAGGTAGATGTAATGGTTCATACCCATCATTTCCAGCTTCAAATGCAAAGTCTGTAATGTAGGTGTTGTCTAGTTGATGCTTGCCCCTCCTCTTTTGTATCAGATGAGAGTATTTCACCAAGTAGGGCGATCTGAATATAGCGGGTTTGATGATTTTGCGTTGTGGCCTACTTGTAGCAATGCCCTCACAGATTGATCCTTCCCTGCATCATTTATCGTAATCTTATCAGACGAAATACTATAAAATCATTTATAAGACGGAATACTATAATAATGTGTAGTTTGACAATTGGAGTAAGGAAAGATGAGTTACCCGTGACTAGGGGAATGATGCTCGTTTGCTGTTTCCTCATATCTTCCCCCAAAAAAGAAAACGTAGTATAAGTTATGATTTTAAATATGCCATAACATCAAACCAACAAGTCTGAATTGGAAATATATTTATACCTCATTGGACTATCCAAAAGAGACTCGGCTGTAAAATCCTCCATTTTCATTTCAACACCATACAAAACACTATTGGTTTAAGATATAGGAAAGAACAAAAGAGCCCCAACTTGGTAAATTACAACAAATTAAGATAATACTCTTAACGTTCAATAAAGAATAAAAGAATGTACACTAAGTGAAGACTAATGATCAATGTTAAAGAGACATCAGACACATTTCTCATCAGTGTACAACCACATCAAATCAGAGAACATGAAGCCAAAGCAATTGTACACTAAGCAAACCAATGAACATGTAACCAATATAATTGTATACCACACACTAAGCAAGCCAAATGAGCTAGATACCTTTGATGTGACTGGATGAAAGGCTGCTGTGAAAAGACATCTACTTTAACGTTCAAACTGGGTAAATTGAATCATAAGTAGAGATCACTGTGATATAACTATTAAAAAAAATATCCACACACATGAAAGGTTTGGTCAACCAAGTAACTAGTTAATGCTATCAAATTATTAAAAATCCACACACATGAAAGGCGGCTCACTAGCCAATGGTACATTATTTCGTACGATTAGGGGGAAAGAATAGTATATGTAGGGGATTACCCCTGCAGTGAATCTGTGTTAGGCTTGGTGGACTGGAAGATGTTGTCTACATGTAGGTCCAACTGATCTTTGAAATAATCATCCAAGGATAAAGATGGGCTTCCTGATAAAGAAAGATGATCGACTTTTGATGATGTCCTGCCGACACTTAACTCCAAGTTCAAGCTGAAATCTGGGCCATCTAGTCCACTGGGTGGCTTGAGATGGTTTTGGACAGCTTGGTCCACCATTTCCCATAGTTCAGAGGAGTGAAAGAAAGCGTCGTCTTGGCTAAACATATTGAGCCTGTGTCTTGTTGAGTGCCAGGGGTGGGGATGGCCTTGGTGGTGCGTGTTGGCCTAGAATTGTCGCAGCGGTTCCAGATGGCCTGAATAATGCCTGGCGCATAGCCCTCGATGACGGGATCAAGATTGAGATGCGAACCCTAGCTGAGGAGGGCTGTCAACTCAACAAGGTTGGCTGTGATTTTGGAACAAAGGTTGCTGAAGTTGGACTGCCAAGCCTGGATAAAAAAAAGGTAGAGAAACTGCCCACTTTGATAAAGAACATATGATTAATATTAATGTACAATGCTAAATAACATATGCATACCTCTAGGTTAGTTGGAGGTTGCTGTTGTTCAGGGTAAGAGGGTTGTTGTTCATGGTTTGGCTGCTGCTGGAACAATGTACATATTATTAATATTAATGTACAAGCTTCTATTGAACAATGTACAATTGTATAAGTCTGAGGTACAATTGTATAATTCTGATGTACAACTGTTTATTTGTAATATACAAGCATGTAACACACATTGTTGATGAGAAATATAAACAAAAGATTAGATGCTTTACTTGTTGTTGTTGCTGTTGTTGTTGTTGTTCATGTTGTTGTTGTTCATGTTGTTGCTGCTGTCAATATCAGTGGAAAACTAAGGATTACACAATGTTTGAATGTAGAAGAAGTACATGAAGCCTAAACACATGAGGATGACTTACTGGGGGTTCTTGGAATTAATGTTGTTGTTTTTGTTGTTGATCTTCTTCTTCATTTTGATCATGTTGTTGTTGTTGTTGTGCCTGTGAAGTGGAGAGTAAACCAATAAAACATATGATCATATACAAGATCAATTACTATATGGAACCCCCAATGTACATAGAGCAAATGACAATGTACACAGAGCACATAGCAACGTACAAAGAGTGTAGAAAAGTGTACAATGAGTTCATATAAGTGTACATGCAAGCATATAGAGAATATAACAGTGTATATAGGGCACCTGAAAGTGTACAAAGAGCATATGGTATTGTACATGCATGCATATACAGAAAAACAGTGTACTCAGAGGAATCAGCAAATTACACAGAGCATATAATAAAAAGAGATCTTCATTAAAATAATGTAGAGAGAAAATAGATTTACTTGTTGTTGCTGTTGTTTTGTTGTTGATCTTGATGTTGTTGCTGCACCAAAACCAATGAAGAGTTTTGTCAGAAGGGCTCTTTAATATGATGTGAAATTCATTTTGTATTTTAGCATCGGGAAATGTACCTGCTGACGATCACCCAAGTGTGCTGGAGCAGTGATCCTTGGCATAAGAGTACCCACGCCAAACCCGCAGTCATATTCTATTTCAAGCCTTCGCTTGACCAACTTCCGGGTCCATACAGAGAGTAGTGGGAACTGACGGGTAGGCTTTTGATATCACGTATTTATATAGACTTTTCCCCCTTATTTACAAGTTAATTTGTGCGTCATTGGAGCTCTTGGGAGCTATTTTGTGCTAACTATCGTATATAGTTGTGGTTTCATGTTTTAGTGTTGAATTGCAGGTTTTATGGAGTTTTCTCCTTATTCCCGAGCCATTTGGAAGCAACCACGGCTTTACGAGATGTTACGGGGCACGTAGGAAGGCTCACGAGTTCTATGGGTAGTTTAGGAGGTCCCAAGACCCCTAAACGTGAAGTTTAGAGAGCCAAAGAGTCAAAAAGGAGGTTCCCGTACTCTGATCGGGCAAAAATGGCCCGATCGGGCAAAAATACATTGATCGGGTATAGAAGTTACGGACCCGATCGGGCAAACATTGCCCTACTGGATCGGGCGAACACCATGTGCCCAGGCCCGATCGGGTGTTCACCGCCCGACCCGATCGGGTGGGCTGCTCATAGCTCTTGTTGTGATGCTGCTTGTGAGGCGAGCTTGCTGGGCTCGTTTGTCGCCTGGCCCGATCGGGTGGCTGCCCACGGCCCGATCGGGTGGGCCGTAAAATTTGGTTAATGCTGCGCTACTGCTATACGAAGGCCCAGGAGTGTAAGACTGATGACTTTGTACGTCGGCCCGATCGGGTGGATGCCTCGGGCCCGATCGGGTCTGGCGCACCTATTCGCGGATTTCGGCTTTTTGTTTCCATTTTTAGTTAACTTGAGGGGGTATTATAAATACCTTTTGCTCATTATTTAGGGACATCTTTATTTCATCTTTTTACTGCTTTAGACTCTAGTTTATTTCTCATTGTTCTTAGTTTAATTTAAACACTTTAGATTAGATTAAAGGTGATTGAACCTATTCGATTTCAATAAAAGCTCCTGCTTTCAGTCAATTGGTATTCTTCTTTACTTTATTCTCTTTTATTATTCTTAATTGCTTAGCTTAGTTATTTAATTATTCATGATGCAATTGTTAGGGTTTCATATTAGTTTTGTTGTTGTTAATTCGATTATGAGTGAGTAGTTCTCTTTCTAGGGTGTTAGATAGGAAAGCCATGTTTATACCATGATTATGATTTAGATTTCTATCAATTTCTAGGGCTTGATTAGGGTGATTGTGATGTGGTTTGTTCTTATTGAGTAATTAATGTCAGTGTACATTTTCATTGATTGCTTGTGGTTAATAGTTGTTTGCACAGATCCGTCTTACGACTAGAGGCCTAGGACACATCAGTAGTTCTGATTACGTTAGTGACGATGCGGCGTATGTTGAACTATGAGCGTTGATCTTAACCATAGCTCAACTCGTGCTCTAATCCCCCGAGTCTTGACTTAGGTTTTGGTAGTAGTTGACCCCATTTGATTGGTATAAGCATGGTGGACCGACCTAATACCCTAGGTTTTTATTCCGTAGTTAAATCCTCGGTCTAATTTGTCTCCCATGGCTCAATCTTTAGTTCAGTTAATTCTTCCCTGATTTCATCTGGAGTAGCTGATTGATTGAATATTAATTTAGAAACTCTGTCTCCCTGTGGATTCGACCCTGCTTCCATTGACTACCATAGTTAGAGGACTGTAGGTTTATCTTTGATTAGGTGATACGACTAAAACCCTATCAAATTTTGGCGTCGTTGCCGGGGAGACGGCTAGTTTTCTAAGTTTTTATTTGATTATTTGGTCTATTTCTCTGTACCTCTTTGGGACTTCATTGTTCCAATTGAGGTACGTTTTACTGCTGCTTTTTGTTTCTTTTGTATGCCCAGGTCGCAAAGAAACGGTTCCCCCATTCCAGCGGACCCCGATCTTACTAGGACAGTCAGGCGGATCCGAAAGATAAAGCAGAAAGAAAAGCAGTCTGTTCAACTGAACACCTCTGGAACAGACACCTTGAGTTCAGTCATGTCAAAGTCACTGAAGTCATATAGGGTGCCCAACCCAGATGGTCTCTCCACTGGACCTACTATGCCCACCATTGCCGCAGCAAATTTCGAAATCAAGCCTGGACTTATCAGCATGGTCCATTAAAATCAGTTCGGTGGGCATCCTACTGAAGATCCGACAAATCATCTGCAACGGTTTCAACAACTTTTTCGAACCGTTAAACATGCCGGCGTCACTCCAGATCAGCTAAAAGTCATGTTGTTCGAGTTTTCTTGAGAGATAGAGCCCAGAAGTGGTTGAACGATGTGAAGGAAACTGAATGGAGTGAGATTTCTGCTGCATTTCTGAGAGAGTATTACCCACCTACTAAAACAGCAGAAATCAGAAATAAACTAGCCACGTTTTCCCAAGAGCCTGATAAAACATTACGGGAAGCGCGGGCTAGGTTTAGAGATCTACAGAGAGAGTGTCCACACCATAATATGGACAAATGGTTCTTGACGCAGACATTCTACAATGGTCTGCAGCCTCAGACGAAGTGTATTGTTGATTCGTCTGCAGGAGGAGTATTTTTAGACAAGGCAGTTGATGAGGGTTATAAATTCATATCAAATCTTGCATCCAATGACCATTCATCATCTAAGAGTTTGACTAAGAAGGTACTTGAAGTTGACGCTATTTCATTGCTTACATCTCAGATGGCGCAACTGACTCAGCAGCTAATGAAGTCTTCTCGTTCGACACCTCCGCCTATGAGCATCAATGATATGTCTGCCGTAGCACCCATTACCTCATGTTACTGCGAGGTATGTGCTGTTCAGGGTCACTTTGGGAATGACTGTTAGTTCAGTCAACTTCAGATGGAGCAAGCAAATGCCTTCCAACAGAGACCATAAAATTTCCAACCTCCACATAGCTACCAAAACCCACAAAACTACCATCCTCCACCTCCACAAAACCATCCCAAACCCCCTTAATACCAAGCCCCACAAAACTTTCAAAGACCCCCTTCACAAAACTTCCACAACCACAATAATTTCCAAACCCCACAAAATTTTCCCACTCCACCTCCACAAAACAACAACCCACAAGAGCCTCCCATATCTGAAGTGATGAAACTGATGTTAAGCATGCAAAAGGCAAATGAGGAGGCACAAAGAGCCCAAGAGCGACAGATGCTACCCATGCAAAGATCTAATGAGGAAGCACAAAGAGCCCAAGAGAAGCACATCAAACTTCTCGAGGCTCAAGTTGCACAATTAGCAAGCTCTAATGCTCAAAGGCAGCAGGAACAATTGCCAGGGCAACCCGTTCAGAGAGAACATGTGAATGTCATCACTCTTCGTAGTGGCATAGCTTATGATGCTCCTCCATTTCCCGTTGATGAGGTTACCCCAACTGCAGGGAAGAAGAGGGTGGTAGAGGAAGGAAAAAGGAAGAATTCGACGTCTGAAGTCGATTTGTCTGCAGAAGCTGAACAGACAGGGAAGAAAAAGGAGAAGGTTTCTGAAACGCCTTTTACACCAAGGCT
This sequence comes from Patellifolia procumbens, assembly GCA_947645195.1. Classification (NCBI taxonomy): domain Eukaryota; kingdom Viridiplantae; phylum Streptophyta; class Magnoliopsida; order Caryophyllales; family Amaranthaceae; genus Patellifolia; species Patellifolia procumbens. The sequence continues at coordinate 455,066 of CANSGD010000136.1, forward strand.
ACCTTTTCCTCACAGGATGCAACAGTCCAAGGTCGATCAGCAGTTTGGTAAGTTCTTGGCTATGGTCAAGAACCTTGAGGTAACGATTCCATTTACAGATTTAATTACCCAAGTGCCTGTTTATGCCAAATTTCTGAAAGACATGATCACTAAGAAAAGAGACTTTGGTGGGGTAGAACGTGTCGCTCTTACTGAAGAGTGTAGTACTTTTATTCAGAATAAAGCCCCACCAAAGTTAAAGGATCCTGGTAGTTTCTCTATACCCTGCCATCTTGGACCTATTTTTATTGACAAGGCTTTATGTGATTTAGGTGCTTCTGTTTCCGTTATGCCATTATCTGTTTTTGAGAAACTGAATATAAGAGCACTTAAATGCACACAAATCACTTTGCAGATGGCGGATCGTTCTATAAAATACCCTCTAGGTGTTGTAGAGGACGTTCCTGTTAGGGTCGGGAAATTCTATATCCCTGTTGACTTTGTGGTGTTAGATATGGATGAGGATGCCCAGATTCCTATTATCTTGGGTAGGCCATTTTTGTGTACTGCTGGTGCTGTAATTGATGTTAAGTCTGGGTCTTTAACTCTTAGTGTTGGTGATGATAAAGTGATGTTTAAACTAACCAATGCTGTTAAGGCACCTATGCTTGAACAATCTTTTTGCAGGGATAAGGTTTTGGATGAAGTAGGGGTGGAGAAGGTTCCAATTTCACCTAAGGTTGCCTCGCCGTCTGGAGGCATTATCAAGAACATTTGGAGGAGAAAGATGTTTGATGAGGGTGGCACTCACTGCCAAGCCCCTCCTATTTGAGAGAGGGAGGATTATGGTCGTGCGGGACCTTTATAAACCAGCGCTGTGCGAGAGGCAACTCGTATTTTTCTTTCCCTTTTCCTTTTATTTTTATTTTTCTTCCTTTTTGTGAGCGAGAGTGAGGGTACTAACATTGTTTTTCCTCTTAGCATAGTCCTTATCACCTTTTCGCATTGAGGACACTGCCAAGTTCAGCTTGGGGGAGGAGTTCTGTTTGTATTCCCTATCTCTTTTACTGCTTCTAGGATAGTTTTACTGCATTCGAAAAATACTGAAAAAATCAAAAAAATATGATTCCCATGACTGGTTTAGTTGCCTCCCTGTGCCCCTTGTTGTGCTCTATTTGAAAATGATTTGACTATGTTTTCTGGATAGCTGGCATTTGTGATCTTGAGGCTATGATTTGATGTTTGATTGCTATGATTTCGAGCATTTTGGATTATATTAGACCACTTTGTGCTGCATACCTGAATTGGTTAGACTGTGAGGCCTCTTTGTAGCCTATTGGATTCATATTATTATCCAGTCTATTCTTGTGTGTTAGTTCCTCTTTAGTGGATTGATCTTGACTTTGACTTCTTACTTGTCTGATTTTTGATGACTTGTAGCATTTGCTGTGATAGAGGCGTTCTTTTGTCTTATTCTTGAGCTTCAGAGTGAGTTTTTTGATATACTTTTATCCTCCTTAGCCCCGCTGAGCCTAATGACTTATTTCGTGTTACTTAAACCCTTATTATGAGCCCAAAGCCTTCACTTGATATTATTCCAAGCCTAACTTGGGGGAGCTTTTGTATGGGTTGAGTTTGAGATTGGTTTGTTGGTTTGGTTTGGTTGTTGAGGAATTTAAAAGTGTATTTGCTGTGGTTTGAGAGTGAGAAAGAGAAAAGAAAAAGCAAGTTTAGAGTTGCGTGAATCAAGTTCAGAATAATGAAAGAAAAATGAAATGAAAATTCAAAAGAATTCAAGTTCTTTCATTCATGTACGTTCATAAAGGAATATTCGCTTCATTGCTAAAAAATTGGGTTTGTTATGAGCTTTTCATTGATTTATGAGAGTTGGGTTACTTTACATGGTTTTATGGTGATTGTTGGGAGTTGTGAAGGCCACCTTAGGCCAATGATTCCGTACCAACTATCTATTATGGCAATCCGTTTGAATGATTCATGCTCCCCCTTTCTTGGTTTTTCCACCACATTACCCAAAAGTACCCCCTACCTCTTACATAAGCCCCATTACAACCCTATAAAGTCCTCTTGAGTTTGTGTCTGCAGTGTTCATTTGATTGATTTCAAGTCAGTTTGTCAAAGTTAAAGAGTATTTCTGCTAATTGAGTCGACTTGACTAGGATGAGCGTCATTGAACCTTCTTAAACACATGAGAGTGTGAGTGGGAAGGGTACTTATGGTCGGGTTGGTGAGTGTTCGGGCATATTCTTTGCCTGCCACAAAATTGAGAGGAGTGACACCCTTGTGAGAGCCTTTTCAGGACTTGTATGCCTTGTGGATGCTTGAGTTTGATAAATTGCTTGGATGATTGGCGGTTGGATGGATTTGATTAGCCAAACTTGATTTTTGCCTGCTTGAACGATTCTTAGTCTTGAAAATGCTTTGAGCTTTGATTTGTTTTTATCTATGGGGTGAGGCAGTCTATTCCATGTTCATGTTCTGTTTGCTTGAGGACAAGCAAAGGTTTAGCTTGGGGGAGTTTGATATCACGTATTTATATAGACTTTTCCCCCTTATTTACAAGCTAATTTGTGCGTCATTGGAGCTCTTGGGAGCTATTTTGTGCTAACTATCGTATATAGTTGTGGTTTCGTTTTTTAGTGTTGAATTGCAGGTTTTATGGAGTTTTCTCCTTATTCCCGAGCCATTTGGAAGAACCACGGCTTTACGACATGTTACGGGGCACGTAGGAAGGCTCACGAGTTCTATGGGTAGTTTAGGAGGTCCCAAGACCCCTAAACGTGAAGTTTAGAGAGCAAAAGAGTCAAAAAGGAGGTTTACGTACTCTGATCGGGCAAAAATGGCTCGATCGGGCGAAAATACATTGATCGGGTATAGAAGTTACGGACCCGATCGGGCAAACATTGCCCGACTGGATCGGGCGAACACCATGTGCCCAGGCCCGATCGGGTGTTCACCGCCCGACCCGATCGGGTGGGTTGCTCATAGCTCTTGTTGTGATGCTGCTTGTGAGGTGAGCTTGCTAGGCTCGTTTGTCACCTGGCCCGATCGAGTGGCTGCCCACGGCCCGATCGGGTGGGCCGTAAAATTTGGTTAATGCTGCGCTGCTGCTATACAAAGGCCCAGGAGGCCAAGACTGATGACTTTGTAAGTCGGCCCGATCAGGTGGATGCCTCGGGCCCGATCGGGTCTGGCGCACCTATTCGCGGATTCCGGCTTTTTGTTTCCGTTTTTAGTTAACTTGAGGGGGTATTATAAATACCTTTTTCCTCATTATTTTGGGACATCTTTATTTCATCTTTTTACTGCTTTAGACTCTAGTTTATTTCTCAATGTTCTTAGTTTAATTTAAACACTTTAGATTAGATTAAAGGTGATTGAACCTATTTGATTTCAATAAAAGCTCCTGCTTTCTGTCAATTGGTATTCTTCTTTACTCTATTCTCTTTTATTATTCTTAATTGCTTGGCTTAGTTATTTAATTATTCATGATGCAATTGTTAGGGTTTCATATTAGTTTTGTTATTGTTAATTCGATTATGAGTGAGTAGTTCTCTTTCTAGGGTGTTAGATAGGAAAGCCATGTTTATACCATGATTATGATTTAGATTTCTATCAATTTCTAGGGCTTGATTAGGGTGATTGTGATGTGGTTTGTTCTTATTGAGTAATTAATGTCAGTGTACAATTTCATTGATTGCTTGTGGTTAATAGTTGTTTGCACAGATCCGTCTTACGACTAGAGGCCTAGGACACATCAGTAGTTCTGATTACGTTAGTGACGATGCGGCGTATGTTGAACTATGAGCGTTGATCTTAACCATAGCTCAACTCGTGCTCTAATCCCCCGAGTCTTGACTTAGGTTTTGGTAGTAGTTGACCCCATTTGATTGGTATAAGCATGGTGGACCGACCTAATACCCTAGGTTTTTATTCCGTAGTTAAATACTCGGTCTAATTAGTCTCCCATGGCTTAATCTTTAGTTCAGTTAATTCTTCCCTGATTTCATCTGGAGTAGCTGATTGATTGAATATTAATTTAGAAACTTTGTCTCCCTGTGGATTCGACCCTGCTTCCATTGACTACCATAGTTAGAGGACTGTAGGTTTATCTTTGATTAGGTGATACGACTAAAACCCTATCAGCTTTAGGAGCTCCTGTAGACGATCGTAATAGCATACCTAGAAAACATAACAAAGAGAAGTTAATTGACCCTACACTATCATCATTAGGACAACTGTGTATTCAAGAGTGTATAGTATATGTGTACAACATTCAAGTGATCATCTACAATATACCAATGTACATTGAAGTGAAGACAGTGATCACTATATAAAACCATTGTACTTTTAATTTAAAGCAGTGATCATTATGCATAAGATGAACACTGAACAACAAGATTATCAATAAAACAGAATGGATCAGTTGTTTACCAGTAAAAAAAGGCATTGGACCAGCAAAGAATCTGGATTGGTCTTCCCTCCAATAGCTAATAGAATGGAGCAGAGAATCAGTGGTATACTTGCACCAGTTGTAGTTGGGGATGTCATTGATGTCCATTGTTGCTGTTAAAAATGTAGTGAATGGTTGGTTGTTGAGGGTTGATTTGATGCAGCTGTTTACAGCAAGGACTAGGAAGCTCATCTTTCAATGATCTGAAACTGGCACAGTGGCATCCACAAGGTGTGTGCACAACTCAGATCGATATGGATAATTCTGCTGGATACCATAAGTGCGGTGATATTGTCTCCAGCTTGCCATCATGTCCTGGAAGGACGGCTCAATTTCTAGACTCTCATCAACCTCTTTTTCTCCTAGAGGGATACCATAAACCAGATGGACATCAATTTCACGGACTATAAGTTCCTTGCCTCGACGAAGCAAGATGCACCCACTCCCAGTACAATACCTCATGACAAGGAAAGCACAAAATACCGGGTCATTTTTCGGTAAGTCTAGTTGCAGTAGACCACCGAACCCCATATCAATGATAGCCTGCCTCTTCTCAGGCTAGTTAGGTATGCCAGCCAAAAAGGCTTTGCAAGACTCAGTGCTCTGCCCGACCTTTGGGTATGGCTCAATTTTTTTCATCAGGATTTGATTCCTGGTCATGGTCAGACCTACAATGTACATTTACAAAGAGATATTGAACATATATGTAATTATATTGTACAGAAATTGATTTATGGTTACTAATAAGTACATGGAAGCACTGTACATGCAATCAACTTTATTGTACATTCATACATATATACACTTTACTGCTTTTGAGTATTGGTAATGAATATAACTATAATGTACATTGATTCATGTGAAATGAACATAGATAAAATTCTAGTATACATGAATTAAAGTCTAGTGTACATGCAATCAACTTTATTGTACACTCATACATATATACACTTTAGTGTTCAATAGTGAGAAAGGGATTTTTGATTATTGGTAATGAATAGAACTACAATGTACATTGATTCATGCAAAATGAACATAGATACAATTTATTATACATAAATTACAGTTCAGTTTGCATGTACATTCATACATATATAGAATTCAGTGTTTAATAATGAGAAAGGTGCTTTTGATAATTGGTATTGAATAAAACTACAATATACGTTTATTCATGTATAATTAAGTGTACATGCAATCAACTTTATTGTACATACATACATATATACACTTTAGTATTCAATAATGAGAAAGATGCTTTTGATTAATGGTAATGAATATACCTACAATGTACATTATTCATGCAAAATGAACATAGATACAATTTTATTATACATAGATTAAAGTTTAGTGTATGTGCAATAATCACCATGTTGATAATTAGCAAAAATATATACTGTCCAAGGTCCAAAGTGTACCTAGGCTGCCTTCGATTTTCAGATGGACCTGTGTCTTTTCTAGATTGTTTGGACGGGCGATGCACAACTTTGATTTTAGGGCCCTCTTGTGGAGCCTTGTGCTTTGAAACATTCCTAGGCGGGTCTTCAACGGTAACCTCTTGTGGAGCCTTGCCCTTGTTAGTCCTTGACAGGCCACCTTCAGCTCTCTTCCTCTTAGTAGATTGGGCCCTGCAAAATAGAGGACACAAGTACTCAGATTGAAGCCAAAATTTACGAGGGACAAGTGCATCAATATTTAGATGCATACACTGTAGATTTCTTCTCGGGAGCCTTTTCCCAGCATTTGTTTTAGATGCCACACCACGACCCCTACATGAGAACATTAAGAAGAGACAACATGAATAATTGTACAGCAACAAAGTTCCAGTGTACAAATAGGGAGAATATAATTTTCAGTGTACCTTAAAGGAGGTTGTTGAGTTTCAGGATTTTGAGGGGTTTTGACTCTCGTTTTAGGGGCTGGGGCCCTCTTCCTAGGAATCATTCAGCATTTCATTAAGATGTTATCAGATATGATAAACAATTAAACGTTATTGTTGTACATTACCATAGATATATCATGTAAGTGAACATTACCATAGATGTGAAAGAACATGAACATGTAAATAACTGTACATTAAGTGAACATTTGGTGTACATACATGCATTTAAAAAAGAAACACTCACAATTTAGCAGTTGTAGGACCTGCTTGAGCAGTTGGAGGAGCTCTTTCATCCTCAGTAGAAATGGGCCTGTCAATGTACATTAAACCTCCCAAAGTGAACATTTTTTTAAATACATTTGCAGAAATGTTGAAGATAAGTTTTACATTTAGTGAACATATATAGAGTAAATAATGAACCACTCACTTTTGACCAGTTGGAGGTCCTGATTCAGCAGCTGGAGGAGCTCTCTCATCCTCAGTAGAAACAGGCCTCTCAATGATTATTCCAACCTTTCATTTAGTGGCAAATGAAAAGCATAGAGTGTACTTGAAATTTTATTGATAATACTATACATTTAGTGAATCATTTAGTGTACATATATAGAGTTAAATAATGAACCACTCACTTTTCAGCAGTTGGAGGTCCTAATTCAGCAGCTGGAGGGGCTCTTTCATCCTCAGTAGAAATGGGTCTGTCATTGTACATAAAATATCAAAAAGTGAACATTGATGGCAATACAAATGTACAAATGATTATATGTGAGTATATTTATTGTTAATATTCAAAGTGTTTATTGAGTGATTATCAAGTGTACAATGTATAACATTTAATGTACAAGAAACAATGCTCAACAAAAGTGTACAACCAGTGAAGCACTTAATTTTCAGCAGTTGGGGGAGCTCTCTCCTCACTAGTAGAAATGAGTCTGCCAATGTGCATGAGACATTCAAAAGTTAAAATTAATATGAACTCAATGTACAACTGATCAAGAAGGATATCTAACTGTACACTCACATCTCAGGTGTTGTATGACCTGGTTCAGTAGTAGGACCTGATTCCTTATCAGTAGAAAGGGATCTGTTAATGTACATAGATTATTTAAAAATGAACAACAACACAGTCAAAGTTGTACAGATAGGAATTTGGCTAAAAGTACCATCACTTTTCAATAATTGTACAAAATGAACTTAAAAGTGAACAAGGTGCAATTACTTTTGTGCAAACGTGGATATTATAATGTATACTCACTTGGCAGTATTTGTGGGACCTGCTGTAGATTGAGTTGCGGGACTAACTTTACTTTCATAAAAGGTACTAGAATTGAAATTTTGACTTGCATGAGATATAATCAATAGTTGTTCAATGCCAAATAGGACGTTCATGAGATGTAAGGACCTATTTTTGTTTAATTCAAATATTGAATTTCTATTAATGTACAATGCATGTGTGTCTAATTTAGAATGAGCCAAAGATTGCACATTTATTCCAAATTTTTCCCAAATCTTCCTAAATGTAGAGACACATCCAGGATTGTACATTCTATTTCAATGCCTGTACACCAACAAACCACCACTATTGTACAACAACCTAAATCAAATTTATACAACTTCAAAACACCCACCTTTGTACATTCTTCTTCATTTGTTGTACAATGAAATTAACTCTTCTCACACCAACTATATATCAACAAACAACCACCAGTGTACATATATTTCAAATGGTTGTACAATATTACATGCAAATTTATTTTTCTTCTATAAGAACCATCATATACCATAACACTTTCAAATGCAATAGAATTTATATAGTGTACACTCACATTATCCAAACAACCACCATTTCAAAACAGAACATGCAATAGAGTTTACAGTGTGTACACTCACATTTACATATTGTACATTAATAGCAAAGAATAACAACTACCAGTTTCTTTACTTACCTCTCTTTTGATGTTTGTCCTTTTTTAACTTTTTGCTTTTTTGCTTTTAAAAACACGACAATTGGTATATCTGTTCAGATCTGCGAACCATAAACATGAAAATGTAAAACAATTGCATCAAAGGAGCATTTTTTTTCAAAAAAATTACGACAAACTTACCCTGTGGTGGCCGGTAGAAGCGCCGGCACCGGGTGCCGAATTTGAAGTGGTTTTGGGCAAGGTATTTTTGTTGGTTGCTTTATTTTCCTAGTTGGTTGTTTGTTTAATTCCTTTCTAATATCCATAATTTGAAAAAATTAATGCTACAATTTGAGCAAATAGTTTCAATGAGCAATGTCAAAAATTTTGGGGTAATTTTCGTGGTCGGAAGTCACCGGAATCGGGGTTTGTTCTTCGAGTTTTGGTAATGGAGGTAAGGAGGTTTTGGAGAGAGAAATTAGAGAGAGAGTGAGAAAATGGAGAGAGAAGGAGAAATGATAATTCCTTTTCTACACTAGGGAAGATTCCATGCACAATAAGAAGCACGCCCAAATTAAAAGCACGCGTTTTGTTCAATTTTGGCTGCGATTTGGACAAGGAGCACCATTGGTGTATAATCTACTTGTTGCAATAATTGGGCTGGAGATGGGTATTGGTCAGTTTGGTGGGTGGAAACGTGGAGTAGTGTAAAAAGTCCTATCTGCCATGGGTAGTGGATAAGTGGTGTGTATAAGGGCATACTCGCCCCAAATCCATCCTCATCCGCCCGACAACCTTTAATATTCTATTATTAGTCCAAAAATATATAAACTCAAACCTATGACTTCTATTATTCAATTGGGCCAAGGGACTCATTAAATAACATCAATTGAGAAGGAAAGTATTACTTCTATTAAGTAATAAGTAGTTAGGAAGTGATTTTTCATGGTTTGGTTAATATAAATCATTGTTTGAAAGATATTGAACAAGCGATTATGGACGTGTATGGGTATGCCCAGTTGGGTAGTGTAAATAGGGATGATTTTAGGGACAATACCCTTGTGGTCAGGCGTGGATATTAGAGATACACTCTTAGATGGTCCAACCTTACCAATAATGCCTCCTTTTTCTTGGCGTTCCTCTGCTTCGATAGCCTCGCCTAACAAACCAGCTTCCTCTTCTCTCTCTTCTTTGGCCAGCCCCATCTCTTGTATGTTAGGTGATCAAGAGTGAAGGTATATGTGGTTAGGGGAGGGAAGGGGTGGTTTCTGGGGGGGGGGATGCTGGGTAAGGGGAAGAGCAGTAGTATGGAGGAAGCAGGGGAGGGGTGGCCGGAGTGGTAGTGGGGGAGGGTGTGGAAGTAGGGGTAAGGTGATGATGGTGGTTGTGGTCGTTATAGATGAGGGAGGGATGGGCTGGTGGTGATAGTGGTGGTGGCTGAATTAGGATGGATTTATTTTTTTTTTAATGAAAATTTTCAACTAGGGTTAGGATTTAACGAAATAGGCAAGTAAAAGTCACATTTAGGAACTACATTGAACCTTAGGGTCATTTTTGAAAGAAAAAAAACTTATGCAATGGAAAATTGCAAAACTTCATGGTTATCGTTAGTCAATATTTTCAAAGATAGAGTTTGATAATTGTTTGCTACACACAGTTTTAGTTGGCATTGGACTCTCATATGCTGTCTATATAATCAAATAAAGAAGTTCCTCCTCAAAACTACGTCAAGATGGTAGGCACTCTTATAAAAGGATGCATGATTTAGCAAACAAATATGGAGTCTATAAATTATACTCCCTCCGTTCTCTTTTGTTCTTCCTATTTGCAATCTCTTTGAGAGAGGAAAAAAGTCAAAGTAGGAAGAACAAAAGGGAACGGAGGGAGTATGTTTTATTGTCAGATTTTGTTTATCATCTTCGTAGCTAATTACAACATTGAAGAACTTAATTTGATTTGACTATAGTATGTTTCGATTTTCTTTTGTACCTATTATAGATTTTATCTGGGTTTCAACTGATAAAATTTATCTTCTCCTGCTACCTCAGTGGTTGGGCCTCTACTACTCTATGCGTGTTAGAGGGGTGTGGGTTCGAATCCCCCCTCTACCACTCTTTGTTGTTGGTTTTTTTTTCTCCTTCAACTCATTTTATGTTAATCCTCTTTTTGTTTAATTTTTTAAAATAAATATATTGCTCATTCTAAAGTTACGATGCTCATTTAGTTATTTTTCAAGTTCAAGTATAATCTATTTGCTCATTCGAAAATAATATTGCTCATTTACTTATATTATAACTCATTACTCTATTTGGACTTTATTTTAACACATTAGAAAATATATATTTTCTCCATTTAAGATATATTTCTCATTAGAAATATATAACGCTCATTTTAGTAATATATTCGTCAATGTCAAACAGTTTATACATGTTTACTAATCAATAAAGAATCATATAATTGCTCATTTAAAAGATAAATTACTCTTTTATTTATTTTTCACGTACCAGTGTTAAGCTACTACAAATTTGAAAACAATGCTGTTTATTTTCTTATTTTTTATGACTATTTATTTTTTATTTTAAGACATTAGAAATAGATATTTAATTTGCTCATTTAAGATACATCGCTCATTCGAACTATGTATTGTTCATTCTAGTGATATATTGAAAGCTTAAAAACTAAAGTGAATTTAAAATAATTATATATTCTACCCGCAAAATAAGACAATGTTTGCTCCTTATAAGGATTTTTTACTCATTTAAATTATTTTTTGCTCCATAAATATTCAGTAGTATTGTTAATAAATTCATTAAATGAGCAATATTCTAAGAGTTTTTGCTCATTTAAGGACCTTTTTGCACTAAGTAACATATTTACTCATTTCAAAGCTATATTGCTTATTTCATTATTTTTTCAATGGGTATCTTATTGTTTGTTTAATTTTTATTTCTCCACATTCAAAAAAGAATTGGAAAATGTTAGAGAGTGGAAAAGAAAAGAAAAATATAATAAGAAAAAAACAAGTCATAGTAACATCTCATTTTGCGAATGAGCAGATTTATTTTACCTCACCCAAGATCAGAATGTTCACTAATCTTCCTGTGCAAAAAAGATTGCTCTTTTGATCAAATGAGTAAAATAAAACTGATCATTTGATCAAATGAATAAAATAAAACTGCTCATTTGTGAATGAGCAGATTTATTTTACCTCATTTGAAATCAGAATGTTTACTTATCTAAACAAAAATGCTCATTTGTCAAAATGAGCAGATTGATTTCTCTTCAAGACAAAATAAGTTGCTCATTTGATCAAAATGAGTAAAATGAAACTGTTCATTTTGTAAATGAGCATATTTAATTTAACTCACTCAATATCAAATCATAATGTGAACTATATGTTTTCCTTTGAAAATCATGTTGCTCATTTCCTTATTTTTTACTCTCTCTGTTTGTTTTTAATTGTTACGCATTCTTATTTAGAACTTTTTTTTAATTGTTACACTTACAATTTTACTATTTAAATTTTCATATCTCTATATTCCAATTTCCCACATTTTTGGGGCCCACTGTCCTTTTATTTTCCTATTAAACACTCAACCATCCCCTATTTTTTGTTTTTATAACATTCTCTACTATCATACTTTATCTATTCCCAACCAACTTTATCTATTTCCTAAACAATATTGCATAGATTTCATAAATTTCCTTGGTTATCTCCCAAAGTAAACTGTAACAATTAAAAACAAACGGAGAGGGTATAATTTTATTTGTTCTTTACTTTAGCACACTAGATTAAATATTTATCTGCTCATTTGAAATAAATATTGCTCATTTTAGTGATATATTCACCATATGTAACAAAATATACATGAGTACTTATTAGTAAAGAATAATATAATTGCTCGTTTGAAAGTTATATTGCTCATCTTACTTGTTTTTTCCGCTCTAGTGTTATCTATTTACTCATTTGAAAAACGGTGTTTCTTATCTACTTATTTTCTATGACTCTAGTTTGTCCTTATTTTAACACACTAGTATATTTTTATTTTAAGATACAATGATCATTTGAAATATATATTGCTTATTTTAAGATACAATGCTCATTTGAAATATATATTGCTTATTTTTAAATACAATGCTCGTTTGAATATATATACCTGTTTAAAAATAAGAATAAAGTAACATAGAATATATTTTCAAAAATAATTAGAAGGCTATAATATAAATTCGCTCATTTCAAGATAGAATGTTCATTTAAAATATATGTATTTTTTCATTTTAATATACAATGTTCATTTGAATATATAAGTATTTAGAAATAAGAATAAAATAATATAAATTTAAAGGCAATAATAAAAAAAATGTAGAATGAAAAAATATGACAGTCAACATGCAAAGAATAAAGTGAAAAAATAATGGCTTGGCAGGGGTTTGAACCCGCGACCAAATGACATATACTACTTTGCAATTGTGGACACAAACCAACTGAGCCAAATGGACTTTGTGATAGTTGTCCGCATTTGACAACTATAAATTGTCGTTGAATGTATACCGTGCGCACGGTACACCCGGGTGTACCATCCTATTTGTAAATATAAAGCTACTTGGTAATTTTGATGCTAAAATATATATATTCCTCGTATAATATCTAAAAGGATTTGGTTATTTGGTGCTTGTTCTTATGTAAGAAAAAATATTATAGAAAAGCCACATACAAATAGAGACAATGATGCTATTCATTGAATTTTACTAGTAGAATGAATGTTGCAATGCCACCCACTTGGACCAATTTTTAGAGAAGTCAAATATATATAGAAGTTTCGGCCGAATGCCAACCAACAATTACATGCACGTTAATAATGTTGCTCTCATCTTTAAGGGTATATTCTATGTTGATTATTGATTTATTGGTGTGCAAGCTAATTAATCATTTTTGCATTGGGTATTCATACTTTATTAATTCATTTTTTGTTATTCTAATTATTTTTTTTAAATATATATGGAAGTTGTATCCCTGTCCCTGTGTCCCAAACATGTGGTTAACAACTAAGTACACAAAGTTCAATTTCGAATTTACGCACCAAAAGAAGAAATATTTGCATTCTCTAACTTATATTATTCTCTTGGTGGTCATCCCATGTAATGATGGACTCCAAATAGTCTTATGGATAGGTTTTTTGTGTTCCTTCTGTATTTTGGCTGTCAAATTAAGTTCAAATCTTTTGCACATTTCTTATGTTATTAAAAAGATGGTAATCTTTCACCTCAAACAAAACATGGTATTCTTGATTGGTTGCTCTAACACTATGGCGAGAATAATGGCGAATTATTTCTTTCCATTTTAGAAAACTTGACACTTATCCATGTAAAAAATAAGGTTTATGTCATAATGATAAGAAGGTATTTTACTTATATTTTTCTTGTCTTAGGATAGTATCTTCTTGCGTTCGTATTGGATGAAGGTGGATTGTTTCTAAGAGACTAGTGACGTCTGCCCAAATGTCTAACCAGAATAAGATACTCTTTCTATTCCCTACTTTCCATCGAATACCTTTCCTAATAAGTACTTCTCTTTGGGTTAATATTTGTCGCTTGATGATGGATTGGGAAGGTTTCAAAGTGGACTCGAAGACGCTATGAACTCTAAGATATTTATCGATCATGAGCTGGACCCAAAGGCTGGAGGGTTCTGTTAAGATTTAACATCCCAAATTGGCAATGAAAGCTTGATAAAGGGGGCCGTTTTTACGTAGGCCTAGATCCCCCGAACTCTTTAGGGGTACAAATGTTTTCCCAAGAGAAAAGAGAAATAGCGTTTTTGTCTTTGTGTTGTTTTCAAAAGAACTTGCGATAGATGTACAGTGTCTAAGGACTTGCCCACTTTTTAAGGTAGCGTGGTGTGGTGAACGTGGCTAAGTAATTACAAATTCGTGGAACAACCACTATAAAGTTTCTAGTATTGTCGATATTGTTCATACAATAACATTTTCTTTCTCATATTTTACATTTATTAAAAAGGGTAGAACTACCTAGCTGGTTTTCACATAGTTATCGCTCACTTTTTGCCTTGACCAATTGGTCTTGGGTTCGAATCTCGTCCTTAAAGGATGAAAAGAAATTGTTGGCCACTCCATTACCCTCAAGTAAAATATCCTGGAGAAAGGAAATTACCGCTGCTAGCTACTAATGTTGGATATCCTTGATTTCATAAAAGACAAGATCTTGACTTCGTTCAGTAATTAAGTGATAAATCTAAGCTAAGGTTTTGGTTGCCTTGATATGCTGATTAGTTGGGCATTGGGTGTAGCCACCTATAGTTTAGAGTGGCAAAAGTAAATAGCATCTAACCAAACACAATTTATTAAAAGAGGTGGTCTAATTTATACTTTAAATTAGATCAACCTAAGCCCACTTCTTTCTAACAAGTTCATTCCATCTAACTGTAACTCACACTATTCTTAGATACTTCGCACCAACCTTTTTTTTTAGGGGAAATACGAATAGCTTCATTAAATAGCAAGAAGATCAGAGAGTACATAAGGTGAAACTTCGGATGGGCAATGGAAATCCCACCTTTGTTCCACACTAAAAGGGACTAAACGAGCTAAATGATGGGCAACATTATTCTATTCTTTACGAACTCGGGACCAAGTAATAAAAGAGAAATAGCGGCTAAAAGAGAGAGAATCTTCAAGGATAGCATCCAAGGCTGACAGGAAATCGACCCCTTACATAACCGGTTAATGAGCAATTGACAATCCGACTCCACCACCAAACAATCCATGTCTAGAGTGCAGGCAATTTTCAGCGCAAAGCAAAGGGCTTTGGTCTCGGCGATTTCTGGCGACCACCATGCTTTGACCTACGTGTATCTGCGCAGCACTTGTCCCATATGATCACCGAACACAGCTCCCATTCCTACCCACCCGTCCTAATTCACCGAGGCATCCACGTTCACTTTGTACCAACCTAGTCATCCCTTCTCTTCTCCTTTCTTTAATTCACTTTCACTTTCAGTCTCGAACTACAACAACTTTTATAAATAAAAAATCATCAGACTTACCGAATTAATGAAACTAATCACTAAATGAATTAAGCATTATATTTGTTGAATAGATTAAATAGGTCAAGAAATGGATTAAATAGGTCACTATAAAACTAGTCACTAGTCTCGAAAAGACAATTTGTTCTATTTTTAATACTTCCTCCGTTTTTTATTAGTTGACCTGTTTCTTTTATCACGTTTGCCAACGCGTGATTTCAATCACTTTTATCTTGGAAAATTGATGAGTAAAAATTATAAAAATATGGTATTTTGAAAATATATAATGAGACGAATCTAACAAGACCCCACATGACTATATTTTCTCTTATGTATAAATCACAAAAGATAGTCAAAGTAGATTATGTGAATAGTGTTAAAAGTCAAAACATGTCAACTAAAAAAACGGAAGAAGTATTGAGTTAGGACCGCTGCGTAATTTTAATTTAAAAGTAGGTGGTACAAGACAAGATGCAAACCAAATTGCCTACCTATGAATAGACTAGGCTTGTTTGTGGCTCAATATGAGTTGGATAGGTGGGACCAAAAGTCTATAGATTATCTGCGTGTTTTGGGTTTTGGGTTAGCTAGCTAAGAAAATTGATTGATCAATTGACAAGATTATTGTGACCTTTTTGGATTTAAGCCATAGCATCGAAATGGTTTGGGATCAAATATGAGTTGGTAGTATTTTTTATTGAGCGATTGGTTCAGTCGTGGAAAGAACACATTACAAGGAGCGCGATAAAATTGGTATCGATTACAGTATATAAGAAAGGTAAAATATTGGGTTGGTTACCCTAAACTCTAAAAGTAAGAGAAGTGGATGTCTAGCCAAACAAACGAGCACCACCGAAGTCACTTGGTTGTATTCTTTTTCAACCCTTACCAAATTATTTCGAAGAAGCATTAAAATTACGATTTTGGAGATGGAGAGTGAGATTACAATACAAATCTGTTTTATGGCTAGGTGTAACCGTGTAAGTATAGGGCCCAAATTGGACTTCCTCTGTTTAAGATATAATCCAATATACCTTGAGAATTAAAGCATGCACCTTAAGGCTTGGGGACGGAAGGGTATTAGAATTATTGATGGAAAAAGTTTGACATGATTTGACAACTTGATATGAATTTAGCATGTTTGTGTTAATTTGTTTTGACATGTTTAAATTAATAAGAGTTGATCCAACAAGACCCAGTAATTGAATTGGGTTGGATCAGGTTGAGCTATTGAATTCGGATCCAACATGACAATTCGTTTATTTATCGTAATTGCACTAGTTTAAAGTTTTTCTTATTCTATTTAATCTTCATTTTTTGAGTTTTTTTTTTAATTACATTTGATACTTACTTATGAGGTTTTAATCTAACAACCACATGAAACTCAATAATAAGTTTCAAACTGAAAACACATAAATTAAGAACATATTTTTAAGAAAATTTATTGGGTCAGACAGTCCAACCATTAGACGGGCTGACCCAAATGGCCAAATTCGGCCCAACACCTCCTGCTCCAACGACAATTGCATCCTAGGCATGGTATACAATCTTAGAACTTGCTCCACCTATCTTACTCCGCCGCAGATAACACCCTTAGAGATTAAAGTTACACATTTATCAGCTAATCATTATTTGATCGATTGATCGATTAGTTGATTGAGTTTTAAGAATTGCAAATAATGAAATCGATTCGTGATTTTACAATTTCGGAGAAGGAGAATCGGGAAAAAGGAGATAGAAAGGAGATTGAAGATGTGTTTGAGATCTAAACTTTAGTTCCATGACTAACTTCAACACTCATTAATGAAATGTTTAATCTTATTATATTACTCCTTCCAAAGTCAGCAATGACATGAGATCTAAACACATTATAGCTAGAGAAATCAGTTAAGTAACTTAAAGGCCATTGACGAACAAAGGTGGTGACGATTAGCCATCCACGCCTAAATTACCACACGAACTAAGTAGCTTGAAAGCAACGTCCCGAGTAAAATCATTTGAAATTCGTTTTTTGTATTTTCCTTCGTTTTTTATTGGCTACACTTTCCATTTTGCGGACTCCTAGGCAATACTTTGATGAGTGAATAAAAGTGTGTAAAAAAAGTGGTAAAAGAAAGATATAGAAAAAGTTATTAATAAGGGAAAAAAGGAGAAGTGTAGCCATTAATTTTAAACTTCCTAAAAGTGTAGTCAATAAAAACGGAGGTAGAATTTGGTTCGATTATTTGGATAGTTGACTGAGAAAAATATTTCCGTCATTTTGTGATTTAGGATCGTTTAATGAATAAGATATGTGGAGCAGTTTTTATTTATTTTTGGTTGCTAATGAATAAGATGGGTAGTGATTTAGGCATTTCAAAACTTGATTAAGGCAATCCTTTTGTGAGAGTACATTTTTTTTTAAGTCTTACTCTCAAATGGTATAGTAGCGTCTAAATAAATTTTTAAATTGTTTATATTATTATCTTAATATATGGTACTACCTTCGTTTATTTTTAATTGTTAAACTTTCTTTTTTTGAACGTTTCTTTCTAATTGTTACACCTTCACTTTTACTATTTTTAGTAAACTTTTACATCTTTATATTCCAATTTTCCAAACTTTTTGTCCTTCTTTTACCCAATTACCCCACACTTTTTACTTTTACAACATTGTCTCTCATATTTTATCCATTCTACAAACAACTTTCTCTAGTCCCAAAACAATTATTGCATATTTATAAATTTCCATAGTTATCCCCAAAACAAATCGTAACAATTAAAAAACTGAAAGGAGTATGTGTTGGGTTTGGTGTGTGGATATAGAGTAAGAGAGAAGAGGAAACACGAAAAAAGTAGAAGCACCAAAAGGTTGTGGGCGTGCGGTAGTGTGGAGCGCAAAAAACCGCGGGCGCAGTGTGGTGTCGTGCGAGCAACCCAAACAAAGAAAAGGAGAGCACTCCAAACCCCGTGGGCCTTTGGATGCCAAAACCCGCGGCTCTTAAGAGGGGTGGTAGCCTATTTTTTCGTTTATATTTTATCTTTTCTCCACTATAATTATTTGTATAGCCATTTTTATCATTACACATTATAGAATAAAATTATTCTAATTTAGAAAGGTATAAACTCTTAAAGAGAGGTTTGAGAGTTTAGAGAGATTGAGAATTCCTTCTGTAAAAGTTATCTCATACTATTATAAAATCCTAGTGTAAAACAAGTGTTTTCGCATGAATTTTGGGTTTTCTTACTAATTTCTTCTTTATTACTTATTTTTAGTATTTTTTATTATCATTTCTCGCATATTATATTCTCAATTACCTACTATTTGTTAGTGTTCAAAATGATTGCTAGATCTTCACCTTATATACTTCATCCGTTTCTAAATAAATGGAACACAGAGAAAGTGGGGGGAAAACCAAAGAGGTTAAAGAGAGAAAGTTAGGGACCACAATTAAATAGAGAAAGGGTATTTTAACTAAATAAATAATTAGATATATATTACTTGAGTAAGGATAATCATGTAACTTTATCATTTAAAATGTCTATTTAAACTTGATATCACTTATTGTGACACTTATTTAGAACGGAGGAAGTATATGTTTGTGCTTCACCCCCAGAACTTGACCAAATACAGAGCCATAAAGGAAAGGAAAAATTGTCAGAAACCACCTAATAAAGACACTTTTTTTTAGAAAACCACCTAATAAAACATTTTTCTTTCAGAACACCACCACTTGAGACCAAATTAATAACTCTGTTAGCTCCGTAACCACTTATCGACATATTAGTAACTCTAAAAGAGTCACTTGGGGTTGAATGCAAATGGAGGGAACTGATTACAAGGTAAAATGAGTTACTTATTTGGTCTTAAGTGGTGGTGTTTTGAAAGAAAATGTGTTTTATTATGTGGTTTTTTATAATAAAACGTTTATTAGGTGGTTTTCTCAAAAAAAAGTGTCTTTATTAAGTGGTTCTTGACAATTTTTCCTAAATGTAACAACTTTTCGCTTTTACCAATTAAAGGCACCAACCATGTAAGCCTTCGTACCAAGGATCCTTGGGTCTAATGGTATAGCTTCCTTTCTCCCACATGAGAGACCAATGTTCAAATCTTGGTGGAAGCAAATTTCATTATTGTTGGGGTTGGGAGGTTGGGAGGTTGGGGAGTTGGGGTCTTAGGGGGTGTATGACTTGTAATGGGCCTCTGGATAGGGGTCCCGTGCAAAGGCAGCCCAAAAATTATTATTCTTATCATTATATAATTTCATACTTCTAAATGAGATTATATTTATAAAAAAAAAATATAAGCCTTCGTATAAAGCTCAAACCTCTGATCACTGATGTGACATATTTTGCCGTTAATTAATAACTAATTCCCTCATATTTGCATCTCCATTCTCCAACGGTCACATTTTTCAACATAAATAATACATGGACCTAATACCATGGGTCATGGTAGTATGGTACGACCCCGTTTATCATTACGTGTTATGACTTTTCAAAAAATTCATTTAAGTTTCTTTGGCTTGCCGAATTTGACCTGCATACTATCATGGGTCAAATCCTGTGATTAACCATTGTCAATTACTTGATCTCATGCCATCTTCTTACAAGTTAAGATTATTTCATGTGCTCATCTTCTTGAGTGAATGATTAGGAGACTCTATTGTTTTTCATGCCCGCTTAGTTTTATAATTGCTTGGGAAACCTTTTCTTAGAAGAGGTTTGTTCAATTGAATTAATTGTAGTAATAGTTGGTGATTGACTCTACTAAGAGAAAATTCATATAACAGTCAACTATCGTATCGTGGTTTGTTTGTTGCTAGTTAATAGATGTTAATCTTATTTTTAATATGGTATGAAGAAAGGTAGAAACTGAACAACAACCTCATACAGGTAATCAAACTTATATTGACGAGTCAGACCATTTAAAGTGAAAGAGGAAGGATAAGCAAAAACTTACCCCGGCCCCCACAAATAATAGAATTAGAAACCTATGAGGAGCTTCAACATTAGTCTAATCAATCAGCAAAACTGTAGATGGTAGGTATCAAACACCTTCTCTTCAAGTTGTAAGAGGAAATTCTACCATTTACACAGTACTATTTAGTTAGTTACTTAGTTATTAAATGTTTACTACTCTCTCAGTTTTTTCAATAGGGACCTTTTGGGCATGTTTTCCCCAACTTATTTTCAATTTGGTTTAGTTTAGTTCAGCTTTGGACAGTTTTACTCTCACATATCAGTATTCAATTTGATTCAGCTGTTTTATGCCGAAGAGAACCTGCCCTTTGTCATTTAGGGGTGTTCTTCTAATTGCGGCACTTCTAAAGGTAGATTGGTCAACCTAATTATTACACTAATCTCTTACATTTTCTTTCTTTCTCCCTAACTTTTTCATCTTTTTCCTTGTTTTTATCATCCTTCTCTCTAACTTTTGCACTTTAATTTTGGTATGTGCGAAAAAGCAAAACTCCCTATTAAAAATGGAGGGAGTAATATCTAGGCCCAGATAGTGCCACCGAGTTTTCATGTTTTAGAATATACTAGTTAAAGATAACCAATGACATTCAATAGAAAATGTCATTAAATAGAAGAAAGTAAGTCATTTTATCCTTACTATGAATTTCAAATGTTACAATTTAACTCTTTGTTTCCATTCATATATCATTATTAATTGTGATCAAAGAAGCAATTAAAGTGTGGCGGGGTGATAATTGGATCTCTTTCAGTTATTGATAATCCTTTTACCCTAATAATTTTTCTTAAAGAAATGATATAACCCCATTAATTACATCCTTTCATTATCTTTCTCAGCTATGTAGTTTGTTGCTATGTTGTGCCCAGTATTTGGTTTCATAATTTTGAGATTTCTAAAATCAATTTTTTTAATCAGTTTATCAATATTAATATAGAATATTATTCAAACTTGAATAAACGTAAAATAATAAGACACCTCATGCCTCCAAAACATCGCTTGAGGCTACAAGCCAATTGTATTAAACTTTGTAGATTTAGTAACAATAGCCTTTTTGGCCCGAGCGATGCACCGAGTACATTTTGTTGTATTACATTTCTTAATTTATTTTAATTGGGTCACTCGTTGCAAGCTTGGTTGCGTATTGTCGTTCTTTATAGAGTATTTTCATTGTATTGTTTTTCTGTACCCTAAAAAAGACCTTTTACTGGAAAAAAGAACCTCTTTTTACCATTGTGGCTGGTACATCATTTGAAATTTAATGGTGGTGGCGGCGGCAGGTGGCTATGGTGGTTGTACAGTGAAAATTTGCAGAGAGATTGTCGTGCGAGCGAAGGTGGGGAGACGTTACAGAAAGTTCGAGATGGCGAAGGGAAGATGAGAGAGTCTTGGAGTTATATCCTCGTTTTTTAAATAATTTATAATGCAAAATAATTTAGTAATTAAAATGGAGCTTGATAACAATAAATATTGTTGATTTTATATAGGTTGTTAGACTGTCGTCTCCTAGCTATTCTACTAAATTTCGAGCTCTTTTGAGCTCAGGCTTTAATTTGATGTGTTTTGGGCTTATTCCTTGCTTTGATCTCTTATAGTGAAAATTAGGCGTCTGACTCCTTATATCTAGTCTTGGAAGACAAGTCTTAAATCATAATGGCCTAAAGGCAATCCATAATCAGTTCTGGAGCTTCGGGTTAGAGAAATTAGTAAAAACGAGTAACAGGAGTGTCGTTCGGTTCATTGGGCAGGGTCGTCGGACCAGGTCCAATAGCATATTTTGGCCCTTTTGAAGAAACGATTGAGTGATTTGTTTGATTAACCAGGTGGATTCGCGCGACCTATTGAGAGGATTACACAATTTGGGTGGAGTTGCTCGAGTGATCAGGAGGAGTTCACTACAAATGCGAAGAAAATAATTGTCGCCCGACCTGACAATTGTCGGGCGGTTTCTCGACCAACTTAATTTTAGTTTGTTTTGTTAATTTTCCCCCCAAAACTATAAATAGGGGATGTAATTTTGTTACGGAACACCTTTTTTCCCATCAAGTCCTAGTTTGGTACATCGAGTTATTTCAATCGATTGAAGCAATTTATTTTGTTCATCATTGGATAGTGATTTCTTCTCTTGTTCAATTTGCTTACTGTAATTATTTTCCATTAGAGGTTAATTATGAAAGCTAAATTAGATTTGTTTGTCGCTTCACCAATCATGCGTGAGTTGTTTATTTCTAAGGCTTCGTGAGAATAGTCATGCTTATATCATGATGTTATATTTTGATTCTCTTTGATATTTGGGTTTCGAACATTTGATTAAAGCATTTCCAGATGATTCGATTTTCTTGCTTAATTTATGTAATTGCGCAACATTATGAATTATAATCTGCCTACTAATTTTTAGAATCATAATATCATACTTTAAGAGATAAGAATACCTGTTGAGTCTTGTTATGTTAGCGATTGTACTGCTTATGTTAATTCAAGAGTGTTAAGACCCAATCGTTGGATTAATCCTTACTTAACCCTTACTTTACTTGCTCGACAAACACCATTTTTACAACTGTCATGAAGTTTTCTCATGTAAATCTACATCGAGCATGTTTAGTCATAGCTACAGTAAGCAAGCATCATACACTCACCATTTTTACAACTGCATGAACGTCTCATGTAGATCTACATCTTTAATTAGTGTAAACCCTTGTGCCACCAACCGAGCCTTGTACTCTTCTGAGTGGAACCAATTGGAATTTTTTTATTATCAATTTGAGAGGCATAGCCTTTGTAAGATTGACGCAAAATCGCCAGAAATTGGATCTGCCCGTCTCGGCCGGGCATCGTCGCCCGATGGGGTAGGCAGGCCCAATTGTGTCCTGCTGCCGCTGCGGATTGAGAGGGGCGAGCTGGGTTTGTATTTTTTGGCCCCTTATTCTATCTTTTTTATTTCTTTCATTTTGTTTTTAGCTTTATTATAAATAGCTAAGCTAATTATTTTAGAGAGAACTTAATTTCCAGCTTCCATTAGTTTAGTTTTAAACGCTTTCTTAGAGTAAACACTTTTAAATTAGTTTTGGAGGAGATCAAACCTGGGATTATTTCAATTAAAGTTATTGTTTTCCGTCATTCGGTAATGTTCTTCTCTCTGAGTTTCTTTATTTATTCTTTTGATTGCCTAATTAATTAGTTCATGATACAAAGTTTAGATTTTTATATTAGGTTTATTATTGTTGATTCGATTATGTGTGAGTAACTTTCTAGGATTTTAGAGAGGAAAACCATGTTTATACCATGGTTCATATTTGAATTGCTATTAGTTTCTAGGTTTTGATTAGAGTGATTATGGTATGATTTGTTCTTGATGAGTGATTAATGTTATTGCGCAGTTTCATTGATTGCTTGTGGTTTATAATTGTTTGCATAAATTCGTCTAGACATCAGTAATTCTGATTATATTAGTGAACATGCGGCATATGTTGACTTATGAGCGTTAAGACTTAAACACACCTTAACATGTGCTCTAATCTCTCGACTCTTGACCTAGGTATTGATAGTTGTTTGAACCTTTTGATTGGTATAAGCATGGTGGACTGAACTAATTCCCTAGATCTTTAATTCATAGTTTAAATGCCACTTTTATATTGCTTTATTTAGTTTAATTAGTAGTTCAGCTGATTCTTCTCTGTTCCTTTCTGAAGTAGTTGTTTAACTGTATATTAACTCTGAAAATTTGTCTACCTGTAGATTCGAGCCTACTTCCCTGACTATTGTCGTTAGAGAAATTTAGAATTTACCTTTGATTAGGTGATACAACTTTAGCCTATCAGTTGTGCTTTCTTTCCATGCTACCATTCTGTTCCAGTGTAACTCCAATGCTATTCTAATGCACATTCTATTCCTTTTTGTGCATAGAACACTTTCCTAGAACCAAACTCAAAATCACTACCACAATTAGTCTGGATAATTTTTACCGATTATTCAAATTGTGAGTGTGCCATGCTACAAAAATTACACAATATTATTCTTGTCTCGCTTTCATAATCCGTCATATTAGCCGAAATTGTACGACTAGAATCATCCACAATCTACAATCTCCGCTCTCTATTTGTAGTGGGATATCTACCCGCTTGATAAGCAAAGTTTTATTTGTTAGGAATATATTAGACTCCATATTTGTAAATATCATGTTACGTAGGACACTTTAAACAACCAATTAGACGATTGACAGGCTAAAGTCGTATCACCTAATCAAAGATAAATCCTAAGTCCTCTAACAACAGTAGTCAAGGGAAGTAGATTCGAATCCACACAGAGACGGAGTTCTAAGTTGATATCCAACTAAATAGCTACTTCAGACAAGATCGGACAAGAATCAGCTGAACTACTATTTAGACTAATGAAAGCAATATAAAAATTGGGATTGAACTGCGAATTAAAGTTCTAGGGCATTAGTTCGGTCCACCATGCTTGTACCAATCAAAAGGATCAAACAACTATCAATACCTAGGTCAAGAGTCGAGAGATTAGAGCAATTTTTAAGCTATGGTTAAGTCTCAACGCTCATAATTCAACATATGTCGCATGTTCACTAACATAATCAGAAATACTGATGTGTACTAGGGCCTCTAAAAGTAAGATGGATCTGTGCAAACAATTATTAACTACAAGCAATCAATGAAACTGCGCAATAACATTAATTACTCATCAAGAACAAATCACACCATAATCAATCTAATCAAAACGTAGAAACTAATAGCAATTCAAAAGTAATTCATGGTATAAACATGATTTTCCTCCCTAAAACCCTAGAAATATGACTACTCAGACATAATTGAGTCTACAATAATAAAACTAATATAAAAACCTAAACTTTGCATCATGAATGAATAAAATAATAAACTAAGAAATTGAGAATTAAAGAAAGGAATTAAGAGTGAAGAATAATATCAATTGACGGAAAGCAGTAACTTTTGTTTAATCTAAGAAACGCTCTCTAAACTAATATTAACTAATGTTTGAAATAAGATGCCTAACAAATAATGAAATTAAACTATTTATACTAAACTCTAAAATAGATAGGAGAAGGGTTGCAATTTAGGCCCAAAAAGGCCTAAAACGAAGCCTTCAGGTAGAGGGCCCGATCGGGCTACAGTCCGCCCGATCGGGTGAAAACTGGAGAAACTAGGTCAACTTGCGAAGGTCAAATCTCATAAACCAGAAGTGTGATTGGGGCGTGTGACCTATCATTAGAAATATCTTGAAGTCTAGAATCCAATACAATTGGAATTTCTTGGTTATCAATTTTCTATCAATAGTTATGATGAAAATAGTGAACGTGTGTCAGTTTTGGCACTTCTTTTACTAACTTTTTGCTTCATTCCAACTCAAAATTGTCTCAAACGGATGTATAGTGATCCTTTTGCAATCTAATTTCATCCTGAATGATTAATAGGCTTGATTTTATATAATCATAATCAATTTGCATCAAAATAACCTGAAAATCATCGGAACACACAAACGGGGAGTAGTAGAGCACAACTTATGTAAATTCATGTCATTATGCACCTAAATGCTCTAAAAGGAGTTCTAAATGCATTCTAAATGCATCTAAAAACTATATATAAATGTGATACATCAACGATTTAATGTAATACTCCCTTCGTCCCATATTACTTGATACAATTTAACCGGCATAGAGTTTTAGGAGTATTATTTGACTTGTTTATTTTATTATGAGTAGTTAGTTGTTGTTATTAGTTAAGTCCATAAAGTATAACGTTTGACAAATGTGGACCATGGGTGTATAATAAAAGTAAAATAAAAAGCTAAAGAGAGATTATGCAATAGGACAAATGTGGACCCATCCCATAATAAAAAAAAATTTTAGTGTAGGACCATGATATTTTTTAGAAGTGTATCATTTAATATGGGGCGGACGAATATGGGAAGTGTATCAAGTAATATGGGACGGAGGTAGTACATAATACTTTAAATATTCTATTGGTCTGTTCTCTTCATCTTATTTTCGGTTTAGTTTAGTTCAAATATTTTCATTTTACTTCAGTTCAGCTCAACTCATGACAATACTTTTACTCTCACAGTCTCACTATTACTATTCCTTCCAATTCAATTAAGATCAATTTAGTTCTTTTCAGTTTAATTCAGTTAAATTTAGACAAAAAACAAGGAAAAATTGATATTAAAGGTACGGATCATGCTCGATCTTCTTTCAAAGGGCTTATCAATTGATTATTATTGTTGGTAAGTACCAACTATAGATCATGTTTGATTTTATAAGTCTTTGTGACCTGGTAACCTAAAACAGCAGGTCAAAGCGAGATTTTACATATGACTATTTTAAGGATTTTCAGTCACGCATTTCAATACGACTATTTCAGCTTTTTCGGGGTGAACACAACGTTTTTTTCGAAAAGCGAACACCACTGTTTACCCTTTATGGGCTCCAACTTCGAGAATCCCTGGCAAAAGAGTACCACTAAGCCAGATTTTCGGACACGCACTTTCAGACGACTTTTTCGGACGAAAGATGTCATTTTTTCAAAAAAACAGACACCGCTATGCATCTGAATTGGACACGAATTTCGATAATCCCTACAAAATGGATACTTACAAGCTGGATTTTTAGACATGCACTTCAGGGCGACTTTTTTGGGCCTAACGCCATGTTTTTTCGAAAAATGGACAGCGATATGCACCCTTTATGGGCACAAATTTCAATTATCCCTACAAAACATGTACTTATAAGCCGGATTTTGCGCTTGTAACTCAATACGACCTTTTCTGGCCGAATACATCATTTTTTCGAAAAACGGAAAACGTTATGCGCCTTTTATGGATAGAAATTTCGAGCATCCCCCAAAAACGGGTAACAATAAGTCGGGTATTAGGACACATACTTCAAAGCGACTTTTTACACTTGTTTGAGCCGAAGCCGACATTTTTTCAAAAAGCGGACAACGCTTGCACCCTTTATGGGCACGAATTTCGAGAGTTCCTACAAAACGGGTAGCAATAAGCCAGGTTTTAGGCACGTACTTCAAAGCGAATTTTTCAACTTGTTTCGACCGACCTTCTTTTAGGAAAACGGACAACGCAGTGCACCCTTTGTGGGCACGAATTTCGAGAATTTTCAACAATTTCATTTTCTCTTTTTTCCCTTCACCGGGACGTACGATCTGGGCTATTTCCCTCTCGACTTTGGAGCCGTCTTCCCCTACCTTTTTGGAGTCCGGGGAAGCGGCGGGCAACCTCCTCCTGGTTATAACAGTCCTACCTCTGGGAAAGTATGTAGATTGAGGAAATCACTTCTTGCCGATGCGGACGGATGAAGATGCCACAAAATGGTTACCAATAAGTCGATTTTTACGGCACGTACTTCAAAGTATTTTTTTCAATTTTTTGGGCCGAAGGCGAAGTTTTTCGAAAAAGGACACTATTTTGCACCCTACATTGGCACAAACTTCTATAATCCTTACAAAACGGGTACCAATAAGTCGGATTTTTAGCCATGCCGTTCAAGACAACTTTTTCGGCCTTTTTGGACTGAAGTTTGTGCCCTAGAAACGGCTTGTAAGTACCCGTTTTGTAGGAATTATCGAAATCCGGGTCCCACAAAGGGTGCATAGCAGTGCCTGTTTTCGACCCTAAAAAGTTATCTTGAAGTGCGTGCCCAAAAACCTGGCTTATCGTTTTTAGGGATTCTCGGAGTCCATAAAGGAGGAATGATGGTGTCCTTTTTTGAAAAAATGTTGTCTTCACGCCGAGAAAAGCTGAAATAGTCGTCTCGAAATGCGTGTCTCAAAACTCTTAAAATAATCACATGCAAAATATCCCTTTGACCTGCAGTTTCAGGTTACCAGGTCACAAAGACCTATAAAATCAAACATGATTGATAGTTGGTAACTAACAATAATAATCAATAGGTGAACCATTTAAAAGAATATCGAGTTTAGCTCGTACCTTTAACATTAATTTTTCCAAAAAACAATTTTTTAAAGTCTAAACGCCTTATTACATAACAATTTAAACATCGTATTAAAAGAAGCTAGTATGCATAACTCAAGAACATACGCCTGTCATCTTTTACGCGAGAGATGGGAGGTGTTAGCTATGCTTCTGTGGCAGGTTTAGAACTCTAGACATAATCTAATTTTTGAGGATGGCAATCTCTCGCCTGAGAGGGCTGCTGCCAAGGCCCTCGGACTCCTTGTCGAATTTTGGGCTGCGTGGGCTTCCAATTATAACAGACCAGCTACTATAAGGACTCAAAGGTGGTGCAGCCCCCTGATGATTGTATTAAAATCAACTCTGATGTTGAGTTTGACGGCGAGAATGGTCGTGAGGCGCATAACAACGAGGGCATTTGTTTGGCCGCTAAAGCCACGACGTTTTTTGTTGTTTGGCGAGCTGAAGTTGGTGAAGCTATGGCGGATAAATTAGCAATGCAGTTTGCGGTAGATTTTGGCTAGACTAACGTGCAAGTGGAGGGTGATGCTCAGCTTATCATCAATGATCTCAAGGGCTCAATGCAAAGAGGCGGCCAAGTCCAATTAATTATCGATGATGCCTTAGAACTGTCTAAACACTTTAATGGAATTCTTTTTTCATTTTGTTTTAGAGAATGTAATGAGGTAGCTCATCAACTAGCCCGATGGGCTGTGTCTAGCTATTGCGATGAGGTCTGGCTTGGTGATGGTAGAGCTGTCAAAACCTGACCTGCTCCAGGAATTTGAACCGAACCCGACCCGGAACCAACCCGATCCGACCCGAGAAATGAAGCACCTGAATCCGACCTGCACCCGACCCGAACTCAACCCGTAACCGAATGACACCTGCCAATCCTCGACCTGAACCCGACTTGCACCCGACCCGACCTCAACCTGTAACCGAATCGACCCGATAATTATTGACCTGAACCCGACCCGCACCCGACCCGAACTCAACCCATATCCGAATTTACTTGACTTAACCCGGCTTCAACCCGAACCGGACATGACCCGACCCGATCATGACCCGACCTGTCCTCAACCCGACCCGAACATGACCCGATCCGACCCCAACCCGACCCTATCATGACCCGACCCGACCTCAACTCGACCCGAACATGACCCGATCTGACCTCAACCCGACCCGAACATAACCCGACCTGACCTCAACGCGACCCGAACATAACCCGACCTGACCTCAACCCGAACCTAACATAACCCGACCCGAACATAACCCGACCTAACCTCAACCCGACCCGACCTGACCTCAAGTATATTTTTAATTTTTTTAATGAATTACTTTCAAGTATTTTATATCTAACATCTACAATAGAACATTTGTGTTAATTGTCTCAACTATTGATTCAATATTCAACACTCCACTTAATTAGAATTATAACCTCAATTGATCATTCTAATTAAGTACCTTAGTTAAACATTATAATTGAATATATATAAACCTTATACTTTTTAATGTCTCCTAACTCAATTTAAATAATTCCAAATATACCTTTATCAAACATTGTAAATTACTATCTTAAGTTAATATTCTAAATTGAATTCAAAAGTAGTGATTATTAGAAAGATTTATGAAATTATAATATTCTAAATTGTGTTCAAGTATTGAATATTTCAGTCTTTCCAACTTTAAATCTTCTCTAAAACACACAGTATCTTAAAAGAAGAATAATGTAGTCACTTGATTGATTCAAAATCCTAATTACTTACAGAGTTACATAGCTAAACTAAATTACACAAATTTCTTAAATAAACGAATTTACTCAATATTTTCAATTTATCTAAGTACATGCACAACTTGCAAAATAACATGAATTATCATTACACCAATAGTATATACAATTTAATTAGAGGTGTCAAAAACTGATCCTATCCGATAATCCGATTTGGTTCGACAATAAACCGATTTGGTTCGATTTGAGTTGAGACGTATCCGAAATCCGACCGCTAACCGACCCGACCATAATCCGACCCCCTCATCCTCCTCTACTCTAAGTGAATTCAGCCATCACTATCATTATATCATTCATCAATAATGTCATTTTGAGTAGTTTACGAAACATAAATCAATAACTAGCCAACTATCTCAAAGCAAGAACTGTAAATTTGATTGCAAAAGCTAATTACA
Organism: Patellifolia procumbens; assembly: GCA_947645195.1. Classification (NCBI taxonomy): domain Eukaryota; kingdom Viridiplantae; phylum Streptophyta; class Magnoliopsida; order Caryophyllales; family Amaranthaceae; genus Patellifolia; species Patellifolia procumbens. The sequence continues at coordinate 485,437 of CANSGD010000136.1, forward strand.
AACTAGCCAACTATCTTCAAGTAAAAATGACAGAAATTTCAACACATATCTTACCAAAAAATCACATCATCTAACTACCCACTACCATAAATTGCAGAAGAATGGATTGAAACCACATCGCTTCACCTAGCTCCGTGGTTAATTTAAACTTGTTTCCTTCTTTACACCTTACCTCCATAACAACACCACTATCCATCACAGTAAAATCTCTAATCTAATAACCTCCCATTACCACAGACAATCACCAAGGCCACAGCAAAACCCCTCCTCACCACCACCTCCACAACCACCTTCATAACAAACAGCAATGAAACAATCCTCGGCGACAGCAGCACGAGACTTCCTCCACCGAGTCCTAACCTTCATAACTAAACTCTCAAACAGAGACCAAGTCCTAATCTGCATAAAGAAAGAAACTTTTGGGAAACTGTGTAGTTCGATTGGGGTTTATACTTGAGTTTTGATAGTTGAATTCAACCATTAAAGCTCTAGATTCAGAGCTTTAATGGTTGAATTAAGCTATCAAGAACCATTAAACCATGTTTACTCTTTTGATATTTGAACATGAGTGCTTAAAATGGCTTAACTCGAAGAAGCCCAAAGTCTGTAATTTGCATCTCCTTCACTTGAATTGAAGGATAAAGGAGGCCAGTGACCAAGGAATTGGATGGGGGGAGAGGAAAATGGGGCAGGAAAAGAAAAATGGTTACTGTCTTACTGGGTTAGGGTTTAAGGTTTTAAGTAGAGTGGGAAGGTCGGAGGGTGGCGGTGGATCGTGAAATTTTGGGGGGGAGGGTGAAATTTTGGCGGGGAGGGTGAAATTTTTAAGTTGTATTTTTGAATTTTGAATTTTAGCTTTTGAATTTTGATTTGAAGGTATATAGAGTTAAAATTTTCGAGGTTGAGTTAGTGTTAAGGGTTTTCGACACGTTTATTTTTAACACGAAGTCGACACGACACGACCTACTTGACAGGTTTACTTTTAGTACATCATATGATCTTAAACAACAAAACAGATAATATAATCTAACGCTATATAAAATGATAAATTTACGACATTGTTGCAAATTATGAGTTTTAAGTCATATTACAATTACTATCACATAAAATGAGCTTTTATTATTTATTCATTTATTATAATAATCGTTGTTAATTTCTATTATGGCTATTATAACACAATACTACAAACTATCTTATACATTGATCAAATATATTGATAATTGACATAATATACTAGTTTTAAATATCTTGTTAGATTATTGATCCAATACATTGATCTATATTGATATACTAGTGATATCACGTATTTATATAGAGTTTTCTCCCTTATTTACAAGCTAATTTATGCGTCATTGGAGCTCTTGGGAGCTATTTTGTGCTAACTATCGTATGTAGTTGTGGTTTCATATTTTAGTATTGAATTGCAGGTTTTATGGAGTTTTCTCCTTATTTCCGAGCCTTTTGAAAGCAACCACGGCTTTGCGAGATGTTACGAGGCACGTAGGATGGCTCACGAGCTTTATGGATAGTTTAGGAGGTCCCAAGACCCCTAAACGTGAAGATTAGAGAGCCAAAGAGCCAATGGAGGTTTCCGTGCACTGATCGGGCAGAAATGGCCCGATCGGGCGAAATATTTATGATCGGGTATGAAAGTTGCGGACCCGATCGGGCAAGGCGTGCCCGATCAGATCGGGCTAACATCAATGCACCAGACCCGATCGGGCGTAGTGTGCCCGACCCGATCGGGCTGGGGGCTGCTACATCTCATCATGATGCTGCGGATTAGGGGAGCGTGCTGGTACATTTCGTCGCTTGGCCCGATCGGGTGGGCTGTATTTTCACCCTCAGCTTGCTGGGCTGCTGCGTGGACCACGAGAAGCAAAAGGGGATTTTTGGTATTTGACCCGATCGGGTGGGTGCCACCGGCCCGATCGGGTCTGATACATTTATACGCAGATTTCGACTTTCGTTTCCCGTTTTTAATTAGACTTGAGGGGTATTATAAATACCTTTTTCCTCATTTTTTAGAGACATCTTTTATTCATCTTAGTTTTATTCTTCATTGTTCTTAGTTCAATTCAAACACTTTAGATTAATTTAGAGGTGATCAAACCTATTTCGATTTAATAAAAGTTCATGCTTTCCGTCAATTGGTACTCTTCTCTACTCTTTATCTCTTTAATTACTTTGATTGCTTAGTTTATTTATTTAATCGTTTATGATGCAATGGTTAGGGTTTCATATTAGTTTTGTCGTTATTAATTCGATCATGTCTGAGTAGTCTCTTTCTAGTGTGTTAGATAGGAAAGCCATGTTTATACCATGATTGCGATTTAGACTCTTATTGATTTCTAGGGCTTGATTAGGGTGATTATGATGTGGTTTGTTCTTTATTGACTAATTAACGTTATTGCGCAGTTTCGTTGGTTGCTTGTGGTTAATAGTTGTTTGCACAGATCCGTCTTACGACTAGAGGCCTAGGACACGTCAGTAGTTCTGATTACGTTAGTGAACATGCGGCGTATGTTGAACTATGAGCGTTGAGTCTTAACCATAGCTCAACATAGGCTCTAATCCCCGACTCTTGACTTAGGTTTTGGTAGTAGTTGACCCTATTTGATTGGTATAAGCATGGTGGACCGACCTAATACCCTAGACTTTTATTCCATAGTTTAATCCTCAATTTATTCCGTCTTCTGTAGTCTATTCTTTAGTTTAATTATTTCTTCCCTGATTTCATCTGGAGTAGTTGAATCGGTTGAATATTAATTTAGAAACTCTGTCTCCCTGTGGATTCGACCCTGCTTCCACTGACTACCTAGTTAGAGGTCCGTAGGTTTATTTTTTGATTAGGTGACACGACTTTAGCCTATTAACTAGTCTTAACTATTGATGGTTGATCAGATACATAAATATATTTGATATACTAGTCATTTATCTAGTGTATTGATGGTTGATATAATACATGGCTCTTAAGTGTCTAACTCAAAAATGTAATATATTGATGGTTGATCCGATACATAGATCTTAAGTCTTAACTATAGTATTCATTGATCTGGTGTATTGATGGTTGATATAATACACAGCTCTGAAGTATTTAACTCACTAATAAAATATATTGATCGTTGATCTGAAACATAGAGCTTAAGTCTTAACTATCTTATTCATGATCTAGTTTTGATTGATATAATACATGGCTCTTAAAATATCTAACTCAGTAAGGTAATATATAGATTGTAATCATCTTATTCATTGATCTACTATATTAAAGATTAATATAATACGTCGCCCTAAGTAACTAACTCAATGGTTTAATATATTGATAACTGATTTTATACATAGATTTTAACTATTATATTGATTGGTCTAACATATATCTTAACTATATGTTTATCTTAATAATTAATCCAATTCATTTGATGAATCATGAATGATATAATATGTGACTCTTAAATATCTAATATAGTGATGTTATCTATTCATAATTGATCTAATATATAGTCTGAGATCTGTATCGTCTTACTCATTTACCTAGTATATTATATTTATGAACTCATCGCTACTCAAATATACATATACATATATATATAATCCCCAATTTCAAAATCATAATCCTGATTTCAATGGACAATGTTCAATGGTGGTTATAGGTGTAAGACATAACAAGTAGTCTCGTTATATTGGTTAACGATCAATCATACTAAAACTAAATTGAAAAATTTATAAACTCATCGCCACTCAAATATATATATATATATATTAAATTCGAATTAATCCCAAATTTCGAAACCATAATCTCAATTTCAATCGAAAATATTCAATGCTGGTTAATTTATTGCTATAAGACTTAACAAGTATTCTCTTTATATTAGTTAACGATCGATCATACTAAAACTAAATTGGAAAATTTATAAACTCAAATTCGAATTAATCCCCAATTTCGAAACATAATCTCGATTTTCGACAATGTTCAATGGTGGTTAATCTATTGGTATAATTCTTAAAAGTAGTCTCGTTATATTGGTTAACGATCAATCAAACTAAAACTAAATTGAAAATTCTATAAACTCATTTCCACTCAAGTTATATATATATATATATATATATATATATATATATATATATATATATTCCCAATTTCGAAACCATAATCTCAATTTCAATGGACAATGTTCAATGGTGATTATTGGTATAAGACTTAACAAGTAGTCTCGTTATATTGGTTAACAATCGATCATACTAAAACGAAATTAGAAAAAACTCATCGCCACTCAAATAATCCCCGGTTTCAAATTTTGATTGACTCGAACTAATCCGATATGATTTTAAAATGACTCGAACATAATCTGACCTATACATAGCCGGATCCGAGATCGACCCGACCTAGACCTGAAACAAAATCGACCCGAACTAGACCCGAAACGAAATTGACCCCACCTAGACTCGATCCCAGGCTAACCTGACCCGATCATAATCCGATCTGAGGTTGACCCGACCCAGATATAACCCGAACTGAGGTTGACCCGACCCGGGCATAACCCAGTCCGAGTTCAACACGACCTGATCATAACCCGATCCGAGGTTGACCTAACCCGGACATAACCCGACCGAGGTTGACCCGACCCGGGCATAACCCAATCCGAGGTTGACCCGACCCAGGCATAACCCGAACCGACATTGACCCGACCCGAACCTTACCCGAACCCGAAATTAACCGTCATAACCTGTTCCAAACCTGATCCGAAACAAACCGACCTAAAACCGACCCGACCCGGGTTCAATCCGACCTGAACCCGAACCGAACTCGAACTGATTCAGACCCGAACCAACCCGGTCCAAACCCGACCCGACTTATCTAGATGGATACCCGACCTCGACCGACACCCGACCCGACATGACCCGACCCACACACCCGAATTGACAGCTCTAGGTGATGGTCCCTTATGGATCTCAGATGTAATTGCTTCGGACTTGTCGAATCATTCGTCTTAATTTAAGCCTACCTTTTCCTTTTAAAAAAAGAACCTACAATCTAAGGTGTTGTTTGGTTGGAGTATATTTCCCTTGGAAATACAAATTCCAAGGAAATGACAAAATGGCTTTGCTTTTGGTTGTAGGAAATTGGAAAAAAGTATGGGCATTAGAAATCCTAAGGAAAAGCAAATTCCCGCAAAACATGGGAAATAAATCACGAAGCCCGCCTTGATGATATGAATTTTCTAATAAATACATTTTTTTATAATATCAACTAAATAATTTAGCTAATTACAAGAAAATTGCTAAGACAAAAAACTTCATGAAATATAAATTTCTATGAGAAGCTATTTCTTATGTGAACTAAACAAACTCTAAATGAAATGGGCAACTCCCCCAATAAAGTGAATCCATAAACAAAGTGGCTCAATTCAGACTCTCACTTCCCTAGCACCCAGACTAGAATTCCTAAAAGTGGCTTAAAAAAGCAGCATTCACCTTGTTGCTAAAGCAGTAAAGTTGCCTGTAAAAACAAAATTTATTCCTTCCACCATCTGTCCTCTTAATTGAATAACATACATGGACTACCATCCACTCTCATTAATAAAACCTCCACAATATTTCTTTACCCCATCTCCCTTAATTACATTTACTCCCTTAATTACGACTCCTCTCCACATCTTACTCTTTTTAATTAACCACTATCCTCCATACTGCACACATAACGGCAACCAGAAAGAATCCCGAATACACTTTTGTCTTTTACATAAATTAAGAAACTTTCTTTATTTATTCCAAATAATCAAAAACTTACGTTAAACCGTCTATTTCAGATACCTGAAATCGACAGTGTAAAACTTTAAATCAAAACTTATACTTTTTCCGTGTCTCAATACTCGTAAGTCGTAACATTAGCATAACAATCACTATTTATCTACTAATTTTATGTTATATTTTTTCACAAGTGTATAAGAAAAAATATACTTAAATGAGCTCTTATTTGATTCGTAATTTATACTATCATAATATCAATTTTTTTATAATTTGTACTTATCAATAATTAAATATGTTAAGGTTCAAAATATTACATTAAATAGTGTATAAACAAAAAATGTTGCGATTATTTTGAAACAGAGAAAGTACAATAACAAAATCTTACGTTAAAACCTTGTTATTTGAAAGTAACCGGTTATTTCATCGTGATCTATCTATTAACATATGAATAGCCCGTTTACGACGAGACATGTCCCTTCAAATATTATTGGCCATTGAAATATTCAAACTAATCATAATTTGAAAAGTATACATTATATCAGATTCTCATATAATCCCACCAAAGTGAGAGATAGAGAAAAATAGCTGTTAAGTTAAGGGTCGGTCGCCCCCATTCTCTTTCTCTTTCTCTTTCTCTTTCTTCACTATCTTTCTCTCCCAAATTTCAGTTTCTTCTTCTTCTTCTTTAATTCCATCAACTTCTTTCTCTCCTTCTGAAACGCGTTTCTGTCTTCTTCTTGATGACCTAACACTACTTCTCTCTCTCTCTCTCTTTCTAGAGCTTTCTCTCTCTAGAACTAGTTCATCAGTATTTTTTTTACCTTTTTCTCTGAATTTCTCCATACCCCTTTAATTCCACACCTTAAGAATTAAAGGGGTTTGATAATTCATCCCCAATTTCAAAACCCATAACTTAATTTTCCCTAAAATTTCCTCTCTTTTTTTCAATTTTGTTTCTAGGGTTAGGTTTGAATAATTTAGGGGAAAATTAGTGTAGTAATGAAGAGAGGAGGAACAAAGTTAGAAACATATATGGGTGTAACACGAGCTCGATCGGTACAAATATTAGCATTACTGGGTGTACTGTACATGATCTTCATGACATTTGAGGTACCCTTTGTATTCAAGAGCGTATCAAAGGATACTTCAGGCGTTTCGTTTCAAAACGATGCGTTTGTAAGACCACAGCAGCTTGATAGTGAGGAAGAATTAGAGGAGAAAGAAGCTCCGATCCGACCATTGAAAGAATCGTTAAGGGTTTCATCAGTTTCGCCGAGACCGCAACGTCGAATGAGGGAGTATAAAACCCTATCTGGGTTGATATTTGATTGGAGAGTATTGAATAGTACTGAAAAAGATGGGTTTTCAGGGTTGCATAAATCTGCAATTACTGCATTTCAGTTAGGGGAGAAGTTATGGGAGGATCTCAAGTCAGGGAAGGTCAAGATGGATGTCGATAAGGAAGCCCAGAATCGGACCGAGTTATCGTGTCCTAACTCGGTTTCCTTGTCTGGAGAACAGTTTGTCAATAAGGGGAAGGTGATGGTTTTGCCATGTGGGTTGACATTGGGCTCTCACATTACTTTGGTGGGTAAACCAAGGGTAGCTCATGTTGAATATGATCCTAAGATTTCTTTGTTGAAAGATGGGGATCAAAGTGTTATGATTTCACAGTTTATGTTGGAATTGATTGGATTAAAGACTGTTGATGGTGAAGAACCACCTAGGGTTTTGCATTATAATCCTAGGTTGAAAGGGGATTGGAGTGGGAAGCCTGTCATTGAGCAGAATACTTGTTATAGGCAACAATGGGGGACTTCGGTTCGTTACGTAGGGCTGGAAGTCTAGGCCTGATGAGGAGACTGGTGAGCGTTCAAGAACCCTTTTTTGTTTCCAATTTGGTTGTGTTTTTGGTCTTTGTCATTGTTGAATTCGATCAACCTTGCTTGGATTGTTTGAAAGCTGGAAAAGATTTGACCTTTTTTGTTTTTTGAGTTTGAAATTTGAATTCTGTTTTTAGTTTGGACTATTATGTGGTAAAGTATTCTTCTATGTGGTTTGGGAGAATTTGGACTGATGCTAACCACTCAAAGAGTATATTGGTGTGATTAACCTGTTTTACATGTATGTTGGTTGTGGGAAATAGACAAATGCATGATGCTAACAGAATGAAATACTATTCTGGAATAAGTCCATTGCTAGTCTAGATTGTTGATTGAAGTTCTTATGATTGCTGCTTGTTAGAAAGGAATACGAGAGAGAATCGAATGTGCGGAGATTCTTGTGAGGTCATGACAATGTCTCTCTATGTCTTGGTGCTGTGAAGCTTTGAGTAACCCATGTCTTGATTCTAGTGTTAATGACTAATCTCTTTATATGCTTCTTGGGCTTTGTAGTTGATGGGCTGATTAAGTGTGAGAAATGGATTCGTGATGACGATAGTAATACTGAAGAATCCAGGGCAACATGGTGGTTGAGTCGGCTATTAAGCAGGCCGAAGAAGGTGACTGTGGATTGGCCTTTCCCTTTGCTGAGGATAAGCTATTTGTTATGACCGTCAGTGCTGGCTTGGAAGGTTACCACGTTAATGTAGATGGGAGGCATATCACGTCCTTTCCTTACCGAACAGTGAGTTTAATGCTTGAATCCATTTAAGGATTTGTCTGTTATAGTACTCCTCTTGATATTGTTTTTCCAATGTTTGCAGGGATTTTCACTTGAAGATGCGACGGGGCTGACATTGAAAGGAGACATTGATGTTCATTCAGTATTTGCTGCTTCATTGCCATCATCTCATCCTAGTTATGATCCTCAGAGGCACCTTGACATGTCTAGCAGATGGCAAGCTCCACCACTTCCTAATAGCCCTGTGGAGCTCTTCATTGGCATTCTTTCTGCAGGCAACCATTTTGCCGAGCGAATGGCTGTGAGGAAGTCTTGGATGCAACATAGGCTAATAAAATCTTCTAAAGTGGTGGCCCGCTTTTTGTTGCACTGGTTAGTAAAGATGATGTTTTCATGTAGCTCTTTTAGTTGGTGTTGTTAATTGGTGTCTGTTTTTAACATGAAACCGATCTTTTCAGCATGGAAGGAAGGAAGTGAATGTGGAGTTGAGGAAAGAGGCGGAATTTTTGGTGACATTGTCATAGTCCCTACATGGATAGTTATGACCTGGTGGTTGTGAAAACTGTGGCTATTTGTGAATATGGGGTAAGTCATTAAATGTCATTCTAATTTGCAAGAATCACAACTCTATTATTCCCATGTTTTAATTGCTAAGGTCCTCTTTGTTAACAGATTCGCACTGTCGATGCAAAGTACATTATGAAATGTGATGATGATACCTTTGTTCGGGTTGATGCGGTTATTAAGGAAGCCAACAAGATTCCCGAGGGTAGCAGCTTGTATGTGGGAAACATCAACTACTACCACAAACCTTTACGCAGCGGAAAATGGGCTGTCACATATGAGGTATGACTTGGGACCATGCTGCTCAAACTTGTTATGTTGCTTAGTTTGATGGTTACAAGTGTTTTTCCTAGTCTTTTGGAAATTCTTTGTCCTTTGTGCTATATACTTGTAACCATAATGAAGTATATGTTTTCTGTCATTATGAATGTCTTTGTCTTATGATTTGTGTGGTGGGTAGATTTCAGTAGGAATTGCTAGGTTGCAAAGGTGCATGTAGTTGTAAATGGAATTTGTGTAGTCCTTGTTATAACTTGTTTTCCTAGAGTAATATAAACACGTCCTTGGTTATGTAAGAAGTTTGAGTCTTTTTTTATTAAGTATGTCAAATGTGGACAAATTTCTCTGGTAGGCATGCATAAGTCCTAACCATTCTGTTTGCCATCAGTAGCTGCTGATTTTCTTCAATACTTTGGTAGCTAGAGCTAATCCCTTTCTGTGGTCGCTGCTCACCATTTTGGGCGATGTTAAACATTTTAATCTAGTATTGTGACATGTCTGTGATATATTTTTAATAATCCAAGACACTTAGATGTATACTAAACATGAGTCATGTAGTAGTACATGTCATTGATGTCAATGCTTATATTTTCAGCTTTTGAGGCAACTCAGGAGCCTGCTGAATGCTGACAAATCTAACATGCATGTTCATCTTGTTATCTAATTACATGGTCTGATCATTGATATTTTTGCGACATGATGAATCATATCATTGTGCTTCAAAGTTATTGGCTGTTGATTGCGATCGTTGCGATTTTTTTCTGTCCTAGAAAAATGCACTTGTTGGACTTTCATAATTGGCCAGTGCATAAGTTTATATTTCCAGAATGTACTTCGAGACCAATCTAACATTTGGCTGCCTGTATATATCACTAAAACAACATGGTTGAAGTTCTATCAAAAAATAAATTATGGTTGAACTGAGGTATGTGAATAGCGCAAAGGTGAAACTGTTGCAACTATTTGGAAATGGAGGAATTGGTGAAACTGCTGCAACTATTTGGAAATGGAGGAATTGGTGAGACTGCTGCAACTATTTGGAAATGGAGGAATTGGTGATACTGTTGCATTTATTTGGAGATGAAGGAAATAAGGAATTATGCATTTATTTGGTGAAACTATAATGGCGGAGTGGATGGAAACTGGAAAGTATCTCATCTTCGTTCCATTTTTCTTTTTGTTGTTCAGGAATGGCCAGAGGAAGATTATCCACCTTATGCAAACGGACCAGGTTATATATTGTCGTCTGATGTCGCACATTTCATTGTTTCTGAGTTCGAGAAACATAAATTAAGGGTAAGATAAACTTCTGCTTCAAACGAGACATTCTCGAGTCTACATTTATGCGACAGATATGAGCTCACATGCATGCATTTGATGCAGTTGTTCAAGATGGAAGATGTGAGTGTGGGAATGTGGGTAGAGAATTTCAACAGCTCTAAACCAGTGGAATATGTCCACAGCTTGAAGTTCTGCCAGTTTGGTTGTATAGAAGATTATTACACAGCTCATTACCAGTCGCCAAACAGATGATCTGTCTATGGAACAAGTTGCAACAGCTAGGCCGCCCAGTTTGCTGTAACATGAGATGATAGTTTGTGAATTCTATGGGAAGCCAGTTTCCCGTTTCGCGAATCCGAATAGAGTTAGCAATTTTTGAGGCTACGTATCATCATTCTCCTTTTTGTAAATTCTGCAAAAGGTCCCTTTAGGTTGTTCCCTAGGACCAATATAGGTGCCAATTTCATATTCATTCATTATTTCCACCTCTTTCTCTTGCCATTATTGAAGCTTTTGTGACCTAACGAGCCGTGAATGATGATGATGATGACGACAACGAAGATGATATATGCACCCTATTGAACAGCCTTATCCAGTTGGGAGGGTTTTGTAATCTAATGTAGAGAAGCAATACTTGGAACTGATCCGCAACTTATCACTTCTAGCGAATCAGGTGTATATTTATTAATTGGTTATGGAACCATCCTATGGCATTTAAAAATTGCTTACACAATCTTAAAAGATTACCTATATTGCGGTGTGGAGACCCTTTTTGTAAATTTATAAGGACTTGGAAATAGGTATTTTAGAGGCTGTTTTTTTGGACTCAATCGAGCTGAACTAGATTGAATTGAAATCGTCGGAAAAGGAATTGAACCGAAATTGTGAGAAAAAAGAAATTGAACTGAAATTGTGGTAAAAAAGGAATTGAACTGATTTGAAATTAAAGGAGTGAATTGAAATGCTTTTTAATTAATCCGGTTTAAGAGAAGAGGGCTTTAGTTTGATATCAAGTACTGGGGAAAATGAAGGGAAAAACCGAAAAAGGATAGATGGAGCGCCTAAATCCATAACCAACGATAAGGGGTCTTCACTTAAATCGCCTTCAACTTCATGCATCTTGTTTTGGCTATACAAAAATTAGCGTGCATGTGGTGTACTTTTATTGTTAAACTTAAAGCTATTTAGAAATCACAAATTATTAAAAGAGTCTGTCTAATTTTAACGTAAAATTAAATCAATTAAAACCCACATTTTATTAACATGCCTATTCTATCTTACTCTAACCCAATACTATTTCTAGACATTTAACACACTCTACTTGTTCATTCTCTTCTCCTTCGCTATTTTAATTTAGCCTCGAAATGTAACAAACGATTCCTAAAAAAACATATGACTTACCGAATGAATTAAACTACTCACTAAATGGATTAAACTAGTTACTAAATAAATTTAACACTGGGTATTGAAGAATTTAAACAGGTCACGAAATGAATTAACTAGGCCACAAAATGGATTAAGTGGTCCCTATTTTCAAAGGATGGTTTGTTGGATTTCTCTTCTTATTATTGAGATTGTTGGGCCGTTGCCCAATTTTATTTTAAAAGTAGACGATCTCTTACGAGACCAGTTGTTTAGAAATTTACAACTCTAATTAGTTTGTTCATTTTTTAACTTCTGTTGCGTCAACTTTTAAAATTTGGCCATTCCTCTAAGCATGTACTTTTAAAAGAAAAGTTATTGATTTTCCAATAATCGGTGTATTCAAGCTTGTTCTTAATTGAAGTTTAGTTAGGGCATGTTCTCCCCATTTTATTTTCAGTTCAGTTTAGCTTTGACAATACTTTTATTCTCACATATTACTATTCAGTTAAGTTCAATTTTGTTCAATTAAACTATTATGTGTCGAAGAGAATAGACTCTTAAATCAGACCTTGAAAAGTCTAGCTAGGAACACTTGTTTGATCTTTTATGATTTTTGCTTTTCAATGTTGGGTTTAGTTTTTAGTTGCGGAACTTTTGCATGTTTTTACGGAAATTTTGGCAACATGATGTGGAGCTTATGCCTTGAACTTGTAGTTTCAAAGTTTCTTTGGACTTTTTAATTTCCAATGACTAAATCTTGCACATGAGTATGTTACCTCTTGTTTATGATGTGCTTCAGTCTTTGGGAACATGGTCTTGTTGAAGCCTTCGCAACCACAAATTCGATCACTAATGAGGTATTACAAGCAGGACATGTAATAATTTTCCTCGTCAAAATATCTAAGTCCGTCTTAAATTGATTTTTAAGTTTTCGTTTCTCTATTATTCTAATTTATTTTTCATATATTTTCTTGGTTATTTTATTGTCTTCATTTCTTTCTAATAAATGAGCTTTACACATCCGCGAGTAACGCAACTAATTTTTTTCTATTTTTACTTTTTTGAAGTTTTTGTCGACATGATTTATGACATTATGTTATAACCAGAGGAATAAATTTGAATAAATCTTTCTTATAAAACACTCATATAGTCATATGTTATGTTGGTAAATTTTAAACTACTAGTCAATTCATTTAAGCAATCAATTTCAGAAATATACTAGATGTCCACTTGATTTTTGATAGATATGAACATAAACTAGGTCAATAATACATGAAATAGTTTTCGAAGAATACTACCTTAAGGACTGAATATTATGGACTTAGTCTATTTTTGTCTCTTTCAGTTTATGTTCAAAAGAACTAGTCCCAAACCTCAAGCACTACATCTCCTAGAAACGAAATCACAGAAGTTATGTTGAGGCTATTTCTTGAAAGTTAGAAAACAAAAATGATAAGTACACATATCATTAAAATGGCATCATCCCATTTTTGAATAACAGCTCATACAAACACTCTATACATGTCACTGTGATAAATTTCATTAGTCTTGTGGGTATTCTCCTTAACACTCCCCCTCACTTACGAGCCTATCTTCAACTTACAATCTGAATTGCTTCCAAATATCCCTAGATAGTGGGCTATTGCATATCATTAACAATATACTACAGTGGAAAATATTTACAAACTAAGGTTACAAACTAAAGTATTTACGGAAAATAAATATACATCACATATTTATATTCTAACACACCCCCGCAGTTGGACGAGGGAGGACGAACGCTCAAACTGGAGAGAAACTCAAAAAGAGGGATCAAGGGAGTCCTTTGGTGAAGATGTCGGTGTACTGATACGCGGAGGGAACATGAAGGGCTCGAACATGACCAAGTGCAACCTTTTCTCGAACAAAATGAATGTCCATCTCGACATGTTTAGTGCGCTGATACAGGACTAGATTATGAGACATATAAGCGGCAGTAACATTGTCGCAATAGACTACAGTGGCTTTCGGAAGAGGGCAATGAAGCTCAAGAAGAAGGTTGCGTAACCAACAGGACTCAGCAACGATGTTGGCAACGTCGCGGTAATCGGCCTTAGCACTAGATCGTGAAAGAGAAGCTTGCCTTTTAGACGACCAAGAGATCAAATTGTCACCAAGAAATGCACAGTACCCAGAAGTAGATCGTCATGTGTCTGGGCACCCACCCCAATCTGCATCAGTATATAAAACAAGGTCGCTGGCAGGAGTAGATGAGTAGTGCATGCCATACTCGAATGTGCCTTTCAGGTATCGCAGGATACGCTTCAAGGCATGAAAATGGTGCTCACGAGGGTCATGCATAAATAAGCAAATTTGTTGAACAACATAAGAGATGTCGGGGCGAGGGAAAGTGAGGTACTGAATTGAAGAGCATCAGCAAGTTGTCGATAGAGTGTTGGGTCCTTATTAGGAGGACCGCTAGAGGCACTGAATTTGGCCTTAGTGTCAACTGGAGTAGCACAGGGTTGCAGGAGGACATATGGGCTCGGTCAATGATTTCCTCATCATATTTTTTTCTGAGATAGGAACATGTGCTAAGGTGTGCGTGTGACTGAAATGCCAAGGAAGTATGATAAGGGACCCAAGTCAGTCATCGCAAACTCGAACCGCAAGAGAGTGATGCGGCGGATCCGCAGAGAGTCCGAGGAGGTAGCCAGGACAATGTCATCCACATACAATAATAAATACGTCATATTCTTTCCATTGCGAAAAATAAAAAGTGAAGGATCACATTTGCTGCTAACGAATCCAATGGAGAGAATATAAGTGGCGAATCTCTAGTACCATGCCCTAGGTGCCTGTTTAAGACCATAAAGAGACTTTTGCAAGAGATATACATGCTTAGGGTTAGTGGGATCCTGAAACCTGGAGGTTGAAACATATAGACAGTTTCTTGCAAATTACCATGTAAGAACGCATTTTTCACATCAAGTTGGTGGATGGAACACCTACGAGAGACTGCAAGACTAAGAACAGTGTGTATAGTATTAGAACGAACCACAGGATTGCAAGTTTCATCACAATCAACACCAACCTCCTGATTTTTACCATTCACAACAATACGAGTCTTATACCGCTCGAGAGACCCGTCAGAACGAAATTTATGCTTAAATAACCACATGTAACGAATAACATTAGCCCCTTGGGGACGCTCAATCAATGTCCAAGTATTATTTTTAATTAGCGCATTATACTCATCACACATGGCGGCTTTCCAATTAGGATCCTGCAAGTCTTGGAGGTGGGACCGGGTATGAGGGATAGGGAAGGTGGAGTTTGGATGTTGAAGAAGCGATGGCCAAGGTACGGATTGGGTTTGTAGATACCATTTTTGCTTTTAGTGGTGGCTGGGCAAGGGACGTTTGTGGGTCGGACGTTTGGGTGGGGGGGTGGGTTGGATGGCGGGCTGGGCTGCGGAGAGGAATGGGGGAGGAGATGGGATTAACGGCGGTTGGGTTACTGTTTGGGCAAGTTGTGGTGCTGGGGCGAGCGGGCGATGTGGGCGATATAGGTGCGGGCTGGCCAGGTTCAGTTGCGAGGGGAGGAGGTGGGAGCTGGGCTGGAGGGGGATATTATGTTGGGTTGGCTGGGGGCGGAAGAAATTGATTGATGGGCAGGGAAGGGGAAATAAAAGGGAGGGATTTGTGGGCCAGACAGTCTGTGCGGGAGGCGATGGAGGGCGAGGGAAGGCGAGGGGAAGGCGAGGTCGAAGTGGCCCTCGAGGTGTGGACCTTGGATGCGGACCGACTATAACGAAGGAATGTGTATGTAGTCTTGGAGCTTAGGGAAATGAAGAGAAGAGAAGGGAAAGGATGACTCATCAAAAGCAACATAACAAGAAATGATTATTTTATGTGACGAGAGGCCTATCGATACCCACGATTATTAGGGGGGGTACCCAAGGAAGAGGCAAGGAGTCGAACGAGGGCTAAGTTTATGAGACATGATTGCACTAATGTTCGGGTAGCAAAGGCATCCAAACATGCGAAGATGGGAGTAGGAAGGAGAGCTTATAGAGACGATGGAGATGGACTAAGGAAATCGACGATTTAGTAGGACGAATGTAGAGGAGGTAGGTGGCCATGTGGAGTGGCCTCTACCCAAAAGGAAGGAGGAAGAGCGTGGAATTAGAAGAGTACGAACCATGTCATTTGTGGTGCGTATCATAGGTTCGGCTTTCCCTTTTTTTGAGAAGAGGTGTAGGGACAAGAGTGACGAAAAACGATGGCATGATTAGCACAATAAGTTTTAAACTCGTGTTAACGTATTCATGCACATTATCGCATTGGATCATTTTAATGGTGGAATTGAATTGATTTTTAATGTGAGCAATAAAGAGAAGAAAAGTTGAAAAGACTTGAGATTTTGATTTTAGCGGGAAAGTCCAAAGATAGTGAGAATAGTCATCCAAGCATAAGAGGTAATAACGATAACCAGATGGACTAACAGGAGAAGTCCAGAAATCAGCATGGATAATAGAAAATGGGGCAAAAGTAATATTATTAGACGGAGAAAAAGGTAAACGAAAATGTTTCCCTAACTGACTAGCATGACAAATAGGGAGGGGAGAGGAGTCTTTATTACAAGTAATGCATTGTCGAGTCCTGAGAAAATCTAAGATAGCATGGTCGGGATGACCAAGCCGATTGAGGCAAGTAGAAGGGGAGAAAGCAGCAAAAGTAGATGGTGGTGAGCGTGAGGAAGCAGAAGGAGATAGAGATCCCCAGAACTATTGCACCTTGTCAAGGTAATCCCCGTTTCAAATCCTTCACAGTAAAGCCGGGTGCGGTCAAACTCAACAGAAACATGATTAGATAAGGTTTTTCACAATGGCATGGGCATTATTGTCACGTTACGAGGGGTAGTAGGAGGATGGGGGAAGTGAGGTTGAGGTGTCGGTTCTTTTTCACTGGAATTAAGTTACCATCACCAACCATAACATGAGAAATACAATTGCGCCAACTACAAATAGATGGAAGAATACCTGGATCATTCATGAGATGAGTAGAGGCACCTGTATTGAAGTACCAATTGTCATCAGGTGGTTGAATCGACATAGCATGGAAGATGCGAGGAAGCTCCGCGGGCATATTGTGCTCAGCAGTGGGCTGGGGTGCCACGAAGGCTTGCTGTGCGGCTTCGTGTTGATGTGCGCCTGGGCAGGAATAAATGCCGACATTTCACGTGAGGCGCGCCTAGGCTTGCTGGTGGAAGGGTCGTGGCACTAAATGTCGCGGACAGGGGCGGAGCCGCAAATGAAGCCAAGAAGGCTTCGAGTGGCTAGGGGCCGCCTGTGGTGGCGCTGGCAGCACATCGGCGTGGCAAGGCGGGGAAAACCGTGGCGCGGAGGAAGGAGGACATGTGTCGCGGCCGTTGCGCTGCTTGTCGCTGCGCCGTCGCCGGAAGGAGGTGGCCGTTGCCGAAGGGGATAGGGTGGTAGTGACATGTTGAGAGAGAGAGGAGGGCGAGTTGAAGGGAGGGACTGGCGGGGCATGCGCGCGGCAGCCATGTGATGGCCGGAGGTGGGAGAAAGAGAGAAAAATTGGCGGTTAGGGTTCGGCTCTGATTACCATGATAGATTAATGATAATTTCTTTAGGATGCTTATTGCATACCATTAACAATATATAGTTTACAGAGAGTAGTATAAAATAAAGTATTTATAGAAAATAAATATACATAAAATATTCACATATTTATATTCTAACCGTTATAACCAAATGGGCCATATAAATAAAATGAATTATTCTCTTTGTCAATTAATTAACATATCCTTGCACCGAATTTAAGACTCCTAAGTCCTAATGAATAATTACTTGGTAAAAATTTCTAAGCAACACAATAACTCGAAGAATCCCCCAAGTCACGACTAATTGCAACTTGCAAGTAGAACAATGTAAGACTGCATACAATTCATCAAACGAGAACGAGCTACAAACCTAAAATTGACAAAATAAAGCAATTTTGTGATATACATATCCTTGTATCATGTGTGGTTGAGTTGACACCATTCAGCCTGTGGGTTTGGCAAAGTAATGTACCCGTTTGCATTATTTGTCTACATTTCTGTGTCTTTTTCGAATATGCTGATATTAGCCTCACAATATCTTGCCTTTTATTTTTTGTAATCTTTTCGTGGTTTTGATTCCTGAATTATGGGTTGGTTGTGGACAGTAAACCATCTTTGGCTTTTTTCTTAACTTTTGTAGCTCGGCCTATGTTAATGGGTTAAAATTGAGGTGATGCGACAAAATAAACTTTTAAGTGGGTTTTAATAATCTCTCAAAAAAAACT